>JAHDVE020001908.1:0-542519 GCA_022606495.2 Halesus radiatus | reverse complement strand
TAATAATTATAATGGTCGATATTGGGTTGGGGCGGTCATGTTCATACAGCATCTGTCTAGATTTCTGCTTTAATATCAAACACCAGGAAAATTCATTAAAACTTCATCGGATATTGAAAGCTGGTAGCGCAAAGTCCTTCAGCCGCAAGTTAATGGGTTAGTTTTGGTAAAAACTAATGCGTTTGAGATTTGAAAGAAAGATTAATCCATATTTTTTTTTTAAATAAACATAACAAAAATTATCTAAATACCGCAACAGAGTTCTTTAACAACTGACTGTGTCAGTAGCATCTCTAATCGAGGTATGTTGTGAAGCTGAATGTGGTGGGGAGGGGAAGGACTCGTCAAAGAGGTTGGGTATCACTTGACTATTCAGATCTGATCACTAAACACGGCTACCTCAAGCAACGCAAAGTCGAAAACTTTCAATTTTTTAATGATGGGTTTTCACCAGGGCGATACTGACAGTATCACGCCGGAGTATTACATACATAGTTTGGTAATAAAGGTAGAAATTTTAAGAAGAAACAATCATTTTGAATTACTATTTCAATACCAAGCTACTCATTTTGTCTTTGAGATTTGTTCTGTACTTTTACAAATTTTTTCACGGTCGGGTTTGACAGTTTTAACAAACAAGGCAAAACAGCATAAGCCGATTACACTTATGCTTTTTAAATTTTTTTTCTTTTAATTACATTTTGATTTAACACCTAATAAATGGCTATTTTGATGCAAACCTCCGTGTAATTATAATTATCAATTATAAATTATCTTCTTTGCAAAACGTTAGATAACAAAAAACGTTTATTGTAAAATTATCTTAGAATATGATGTAAAATCATATCTTTTCGGAGAGTATCACTAAATTCTGAAGACCCTTTGGTCAATGTCAACAATATGCACTTGGACCATTGTGCTTTTTTAAACTTAATTTCAATTTCCTATTAGCCAACTTGGTCTTGTAATTTAAAACCTTTTTAACGATAGCATCGCCCTTAATGTGTGTCTGCTAGTAGATGTCACATGCTAACTGCTTTATGGTTAGGGTTCTTATTATCAAAACTCACATCTACCTCCCATTAATTGAAGCTGGCATAAAATAAAGCTTTGTTTGGATACTTAGTTAAATACAAATAAATTCGTGTAATAATGTCGCGTAAACAATGTGAACATTTCCCGCGGCATCAAAAACATTCGGAATTAGTAAAACGTGTCAACTGCCATGTCGACACAGCCAGTTGGCAGTAGGCAGAGGCAGTAGGCCATGGATGCACAACCCGCGGCCCGCGAGTCCATTTAGTGCAACCCACGAGACCATTTAGTACGGCCCACTTGGCTAAATAAAAAACAAAGTAGTGTTGGTAATGCCCATTTGAACAACATTTTAATTTCCGGTAATGGTTATTAGCACCCTGAGAAATCAGGAATACAATGAAAAGTGGCTAAGTGACTGAGACTGTTAGTAAGTTATTTGCATAGACGCAAACTTACAGCTTCGCAAGTCAAAATATTTTACTTAAAGAACAAAAACTTTGACTTTCCGTTGTATGTTCACAATATGTATTATCAAAAGACATTCCCTTCGAATTAAGTCTATGCGACTCATGGATATCGAAATATGTGTAAATTGACCCCTCCGCTGAAAAGGTTCTGCATCACTGCGGTAGGCAGTAGTCCCGTAGTACCGTAGGTTGTTTACGGCGCCGGCGGCTGCTGCTTGGCAGTACTGGAGCCGCTTTCAAATTAAATTCTGTCCGATTTGTCAAGTCCGGTCGATGGAAAGCGCCCGTGAATTACGGAGGAAGAGCTTTCGTGACAGGGGTTCAAAAGTGAACATTAGTTAATTGCGTTCGAACACACAGTAGGCACATTTGAGTGCGACTTCTTAGGCCGCTCTCTCCCGGGTCGAAAGGAATCAACATAAACCGGGTGCTGTAAGAATGCGTGATACCGAGAGCGCTCTGTTATTATATTTCTAATGGCGCCGTGTACGGCGCGGGAGCTGTATTGCGTACTTCTAGTATACAGACAAGCGGTATGTGGTTTCAGTAGCTTCTAGATTTTATTGCGTCACCGCCGAAATCACTGTGGAACTTTTATATAACTTTCATTCATAACATTTATTTTATTTAAAAAAATAACCCCTTTTAAATACTGTTACAAAATTATTCTTAATAGTTTGCCTTACACATTAATAAAATCACAAAAATCATAGTAAAAATATGTTGAATTCCGCAGCCTTGTCGCCACTTGACTAACTCGACGATATGCTAAATGCGCGACGGCGAAACAGAAATCTGCGATACCGATAGTTGTTCGGCTACAAATAAATATGTTGAATTCCGCAGCCTTGTCGCCACTTGACTAACTCGACGATATGCTAAATGCGCGACGGCGAAACAGAAATCTGCGATACCGATAGTTGTTCGGCTACAAATAAATATGTTGAATTCCGCAGCCTTGTCGCCATTTGACTAACTCGACGATATGCTAAATGCGCGACGGCGAAACAGAAATCTGCGATACCGATAGTTGTTCGGCTACAAACATGTTGAATTTCCGCAGCCTTGCTCGCCATTTGAACTAACTCGACGATATGCTAAATGCGCGACGGCGAACAGAAATCTGCGATACCGATAGCTGTTCGGCTACAACAACATGTTGAATTCCGCAGCCTTTGTCGCCATTTGACTAACTCGACGATATGCTAAAATGCGCGACGGCGAAACAGAAATCTGCGATACCGATAGTTGTTCGGCTACAAATAAATATGTTGAATTCCGCAGCCTTGTCGCCACTTGACTAACTCGACGATATGCTAAATGCGCGACGGCGAAACAGAAATCTGCGATACCGATAGTTGTTCGGCTACAAATAAATATGTTGAATTCCGCAGCCTTGTCGCCACTTGACTAACTCGACGATATGCTAAATGCGCGACGGCGAAACAGAAATCTGCGATACCGATAGTCGTTCGGCTACAAATAAATATGTTGAATTCCGCAGCCTTGTCGCCACTTGACTAACTCGACGATATGCTAAATGCGCGACGGCGAAACAGAAATCTGCGATACCGATAGTTGTTCGGCTACAAATAAACTGACATCCGTGTGCGATTCCATGAAGCGTAATATTGCCTGCATTTTTGGTGCATGCATGCATTATTGATTTCATACCGACCCGTGAGGAAGCCACCTTAGATAGCGTTTCTCCCGTGTCGTTTTCACATTTTTGCCATTCAATCTTGTTATTCACAGACGAGGAGTTTACTTTTTCGGCAGTTACTTGAGTGCACACTTTTATAGTCGTATTATTAATATTATAAAGTAAAATTATTTTTTTAGTGTAAGGTTTGTGAAAAATGTGTAAATTACATGGAAATATGCTTTGTTTTAAACAAAACCACTTGGAAAGTATTTGCCATTGTATACAGTACTATTACATAAATCAAATACTGTATATCGGCGTAACTTAGAAGAATTACGTAAGGTGCAAAACGTTAGTGTGGAAAAAAAATAAGAACATGCATTAACTATGAAAAAATATGCTGATAGTAGCTGGGGATGATTCTCACAAACTTTATTTCGTTGCTTAATATCCTACTCCGGTATGATGGACAGGAAGTTATACAAATTAATTATGAGTAGAATTGTTTAGATATTCCACCACTAAGGTGTCCTCTCAAATATCGCCTGCCGTTGACCGGTTACGACAACTTCTAGGGATCGTAAATAGCGAGATTTCTCGATGGACATGGCACGGGATGACATCGACATCAAAACCCCGTTGAACTGAATGCAGAACTCCACTTTGGTCAGAACGCTCCCTTAAGAGGAACGGCTGCGCATCCTGTATCATACAAAATTTAATTTTGGATTTGGGGCCAAAATACTCACCTAAAGCTAATGATATTTTTTTCATCAAGAAGAATTGTAAATATCTAGTACAGATTAGAAATAATTTATTTATTTTTGTTTTAGATTCTGAAATACAGTAAATTGGAGCAAAGGAATTGATTTTTCGCTATTTTAGAGACACCTTTAACAATTATTTTGGGGCTAACGGTAATGTAAAAAAAAAAATTTACCCCGTCTTCTTGGAAAATGTAAAGAAATATAAAATAAATAATTAATTAACATATTAAAATATATATCATAGTGGACATAAATTAAATTAAAAACGACCAATTTACTTTGAAATATAAATTTGACGTTAATAATTTAAAATATCGACCCTAAAAAACGATTTTTTTAAATGTTTTGTTTTTATATTTTTCTTTGCGTAATCATTTTTACATAGAAAATATAATATTTTTTTCAAAAAATACTATAAACCCACAAATAATTTGCTAAGTTGCCTCTAAAATTATGAAAATATTTTTTTTCTCGGCCTATACTTCAAAATTAAAACAAAAATAAATAAACTATTCGTCATCCGTACTAGTTATTTACTAAGCCTTTAATATAAAAAATATATCATTCAGTTCGGATGGGTATTTCGGCCTCAAATCCAAAATTCAATTATGAATGAAACGACCGTCCCTCTTAAACCGTCCCTCTTAAGGTTGAAAATCCATTGACAGATCTTTAACATTAAAAAAAATATGATTTTTGTGGATCCCTCTATTCATTTGGCAGAGTTCTCTCTACCCGGAAAGCATGGACGATATTATACTGTATCTCTAGGGCAGCCATAGTTGTTGTACGAATATAATATACAATTGGGATCTTAACGTATTGTGTGAATGTACACAAGTTCCAAACATATAAAACGTTATTGAATAATGTTCAGAATATCCAGCGAATTCCTGAGGGAACTAAGGCACATGACACGACGCCGGACGTTATCGAAAAGCTAACAAATCTCAACACGCTGATGGAAAAGCCACCATAACTCCAACCATATGAAGATTAAAATAACCTAATAATGTTCAAAATTAAAATATAAGTTACTTTATTCTCTATCCAAAATATGTATTAAATCACGATGACTTGTATTTCGAAATATATTTACAACTAAGAACATGGCCAATGTCCCCAAGACTGACGAGAATAATAACACTTTTTACAAAACCATAAGTACATTAATTAGTCACGGGTGTTTCTTTTGGAGTGTTTATGACTTACGCCCAACATTCTGGAAGTTTCTAATTCTATTTTATTTCGTTATTTACGGGTTTTTACGTTCAACCATAATATTAGTGATGTAATTAACTTGTTTTCTGGGAGACCGAAACAACCATTTGCTGCACCGAAATAACAAATTTGAAGCATTATTGTCAGAACAGGTTCGCAAACTTACTGAATTCCTACAGTTTTCAGTTATTAGTTCAGCCGTCCTTCTCATATTTCACGAAACTATTATTAGATAATTGATAAAGACAAATAGGTAAGCGGTATTATTTATTTATTATTATTGTTTTTTATTTTATTTTATTTTTATTCTTTTTATCATTATTTTTTTAATTTTATATAAATCAAATTTAATAATGTCATTATTAAGTTTTGCAAGTATGGCAGTTTGAAAATGGCCTTAAACGCCGAAACAACTATCACAATAATAATGAAAACCAATAAATTCTTGCAGAACGTAATAATAACATTATTAAATTTGATTTACATTAAATTTAAAAAATATATACATGGAGTTCTACGAATTAAACGTAAAAACAATTAATAGTTATTTATTACGTAAACCAAAAAAATTAGGATATGTAGTTTGGAAGTAAATATTCAATCTAAATAGAAACTCATGTGAACAATATGTTGTAGCCATCATTGACACAAAAAAAGATAGAACAACCTACAGAAGAATATTTTTTTCATACTGATAGTCTGCCAAAAAACACAACATCAGTTACTTTGAAGTATATCACAAATAAATCTATAAGAAACGGTCAAAGAAAAGTGTCCAGTCAGATGAAGAGGGATAATCATTGCCCTTATAACATGTACCTAGTAGGGCTATCCAGTCGATCGGTTTGATGTACTCATCTTCGAGAAATACTGCATAAACAAATAAGACATATAAGGGATGAAATTTGAAAAATAATATACCGGACGGGAATTCTCATAAAACTTTTTAAATCGATATAATGGTAAAATATCTTGCAGAAATGCTTCAAATATTAAAGATGTGAAATGAGGTAAGCCCTTATATTCTGTCCCTCTGATGCTCGGGGATCGCTTCCGTTCGAATGTACGAGTATACGTACAAATTGCTTTATGGATAGCGATGATAGATTAGATAAGACCTATGTTCTTAGTGCCAATAAGCAGTAAATGTTAAGAAAAAAGATTTTACTTCAGACTTGTAGATTTTGATGTGAGTATATTTCTCTCCTGTAAAACGTTATGTATTTCTATAGTATCTGTATGTATCGAGCTTGAACATTTATTTATATTATTTTCCTATTATTCATGAATGCATTTTTTTTGTTTTCATGTTTTCATTTTCATATTTTCCTTGAAAACATTGTTAAACTTAATATTTTGTAGCAAAAAATGTAGATAGTGGCTCGGATATTCTTATCCGTTTTTTTGTATATATGTATTTTTTTAACATAATCATTTATTTAAGAAAAAGTATAATAATTGATTTCTTATCCGTTTTTTGTATATATGTATTTTTATAACATATTTATTTATTTAAGAAAAAGTATAATTGTATATTGTACAATAACAATTAATTTTTATGGTAATACATTTGTGTCTACATATTTAAAATAAAGATTTAACCCATAAATACCTACACTTGTGTATATGGTGGGGGGGGGAGGGTTAAATATTTTGTTATTTAATTTTTAAAATTAAAGTTTTTTTTTAAATATTTTTATATATTTAATTTACTTTATGTTTTCAGCAGACTTTTTTTGGTTTTGTTTTGAATTCAATAAAATTATTATTAACAAATGTTGTATCATATATATATGGGAAATCTATTGACTTTCCCTACATTCCAGAATCTTGCACGTCGGAAAATAATTAGGTCTCATTAGCTCAATGGTTAAAGTATTGTCCCGGTAAGAGAGGAGGTCCTAGGTTCGATACATACTTATGAATACAGTGGCTGTGTCACTAATCACTTTTTTCTACCCTTATTTCTATTGATCCCGCTGTGATTGTGAATAAGGAATTACACAGTTTTGTCTAATCTTCTCAAAGAGAGTGGTTTTTCTTGTTATTACTTGCTAACAATTTGCATCAATTTCCATAACATTAAAATAATATCGGAATATGTCAAAATAATATCTTTCCAAAGTATTACTGCCATGAAAAACAACGCACTACAAACTTATGCTTCAAACCAACATTTCAAATGCAACACCGTCAAAAAATTACAGCAAATTCCTGAAAAGTAAATCGATCCATTAATTGACAGGAAAAACAGAAATAACTTTACGAAACGTGGGATAAAATTAGCACATCGATGCATAATCTTGTCTCATGAATGGCTGGTGCAGCGGCCGTTATTAGTTAAGTGGACTTAAAGGGCACTCCATCTGCTAAATGAGAATTAACGGGAAGTAAGTTTGTACTCAGTTGGGGGAAGTTTGGCTTCCGAAAGGTTCCTGAGAACCTGTCACATGTTTAGGACGGTCGACTGCTGAACACTGAACACTGAACTGTTGAACAGGCTGCACTGGGCTATACAGTAGACTCCCTCCTGCAACTTTTAAACTATTTAAGAATAATGCTTCGTTAAAGAAGAACGAAAAAGCATGTACAGGAGTGCAACCTCGCCTTGGGAAGTTTGGAGATAACGGCATTTGCTGAAAAGTGAACAAAGGAGTTTAAAAGGTATCTGTGGAAGGGTGCTCTGTTTCAGATAATGACTTTAGAAGTCCATTAATTGTACATTTTTAGATATAAAAACAAAAATAAAATGCAAAGAAGAAATGATATAAAATATTTATAAATTGTAAGGTCTGTAAGAGAATTAATAATCATAAAATAGTTAGTTAACCGCGAGGACTTCTCGTAGTTGATACTAATGACTAACTAACTAACTAACCAACTAACTGGCCGCTTCCCCGCACAGGTAGACAAAGAGGACGGACCGCCAAACAACTAGATCTTGGCAAACACTTCTTCCTTCATTCACATTCACATTCATACATCGTCTCATCCATTCTCTTCTATTATTTCGACTTCTAACATGGCCCGACTTAAGTATTTGATTCACTTGATCGTGCCATGTCTTCCTCGGACGTCCTCTGCTTCTTCTTCCATTCAAATTCGCGTCATATATTCTCCTTAAACATCTTTCTTCGTTCATTCGTTCTCCATGTCAAACCATCATCATTCCACAGCCGAGCTGTTGAACACAAGAACGAGTCGTAGAAGCGACCCGTTCTCATGTGACAAATGTCAACAGTGTGCAAATGTATTCACCCTTATTTTAATATCCCTATCAGTCTTTTCATCTCTCGTAAATATAATTCACAACTATGTTTTTACACTGTTTTCGTACAGTCTATTTCAAACACAATGACTTTAGACTTATTAACATTCATGATTAGCTCATTCTTCATATACGCCAATACCTACTAATGATATACTCGTATATACTAATGACATACATACTAATGACGCCGATATAATTGCTCACAAGTTTGATGAATTCTAGTAACCTTTGTAGTAACTAGTAAGTTATTAAGAATTTTCTTATTGAATCGTCTGTAGCCACTTCCTTATATCACACATCCAAAATATCGTATACTCTGATCCATATAGCCCACAAATTTGACGAATTTTTGCACTCCATAGAAAATCTTCAAATCCACCACTCAATAATGGCCTCCGTGGTTGAGTTGTTACGATCCTCGGCTACGAATCTGGAGGTCACGGGTTCAAATCCCGGAGTTCGCAAGTAAATTTTCTTTGATTAATTTCCGATATTTATATAAATAAATTTATATTACATTTGCTCCACGTTCCAGAGTTATAGGTACTTTCAGAATTGCCTTGATGAAAGACAAACATTCAGACAAGAAACGTTGCTTAGAAATAGCCGTTTTTGGTGACCAGATCTGAATAGCCAAGTACTACCCCACCTTCATTCCCCCATCTCTTTCCCCTCCTTACTATCTTCAGCTTAATAGATGTTAAAAATTCAATATTTTTGTTTAAAAGACTAACCTATTCATAAACATGTTTGTCACTAGTTTTAAGTCACTGATTACAGGTCTTAGCGGTAAGCCATTAGTAATAAATCTAAATAAAACGGCGCTATGGAAATAATCAATTTATTAATATAATTATTATTATAACATACCCCATTTGGGGATGCCACAGGTTCCAGACAATTTGGAGCAGTTGGTACTCTTGAGCGGTACTTGCATAAAAATAAAAATAAAAGTTTCTTATGATACCACAAAAAACTGTATTGCCGTGTAAGGTAAACCTAACCAATATCTGAAAATCAACAAACTTAATATATTGTACTAACATGAGCTACGCATCAGTGTGAAATTGTGTTTTGTAGAATCAACAAGCTAAAAGTAAGGTTTGCTACATCTTTTCAAAATCCTTTATTTAAATGCTAAATTTGAAGATGCACGTCCTTTTCAAATTATGTCTAGGATACATCTAGTTCAATGGCGTGCAGTCGATATAAACCGATAAGATTTTCGTATATTTAATATATACTTCATACCCGAACTTAAAAAAACTCCATACAGCCTACATTTGATCAAGAGCACCTCACTGACATTATTTCTCAATATCCAAGTAAAAGAGAGTTAATTCATACCCCATATACTTGTACGGCCGAAATTGTCCTAAATCGAAGTGAAAAATACCCGTTCTCATTCGGAAAATCTATATACTCGCATATGTATATATGGATTTTATATATATTTAATTATAAAATTACAAAATCAAATATATATATATATATACTTATTTTTCTACATTATAGAATATATATATATAATCACCTCTTCCCGTAGTATCTTGATCTAGTAAGATTTCCATGACCTTTGTTGATCTACTTTAACACCGTTTATCTGGACTCCGGTGGAATACATCTGCACGAGTTGGCAACAGAGCCTTAATCATTGCCAAGGTTGTCAGTTTGCAACTGACCCCAGTTGGTATGTTCGTCATCAAAATATAACAAATTTGCTCCAGTTTAACGGTTATTTTT
The DNA here is from genome assembly GCA_022606495.2 of Halesus radiatus. NCBI lineage: Eukaryota > Metazoa > Arthropoda > Insecta > Trichoptera > Limnephilidae > Halesus > Halesus radiatus. The sequence goes on along the minus strand of JAHDVE020001908.1, from coordinate 532,367 downwards.
TATTCATTTACTCTCCTTTCGTTGCTCCATTTGATGTATTCTCAGTTTCTAGATACAAGTTGGTCTATAAATGAATGTGTATTCAGTTTCTACATACAAGTTGATCATATATGTTTTATTAATTTATTCTCCTCGGGGAATTCGTCACACGGAAAGAGAACGCTAACCTACGAATTCTCTCTCACAGTCCAGCCGCCGGCGTTGTTCACCGCTGAGCCCTGTTTTTCGGCTGGAGGACATGTTGCTTTTTAAATATCACCTCTAGCGCGCTGACAAAATGCAATTACTTTGAGAACAATTTCTCTTATTCAAAATGATAAGGTGGTATTATTTTGCATAATTTATTCTGTTAAAAAATATGTGGTAATTGTTTTTAACAATCGTATAAGTTACAAAGGAATTAAAATATTCCGTTCAAAGATGAACAATTAACTTTATAAACGGAATAATAATATGAACCTTTCTAATCACAAACATCTCTTTTATTGAGTTAGGTTAGAAATAATATAGTTTTATTCAAACTGTGTTTTATTGGCGATATCAAAAATTATTTTTACGCGAAATATTCTAATGAGCGAGTAATTGTGCTATTTTCTCATATATTAAAAAAATATTTTATGGTTTAACCCAAGATAATAAATACTAAAAAATATAATTATGTAGTTATAAGAAAAATGTGTTTCCTACTTAAAACAATCCCATGACTTTTTTGTACTATTATACTGTAGTAAAAGCATTCGCTTGTAAATGGAGAAGAATTTACACTTGTTGGTATATAAATACCAAATATAGATGAGAATTAGAAAAAAACTTTTTGATTATCTTACGCTGTCAACTTTTAATTGTATTAATTTATTGAGTCTAGTTTTTGGACTGTTAGTTCGTGGTGGAATTCCATTGTATTAGAATTGAAATTAAAACACTTTTGTACTTTCTTCCACTTATTTATTTTCACCAGGACCGGTTTCATCCTACTACGGACATTTTCAGACTGGTAGTTGACATTCTTATGCTACGGTATTTATACAAACTTAGGCAGGGTTACACAACATTGTATCTATATCATGAATGTTTCTATTTAATAGAAACTTAAAATTTAAATAGAAACATTCATGATATAGATACAATGTTGTGTAACCCTGCCTAAGTTTGTATAAATACCGTAGCATAAGAATGTCAACTACCAGTCTGAAAATGTCCGTAGTAGGATGAAACCGGTCCTGGTGAAAATAAATAAGTGGAAGAAAGTACAAAAGTGTTTTAATTTCAATTCTAAGTATTAATTTATATTAATTCTAATTATTAATTGTTTTAAATAATAAAACACTTAATTTCTAATACCGTCCCCTTTATAGAATATTAACAATTTACAACCACCTTACTTTAGAGACAAACTATATTACAATAAAAACTTAAACACATACCATACAAGAAAGAAAGAAGATATTAGACAAAAAAAAAACAAATCCCAAACACAAAATTGTTTACTGTTACAGTACCTACAATTTGTAAGTAGTAGCTTAGTAAACAGTGAATTAAAAAAAATGTAGGTACCTAAATTAAGAATATTGGGAGTAGGATATAAAAATAATGTATGCATTAAGTATTGGAAATAAGCAATATGTAAAAATTGTCTGTTCTAACAGCTAATTTGAATTGCTTCAAGATAATCTTATAGTCCGACCAACTTGAGCATACGTTCAATATGATATCTCTTTCTTACCATGTCTCTCACTGATGATAAGGAAAGAGATGTAATAATATAAAACATATATATATATATATATATATACTGTTCTTTCGTTAGTCAAGTTGAAATGAATGTGGACGGTTTTTTTTTCTCTTTCTAACACATTGACAAGTTATTTGAAAGAAGAGTGACATTATCTGGACTCTCTATCTCGCTCGTTACAAGTTGTGGATTGTAGGATTCCCCTAATTAGACAAAACAACGCTTTTCAAAAATGCCCAGATATGTGATAAACTCAGAGAATTCAGTAGTTTTGTCTCAATTGAGCTAGATTAAAAATTTTATATTTTTTGATCATGTTCATAAAACTATCAAATAAGCTGTCATCAACGACATCAAACATATCTACGTGAAAGAAATAATGATCTAATGAATGATCTAATAATAATCATAGTATTTTCTCTTGCATTCTCTTAGAGCGCCCTTGAGGTGATTTTTCACAAAAGCGGCGCTATACAAATCATCCAATTATTATTATTACTATTATTATCTTATACCCTAGAGATAATACTAAAAATTATAATTACGTAGGTATAGGTAAATTATGTTTCTTAAACTAACTTCATTTATACGACTGTGTTAAAAAATTTGAAGATCTGGAAATATTGAAAGGCTGATTAAAGCGTACACTTAGATGGTTTGGGTATATAGAATGAATGAAAGAAAAAGGTATTGAAAGTATAATATATGACGTGAAATTAAATGATAGAAGTAGTTGAGGATGCCCAAGTCATGGCACGTGAATAAAGCAAGAAGTGTGTGCCAAGATCGAGTTATTCGGCGGTTCGTCCTTTCTGACCACTCCTTTGGGGACAAGGTGTGATTGCTAGTTAGATAAACTTAAAACAATCTTATTAATATGTACTTTAAAAAAAGTATTTTTATTTAAATTATGTTGTTTTTAGGCTATTATCAACTTGGAATTATAATCATTACGATTATTCCTGCATTGGAGTTTGTCTTTTTTAATATTTTTTATAACTTTTCTGTAGCCTTACAATCAAAATTGTGTACAAAATAAAAATAAAAGAAATGTGCTAAAGTTAGTTAAACGATACTTAACTAACTTATATTAATGTGAGCAGCACACAAGGGTCCGCACAACTGCTCCTAACCTTCTGGAGCAAGCTAGACTGTGTCATGCCAAATTGGGGTATGTTGTGAGGCTGATGGCAGAGGGGATCGGAAGGAGATGGTTTAGAGGAAGGTGGGGAAGTACCTGGCTATTCAGATCTGGTCACAAAATACGGCATAAGCCATTTCAAGCAATTTTTATACAAAAATCATATATCTTAGAGTGCTCAAACAATAAATTTATAATACATGATTTTTAACAAAAATAACAATTAATTACTATAAATAGCTAAAATCAGCAATTTCCGCCAACAGACAATTAGGTGGTTACAGTTCAAATCCAACTTGTGCCGATTTTATTAATGTTTTCTTTTTAAATATTTTTCCACGGTTTTAATTATATTATTAAATTTAGTAAAACGGTTTATCGCCAACATTATTTAATAATAACTCTTTTAAGTACATTTTTTCTAAATATATTTTTCCCGATTTTATTTTTATTATAAATTTTAGTAAAACTGTTTCATCGTTTGAACATTAAATAATTAAAACAAATAATAGCGTACCTAACTAACTTATGTGAGCACCGCTCAAGCAACTAAGACCATTGTACCCCAAAATTGGGTATTTTGTGAGGCTGATGGTAGAGGAAGTGGAAAGAAGATGGGTGGAGGAAGGTGAGGAAGTACCTGGCTTTTCAGATCTGGTCACAAAACACGGCAAAATCCATTTAAGCAATTTTATTTGATAAATTTTTGTTATTTCACAATTTAGTCAATTAACACAACATATGCCGTAGTCCCATTGGCTCCAGATTTTTTTTTATACATTAAGTCCACACATAGGCAAGGCTTATATCATCTTTGGGGGTGCTGTGTGGAAGGTGTTTTTAGGGAAAGAAAGGAAGTTCAGGGCAAGAAAAAGGTATGAGGGGTTGGTGCGATTCTGGGGGTCAGTACGTCAAGGAGTGATGTATGAATCCATCCAACCCACTGCGGTACAAGGCAATGATACGTCGAAATAGTCTGGCTCGGGAGGCCAAACCTCATCCCATGAATTTGGGCACCCTTGCGAAGTCACCAAACGTAACGAATCACTTGGGGTGACCTACAGTAGAGGTGTTGGTTATCCATTAAATGATTCAATTTCCTAAGTTGTAAGCAGTTGGGACTCTTGTGCAGTATACGTATAGAAAAATCATACATCATTTCATACATCCTTAATTGTTAAGAGGAACGGCTGCGCGGCCTGTTTCATACAAAATTTAATTTTGGACTTGAGATTTTTTTCATCAAAAAGTATAGTAAATATCTAGTACGCATTAGAAGTAATTTTTTTTTCTTTTACGTTATGAAATAGAGGCCATTAAAGGAATTGATTTTTTCGCGATTTTAGAGGCACTTTAACAATTATTTGTTGGCTAGCTACCTACACCTACCTCTCAAATTAAATCTCCCAGGCTGAAGGCAGTTGGGACTCTTGTGCGGTTGGAACTCTTATGCGGTATTCACATACAAAAATCATTTATCATTTCATACATAATTTACTGTTAACACCTGAACAAATCTCACCCCCATGAACTCAGTCACCCCTGCTAATTCACCAAAAGAATCCTACCACTTGGTGAGACCTATGACAGAGGTGTGGTTATCCATTAAATGGTTCCCGGGGCAGCGGTACCTAAACCTGCCTCCTAGATCGAATCTACCAGGTTGAAAGCAGTTGGGACGCTTGTGCAGTTGGGACTCTTGTGCGGTTTTTTTTTTTTTTTATATGAATACCTCACAAGAGTCCCAACTGCTCTAACCTGGAGCCAGTGAGACTATGAGCATTACCAATTGAGGTGTATGAGGCTGAAAGGTGGGGAGGGGAAGGATAAGGGGAAGAGGAAAATGGAGAATTACCTGGCTATTCAGATCTGGTCACCAAACACGGCTAAAAGCCATTTCAAGCAACGTTTCAATTCTGAATGGTGGTCTTTCACCAGGGCGATACTGGGAGTATCTTCCACTCTGCGGTTGGGACCTTTAGGCGAAATTTTCACAGAAAAATTATATATCATTTCAGACAAACTCTACTATTAAGACGTGCACAAACTTCACCCCCATGAACCCGGGCACCCCTGTTAATTCCCCAAACGAATCTAACCACTTGGTGAGATCTATGACAAAGGTGTTGGTTATCCATTAAATGGTTCCCGGGGCGGCGGTACCTACACCTGCCTCCTAGATCGAATCTACCAGGTTGAAAGCAGTTGGGACTCTTGTGCAGTTGGGACTCTTGTGCGGTTGGGACCTTTCTGGGGAATTTTCATAGAAAAATCATACATCATTTCATACAAACTCAACTGTTAAGACGTGCACAAACTTAACCCCCATGAACCCGGGCACCCCTGCTAATTCACGAAACGAATCTAACCACTTGGTGAGACCTACAACAGAGGTGTGGTTATCCATTAAGTGGTTCCCGGTGCAGCGGTACATACACCTGCCTCCTAGATAGAATCTACCAGGTTGAAAGCAGTTGGGACTCTTGTGCAGTTGGGACTTTTGTGCGGCATTCACATGAAAAAATCATACGTCATTTCATACAAACTCTGCTGGTAAAACGTGCACAAACTTAACCCCCATGAACCCGGGCACCCCTTCTAAGTCACCAAACTTAGTGAACCAATTAGGGTGACCTATGGTAGAGGTGATGCTTATCCATTAAATCATGGGGCTGCGGTACACCCGCCTTTCAAATTGAATTTCCCAAGTTGAAAGCAGTTGGGACTTTTGTGCGGTTGGGACTCTATTGCGATTGGAACTCTTGTGCAGAATTCACATAGAAAAAATCATACACCATTTAATAAATACTCTACTGTTAAGACCCGAACAAACCTCACCCCATGAACCCGGACACCCCTGCTAAGTCACCAAGCATAGCGAACCACTTGAGGTGACCTATGGCAGATGTGTTGGTTATCCATTAAATGGTTCCCGGGTGGCGGTGTCTACACCTGCCTCCGAAATTGAATCTCCCTTTTAGAAGCAGTTGGGACTCTTGTGCGTTAATCGCAAAAAAATCATCGAGGCAATGTTTATCCAATGAATCGTTCCGCGGTGGCGGTACCTATACTCGTTAAGAACCAGATATACCAGTTGATAAGCAAAGCACTTTATATGCCTGCTTTGGTATTGGATCAACAAATTCTAACGGATCAACAAATTCCTAGCGTACCGCCGTGTCTGATCAACATATTACGAGAGGGGATTTCTATATATATAATTAATATTTATATTCGTGTAGAAACTAAGAAAAACATAACTACACCTTTTCATATTGATATTGAGTAAAAGTTTTTATAGTGCCGCCGTAAATACGGAAAACGTGAAATAATTCGGAAATTTTGTTAAATCGATATCTTTAAAAGACATTGCAATCGTATAATATTGATGTTCATATATTATTGAGTAGTATTAAAGGATTTCTGGAAACTTATTCCGCTGGGAAAGCGCAAAAAATACGTGACAGTAGCATAATATAACAGAATCAAAGAAAACCCTTTAATAAACGAGCTCTACGAAAGGAGTTAACATTTGTTTGGTGGGGATTTGAAATCAAGCCTGTTATTTAAACTCGCAAGGAATGAGAATTTTAAATTTTATACGATGAATCTCACGGGGATTCCGTTATTGGCTTGACAATATTACACCTATTGAATTTGACTGATCAGCATTAAGATTTCTTTTATTAATATTTGGAGAAGTAACCTGAATGCTGTAGAGACGAAATTCCAAACGCGTATGTGTGTTAAAATCATGTTGATCGTGTGAAAAACGCGGAGTTTCCAACAGAATGCAAGGCCGATGTAAGCACAATGAGCAAACTGAAGGACGCTTAAATAATTTGGGCACGTAGATCGGATAAAAAGGAGAGAAGAATTTAAAGAGAATATATGACACGAATGTGAATGGTAGAAGTAGTCAGGGACGCCCGAAGAAGTCATGGCATGATCAAGTGAACCGAGTACTTGATATCTCTTTTTTCTATTATTTAAAGACATACAACTATGTTACGTTCCCATGAGTTATCAATTCAACTCATTTTGAGACTGTTAATTTTTGCTACATAATATTACGTTAACGAAGTTTTTAAAGGCAAATATGTACATGAAAATATAAAAAAAAATATATATATATATACCGAACTTTTTTAAAATAAACTCTTCCTTAAATAAAATAATATTAGCTATTCAATATAAATATAAACTGTCTACAAATTAAACCTGAATACGATGAATTGATCCATAGTTTTAGACCCAATACAATAAATCATAGAAAAGTTTTTTTTTCAGTTGATTGCATTCGTAAATGAGGACACAAGTCATTAATTTAAACAGATAAAGTGTTCATTTTTCAATTCGTCGCCCGCTCGTCCATCTTGTTCGTCCCACTCGGTCGCCCGTTTGTTCGCCCGCAGGTTCGCCCCGCTCGTTCGCCCAACTTGTTCGCCCCGCTTGTCCGTACCTTTGTTCGCACGCTTGTTCACTTCGCTTGTTCACCCCGCTTGTTTGCCCGCTTGTTCACCCTGCTAGTTAGCTCAGCTTGTTTGTCCGCTTGTTCGCACCGCTCGTTCACCCAGCTTGTTTGCCTCACTTGTTCACCCCACTTGCTAGATCTGCTTGATCGCCCGCTTGTTCGCCCACTTGTTCACCTCGCTTGTTAGCTCCGCTTGTTCGCTCCGCTCTTTCACCCAGCTTGTTTGCCTTACTTGTCCACGCCTCTTTATAGCTCTGCATGTTCGCCCGCTTATTCGTTCATTTATTCGCCCGCTTATTAGCTCCGCTTGTAAGTTCCGCTTTTTCGCCCAATTTATTCGCCTCGCTTGTTCGCACCCTTGTTCACCCACTTGTTTGCTCCGCTTGTTCGTCCCGCCTGTTGGCCCACTTCTTTGCCCAGCTTGTTCAGTCAGCTTGTTCGTTCCGATTTGGGAGCGAATTCACCCCTGCCAGCTCCCTTACCGCCGCTGCACCGCTCTCATCCCGCGAAGATTCTTTACCTTTAGTCCTTTAGTGCGGTGCGCTTTTTTTAGTATGTAAATGCGTTAATGAAAGTCGTTATTACTTCAAAGGCTGTATGGTGACGGAACACCCCCCCCCCCCTCCCCCGCGCACTAACTAGCGACTCGTTAGACCTGACTGAAAATCAACTCGCGTATCGGAAACGTGGTAAAAAGGTGATCGAGTTATATAAAAAAACCGTATGTCGAGTAAATTAACTTTTATCTTTTGATGATAATGCTTGTTGCTGCTCAGTGGAAATGGCTCTGAAATGAATTTTTAGGCCGGAGCGGCCAACTCGTAAAAAATAAAACCATCTGATGGTGATCTCTTTGATGCCCATTTTGGTAGGATACATTCTGAAATCTAAAATCAAATGGATTCATTCTAATTATCATAAAAAAACTGATAAAATAATAATTGCTCCCTACTTATAATATTTTATATAATAAAAAATAAACATTTTGTTGCAATATCTTATTAAAGCTTATTAATCGGGTAGAGACGAGGTCAAAGGTCACTAATTTTAATATTAATTTTCCTTCTACACCTATTTTCTTTAGGGTTTAATTTTTTTTTTGTTTCGGTGTTTTCCTCTCATACTCATAAATTGTAATTAATAAACTGCCTTTGTACAATATATATTTAACTATGTGGGTCTGTACAAACACTTATAGTGTTTTCCTCTCATTCTCATAAATTGTATTTAATAAACTGCTTTTGTAAAATATATATTTAACTATGTGGGTCTGTATAAATACTTATATTGTTTTCCTCTCATTCTCATAAATTGTAATTAATAAACTGCATTTGTAAAATATATATTTAACTATGTGGGTCTGTATAAATACTTATATTGTTTTCCTCTCATTCTCATAAATTGTAATTAATAAACTGCATTTGTAAAATATATATTTAACTATGTGGGTCTGTATAAACACTTATGGTGTTTTCCTCTCATTCTCATAAGTTGTAATTAATAACATGCTTTTTTTAAATATATATATAATGGTGTTTCACACTTGGTTCAAAAAGACTTAATTGCGTTTCCTTGCTGCAATAAATATAAGACATTTATTCATAATAGGTATTTACAATTTTAGGAATAACAAAATAAGCAATTTAAGATGATCAAAATATTCATTCACCTGCAATAAACATAAGAAACAACATTTAAAGTCTCTATTTCAGGTGTTTTTTTATATCCTTAAAAATTATAAAACAATTGCTAGAATGGTAAAATTTCTCTCTCGTTAAACGTCACGGCCGTTTAGTGAGTCGTGACATCTAGCGGGCTACCAACTAACCTGTCGGTAAAGCGGAAATTACAAAATTAAAGAAAGCGCTAACATAAATAATGTGGTTTTCTTTACATCTCCCCCCTTAGGGAGAAACAATTGCAAGTGACAATACACGTAATTGTTTATTTACTAACAAACACTGGACACAGTTTTGTAATATGGTAGAAATTTGATTCTGCTTTTCTGTGTCCAGCATCAACTTCATAGATTGAATTGGAGATCTTCTTTAAAATTTTGTATGGTCCAATCCTCAATTCCTCCAATTTCTTCCTATTTAGTCGATTTCCATTTTCCACGTAGACTCTGTCTCCCACTTCCAATATATATTCTTTCCTCTTTAGATCGAATATTTTTTTATTATTATTGTGTGATTTTATCGTGTTTTCAAGAGCTAGTTCCCTATCTCTTTTCAGGTCTTCTTTTGTACATTTTGATTTCAATTCAAGTGGTAGAATATTCACATTTTCGCCTTCCAAAAGATATTTTGGAGCAAACTTCGTGACTGTGTTCTGTTTCGTTATATTTTTCTACACATTTCTGTGCAATTGTAGTCCATGCTATTTTCTTATCACTTTCATTTATTTTACATCTTATCTTATTGACTAAAGTTTGATTTAGCCTTTCATTAAGCCCGTTTGAAAATGGTGCATCCACAGCTGTGAAAATCATTCTTATGTTCTCATTCTTCAGAAATTCTTTAAATTCTTTTGAATTTATACCAGGGTATTGGTCCGTTAATACCATATCAATATTGTAGTCTTGTGTCACATTTTTTATTAGTTTTATAAAATCATTGGAGCTTTGATTTCTTGACGTGAAAATATAAGCATATCTTGTAAAATGATCAACCAGAAGATGTAAGTATTTCTTTGTTGATCGTGATCCTCCAAAGCCCCCAATGGTATCAATAGACATAATTTCAAATGGGCGTGTTGCTGGTCCTAAATGTGACATTAAGCCATATTTCGGCTTCCTCTTTGATTTGTTTTTTATACAAATTTCACATTCATCACAATTTTTTTTAATGTTTTCCATGATATTCTTTGCTGTGTAGAATAGTGTTATTTTATTTGTCATCTGGGTTCTCCCAATGTGGCAGTAAGTATCGTGGACATCTGTTATTAGAGTTTTGCTAAGTTTTTCTGACAGTACAATTTTTTTCTTCCTTTTATTCTTTTTGTAGTAAATTTCATTTTCCAATATAAGTTTTCCATTTTGTAAGTCTAGATTGGTGTGTTGGTCATTTTTTATATCTTCTAGGTTTATTAAATTTACTACTTTTAAAAAGTCATCAGTATTTTCATAAGGTTCTAGAACTGGGTTTCTGCTTAAACAGTCTGCTTCTTGGTTTGATTTTCCTGGGTTATATTTTATTTTAAAATTATATTGGGATAAATAATATGTCAAATCCCCTAGCTCCTCGTCGGTTCTAGCCTTGATGTTCATATTTTCCAATGGTTTATGATCTGAATATACCATAAATTCTTTTCCCATAAGCCAGTGTTGCCAATATTTCACAGCTTCTTTTATTGCCAGACATTCTAGGTATATTGCCTTTTTCTTTTTTTGAGATTCAGTCAATTTTTTTGAAAAATAAGCAACCGGCTTACTGTCCCCGTTTTTATCTTCTTGTTTGAGCACCGCTCCCACTCCTTTGATACTAGCATCCGTGTAAATGTTTATTGGTAGTTCAGGGTCAAAGATATTTAGAAGTGGTTTTGAACATACCAAAGCCTTTATTTTATCAAATGATTCCTGACATTCTGTGGACCAGATGAATTTCACGTCTTTTCGTAATAAATTGTGTAACGGGTCCAGGATAATTGCACTGTGTGGTACAAATTTATGATGAAAATTTATTTTTCCTAGGAATTGACGTATATTTTTTTTTGTCTCTGGAACTGGAAAGTTTTTGACAGCGGTTAAATAATCTTTCAGAGGTCTGATTGAATTGTTTTCTATTATGTGACCTAAATATTTGGCATAATTATTTGCAAAAGTACATTTCGAAAATTTTAGTCTAAAACCTTCTGTTAGAATTGCCTCCAGTAGTGTTGATATATGTACTATATGTTCTTCAAAAGTTCTTGAAAAAATTAATATGTCTTCTATAAAATTTACTGCAAAACTGGAAAGTTTGTATTTTCTTATTATGTTCCTCAATATTCTTTGGAAAATGGCTGGCGCAGTCCTTAATCCAAATGGGAGACACGTCCATTGAAAATGACCTTCTTGTGTTACAAATGCAGTTTTATATCTATCTTGAATTTTCAAAGGAATTGACCAAAATGCTGAATTTATATCAAAAGTAGAAAAATATTCACAGTTTACAGTTTTAACCATTAAATCCTCAATCAACGGAAAAGGTTGTGATTGAGGGACGACAATTTTGTTCAGTTCTCTGAAATCGATACATAACCTTGTTTTTTCTCATCTTCTTTTTTATATGCCAGAGTTACTGGAGCAGCAAATGGGCTATAGGATTCCTCAATCAAATTCTTCTTTAATAGTTTTGATATTTGATTTTCTATTTCTCTTCTATCTTCCGCTGTGCATCTGTATGGACGTTTGTAACAGTATTTATCAACCATCAAGTCAATATGAGCTTCATAATGTCTCACAGTACCGACATCATATTTATCTTTGGCGAAGACTGGTTTGTATTTTTCTATCAACTTATCGATTTCTGATTGTTGATATAAATCTAGATGGTTTACTATCATTTCAAATCCATCCGTGTTTACATGTTCGTTGAAATTTATTACACATTTGTTTATGTGTTTAGTGTCTTGTTCCTCAGAATGTAAAAAAAAACTTTCTTCATTTTTTTCACCTAGTACATCAGGAATTTTAATATTTGTTAAATTTGAAGTATTGTTTTTTATATCCTCTTCATTGGAGACCACTTCTTCTGGGTTTTTACATTGTATGATCTTTAATTCTTCGTTTTGTATCAATTTGAAATTTTTGATACAATCCAAACCAATCAGAAAATCGTAATTAAAATTTTCATTATCTACTACAAAAATATCCACAATTTTTTCTATATTGTAGATTTTTATTTTTAGCGTTACCATACCTTTTGTTTTCTTCTCACCATTAATAGTCTTCAAGTTTACTATTTGTATATCACTTGTATATTCTCTTGGCTGTATCTTCAATAATTTTGCATTAATTAATGACACATTTGAACCTGAATCATAAATTACTGAAACTTTTAAGGTATCATTTAATAGTAACTTGACTTTTATTAATGTTGGCACCTCTAGTTTTTTGGATTCTTCTCGTTTAGTTCAATTTCCAATTCCGAGTTATTTACAGTTTTCACAACTGCTTTTTGATTTTTCTTATTAAACCAGCAATTTTCCTCAGGATGGTAACGTTTCCCTTTTTTCTCGTTAACACAGATTCGGCACGGTTCTTTTTCTTCAATTTCTTTGTATTTAGTGTCAGAATATATAATACTTTTTTTTTCATACTTATTCTTCCCAATAAGATCTTAAGTTCCAATTTTCCTATTTTATTGTAAAGATCTTCCGTTCCCCGTAAAGTTTCTCTGTCAATTTTATCAGCCACATAATTAGGTAAACCAAATGCTATAAGGTCTATAAGTGTCCCAGTATCAATTGATTTCCTTACTTCTAGTAATAATTTTTCTTTTTTTAATGCATACTCAAGTAACGAACCTGCTTGATATTTAAAGGCGAGAGCATATCTAATGGGTGACCATCCTTTGTTTGCAAACGTGTGACAATTTTTTTTCTCCCATATGTCCCATTTCGATTCCACTGTAAATTTCATTAGCATGCAGCTGTACCACTCTACACCCGAGCGTTCCAAAAAATGTTTTAAAATTTCAATTTTCTTTTTGTCTTCGTTGATTTGGAAACGTTCACATTCTTTATTAAAATCTTCAATCCACTGGTTAGCATTTGAGCTTCTGCCAGTGAATTTTCCTATGATGAAATCCTTTGCAATATTCCCTAAATTTTTAGTTTCAGATTTTGTTTTTTTATCTTCAAGCAATTTCTCTAATAGTTTTTCCAACATTTGGCTTGAGCTACTAGGTATAGATTCAGCATTATTTATGTTTTCCATAATTTCTTCTAGGTAAATATCATTAAACTGTAAGTTTTGTTCTTCATCTAAATATATTGTCGACATATGATCCGTCAGGGTTATCCATATTTTCCTTGTTTGATGTCTTTTATTTAATGATTTTCTTACCTTGGCATAGTTTGGAGTGTTTATAATTTGTTGGTGTAGATTTGCAGGTTGGGATTCGGGTGGTATACCAAAAATCCGTCCATCAGGTGTAGCTATTGAAGTTATGCATATTACGTTTGATTTTCCGTCTGCCGTTTGTCCCACAGCAAAATCAAACCTCAATTTATCCATGATTCGTGAAATATTTGCACAAAAAATGTTGTTTTATAATGGTGTTTCACACTTGGTTCAAAAAGACTTAATTGCGTTTCCTTGCTGCAATAAACATAAGACATTTATTCATAATAGGTATTTACAATTTTAGGAATAACAAAATAAGCAATTTAAGATGATCAAAATATTCATTCACCTGCAATAAACATAAGAAACAACATTTAAAGCCTCTATTTCAGTTGTTTTTTTATATCCTTAAAAATTATAAAACAATTGCTAGAATGGTAAAATTTCTCTCTCGTTAAACGTCACGGCCGTTTAGTGAGTCGTGACATCTAGCGGGCTACCAACTAACCTGTCGGTAAAGCGGAAATTACAAAATTAAGAAAGCGCTAACATAAATAATGTGGTTTTCTTTACATATATTTAACTATGTGGGTCTGTATAAACACTTACGGTGTTTTCCTCTCATTTTCATAAATTGTAATTAATAAACTGCTTTTGTACAATATATATTTAACTATGTGGGTCTGTATAAATACTTATGGTGTTTTATTTCTTTCGGATACTACATAATATAATATGATAACCATAACCATAACCCTTTCTTCTACATATTTTGCTACTTTATTGTTTACATCTATGTATACTTTTCTACAAAACTTTTATATTTTTTGTAAACAGCCACTTGTTTCATTGTATTTTTATGTTGCACCCGTGTACTTTTCTACAAAAGTTTGTGTTATTGAATATCCCTATCTGTTGTTTTGTGTCGTGTTATTTCGACTTCAATTTTGAATATTTTTTGTATCACTTATGTAATGTAAAATTTTCTATTTTCACAAAATGAGTTTTGTAACTCGTGAGATTACCATGTAGCAAGCGTTAAAAAGGATTAAAAAGATGAATTAAAAAATATGTTTAATCATTGAAGATAATACATATTAACATATCTCAAATGAAATATGAAAAAGAAAAAAAAGACAGGGTCTTTTTTTATTTTTATGTGTCTTCTAGTTCATATATAATTTGAGGTTTGGAATTATCTTCAATGATAGAAAAAAATCCATTGTGTCTTCATATTAGAAGAAAAAAATGTTAAAATTCAATTATTAGCCTCACTAGGACAAAACATGTATCGAGGTTTAATTATAAATTTATTATTTAAATACTTGGGAAACAAAGTATTTTATCAATTTTATAATGTATTTTGTTTAAATGAGATAAATTGACTAAAACAATGGTGTAAGCTTTCCCCTTATATTTAAATTTAAAAAATATATCAAGCCATAGTTTGTTTCTTCGAGGAATGTCTAAAAGATGCTTGTACATCGCAATTCCGGTGGCAATCAGTGCCATCAGCCTAATTCTTTTCGTAGGGAATTTCTTTTCCTTGCGAAGGTCCACCGCCCTCCCATCTCCAGGGAGCAATATTTGAAATGGAAAGTGCCAAATGGATACGTCGCGTCTGCATCATGTGAACCGCAAAACAACTTACCGTACACTTAACTTGTTTTCCGCTAATCAACTTTTCACTCAAGCAAAACATATTTATAAAACGGTGGAAACTATCAGTACTTCGACCAAATGACACGAAGCAAAAAAAGCGATTCCTTTTTTCGCAAGTGTGATATTTAACCGTCTATATGATTTTTGTGTGCATGGATGGGTACTGAAGCTCGGTGAGAGTTTTTTTTTCTCTAGGAAAATGTTACTTTTCTTCCTCGTCTTCTTGGGAGACTGAAAAGCCATGTTTGGTCTTTGGTGGATTAAATATTTTATTATCCACTTGGAACGTGAATTTGCATAATAAAGGACACCATCCGCTAGGAAAATGCATGATATATTTTTCGAGAAAAGTTTGAAAGAAAACTGTCCATCTTACATATTAATTTTGTTCCATTCATATATTCTAAATAACTTAAGAGGAACGCAGTCGTGGCCTGTTTCACACCAAACAATTGAAAACTTATTTTTTACTACAAAATATTATACACACATCTCTAGCTATTGTAATGATGTATTTAATAATTATATACGAGTACATTATCTATAGACATTCTATAAATCATCTACTTTGAAATATTATTAAATTCATTTTTTTTTAAATTTCAATATGGCTTCAATAATCGATATTCTTCCTTTGTTATTTACACATACTCATGAATTTTATCTTTTTTTAATTATACAAGCTTATAGGAGCTCTTTATTGTATACACGTTATGGTCCATGTCTCATACTTTAAATTTTAGTATGTAAAAACAGAAAGGCATTATTTAAAGCCAAAATATTCGTCCAAACTGAATAATCTTTTTTTAATCAAAGGAAATATATCAAATATCTAATACGGCGTGCAACTATTCTATTTATGTTTGTTTTAACTTATAAATAGGCCACTAAAATATTCTGTTTTTCATGATTTTAGAGGCAACTCTGTTTTGAAAATTAAATCAAAAATAAATAAAATAGCTGCAGGGCATACTAGATATTTACTAAATAATTTGATTTTTAAAAAATCATCCAGTCTAGATGGGTATTTTGACCTCAAATCCAAAATTGAAATTTATATGAAACAGGTCGGGACTGCGTTCCTCTTAACATGCGGAATAATAACAAACAAATCGTTATATTTTTTTAATCAATAGCTTTTTTAATCAATCTTTCGAGCTAGCACTGTCTTATTGATATCCTTTTTTCTTCCTAAAGCACATTTTGGTTATTGTTTTCTAATACAAAACAGTAGTATTACGTTCACAACTTTTTTCATAAATATCCAGTCAAAACATAAAAGAGTCTGGTATGTAGAAATTTCTTTAATTCGAGTGGAGAAAGCTTTGTTGATTCTGGTGTTGACACACAAGCAAAGTTTCCTGCAAAATCCAGTTGAAAAAGTGTGAAGCAAATATTTTTATACATCGGATTTTAATATTTTACGTAACAAGCGCATTTTCTACCCTGCATTTTTCTCCCAGCGCGCCAGTGGAAAATGAGAAACAAAGTTAATGAAGCTTTTAATATTCGTTTTAATTTGGCTGCACTTGTCGACTGCATTGGCAACCATTAGCGTAAGTAGAGGGGAGGATAACCTCATCCGGGCTAACGGCTAACGGCTAACGGCTAAAAGCTAACGGGGTAATGAAAGAATGTCCCTAACGAAAAGTAACTCGATCATCGGAGGAAATATTACGACGATAATGAGTTGCTCGGAATATCTATTATCGGGTAAATGCATTGACCTGAAAGCTTCTAAAGAACGTGTACTATAAAGACAACATTAAAGAGCACCTTTAATTGTGGGAAAGAAGTTATAAAAGTTCAACCTCAACCAAAAATTGTCTTCTACAGAACGTCTTCTCCGGTTAAGACTCAAGAATTTATTTCTTCAAAATACATTGTCGCTACTCTAACTGAAGAGTGTGGCTTAATGGTAAAACTGTTTGAAAATCTGTCGAGATTCAGCCCCCAATTTTATTCAGGAATTATTGAAATGTTTACAAAATAACCTGAAAGTACCATAATGATAAGCAATATTTACGATAAACCTTTACAAACAATGGAGCTCCATTAACCCCGAGAACGGCGGCAGAGGAGGGGGCGACTGACTCGGGCATTTCTTCGCATTTTAAAGCCCTTCTTATAATATTCCTGGAAAACGATAATATTCTTGTGAACTACCATTTAGTCGCCGAACTTTAATGAAATATGAGTGGCGATAGTTCCACCCGGTCAGGCACTGTTTGTACGTTTCGCAAAAAGAGGAGAAGTTCATCCGAAAGGCTGAGAATAATAGAGTGAAAAGAGGAATGCACAGCTTTATGACTTTTTTCGTTCTTAATGAAGGAGCCGTGGAGACGAGTGTTTGAATATAATGATCTCCGTAACGACGAGTGTAACTGCGGTTGGCTGCAGGATGGTAGCCTTATCCACAGACACGGGAATTTTCATTAAATTATTATTAAATTTTCTCATCCCCTTTTGGAGAGCGCATTATTTTTTTCCTACAATGATTTTATTCCAAGTTTGCTAACTTTTCAACGGGTGGAACAAAGAAAACGGATATCTCAGATCTGATTGACCTGTGATTACTTTTTATGCCCAGTTGTATGTATTGTATGTAGTTATTGAAGTTAGTGTACTAAATAACGAATTTATAATACCTTTTAGAATGGATCAACTAAATTACGATAATTAAAATTGAATATTGAAAGACAGCGGTAAAATAAAAGTAAAAACTTATTATTTGAATAAATATCCGTTATGTAAATTGTAGACTGAATTTTTTTTTTTTTATATGAATACCCCACAAGAGTCCCAACTGCTCCCAACCGTCTGGAGCCAGTGAGACTATGGCATCCCCAATTGGGGAATGTTGTGAGGCTGAAGGTATTGGGGAGGAGAAGGAGAAGAGGGAGAGGAAATACCTGGCTATTCAGATCTGGTCACCAAACACGGCCAAAAGCCATTTCAAGCAACGTTCAATTCTGAATGGTGGTCTTTCACCAGGGCGATACTGAAAGTATCTTCCACTCTTTTATTATGTTACAAAACATAATGATATTACTTTTCTTCGAATGGGTAACTTTCTCCTTCTGAAAATAACATTTTTTCTAATCCTCATTGCAAGGAAACCATAAAAGTATATTGACATTGTATATAATTTTTAATCCCATTATATGTGTATATATCCTAATAATATTATAACTTAATTTGTTTTCTTTAAAGCGACTAACCGATTTTTATATTTTCTTAAGAATTGTTGAATGTTATAATGCATTTCACGTGAATAATGTTATGGGTTTCATAAAAAAATTAGCCGACTTTAAAGGACTAAGTTAAAGGATCCTCTCAGACGATAGTAGTAAAAGGGCGCAGGTTTGTTGTATCTAAATATCTTAAGTCGAAGATTAGTTCATTAAAATTTAAAGGCAGCAAAAGCACTTAAAAAAAGGGATGAACACATATTTTGTTTCAATCAGTAATTTCTATTACACAGCTACCATTTTCCATCACATTTTTATGCATTATATAATTTTTACAAAATTATAACATTTTGTAATTTATTTATTTATATCTATATATTATATAGGACGATTTTACATAATACTTTTTTAAAAGTGTAATAAACGTGCTTTGTGTGTTGTTTTATAATGTAGACTGGTCGATAGGTTTTAAGAGGTAATACTGTGAATGGAGTGTTACACGTGTCGTGACCACTTCACTAGGATAACTTATGGTGAAGTGTTCACGTGGATGTGTTAAATGTGGTACAGCTAATGATGCGTATTGATTAGTTTTGTTTTAATATTTTGGTTTTGCTATAGAAATGTAAATCAGGTGTAGAATTTCGAGAAAAATACTTTTTTCATTGTTGTTGTTTTGGTTACAGTAGTCAAATCCTTAAAAAAAAATAAACATATTGACATAGATTTTCTTAAAATTAATTTTTTGATTAAAAAACCTTTGCAACTTTTTTCCACTTATTTATTTTCGACCGGACCGGTTTCACCCTATCACGTGCATCCTCTAGTACAATGAATACTAAATCTATGGTATATATATAGCATGGATGTCGGGAGTGAGTTCCCTGCTTTTCTAATATTGTTTTTATTGTTTGAAATTTATTTTATTGCTGACGGTACTGTTTATTGTGTTTTTAATAACTACTTTCGGGATGGTTTATTACCCTCTGAAGACGGATTACATTACGGTTTTTTTTTATTTATGTTATTAATTTTAAATGCTTCCTGCAAAACAATATCTTCGAAGAAGCGTTTTAAAAAATACAGATCAGATTAATCTCATTATCATGCAAACAAAGAAATCTCCGCTTTCGGTATATTCTTAATTCGTGAATAATGATATTCATCTTCGAGACGAGAAATTTGAAAGGGATTCCGGAAATAGCTGCTGGTGCGGAATTTCGCGTAAAACGTGTTTTGGATAATATACACATGAAATATTGTTTACAGACGAACCGATGGCGTGCCGGCGCACCTCTCCGGCATTAATGCTTCCTAATAATTAAGTGATCCGGCGTTCTTCTCCTTCCCCCAACCCACCCTCCCCACCATCCCCGGCCGACGTGTCCCCGGACGCGACTCACAGATTAGGCACCTGTTTATTTTTTTGCAAAATCCGCGCAAAGGCACGTACGGCCGCCGCCCCCGCCCGTAAAACCACAAATTCTCTCTCGCGGTGAGCCAAATTGAGCCGTAACTATAAAACGTTTACACGCGTATTCATTAAATAGTCATAAACGTTCTGCATTATAATATGACCGGATCTAATGCCACCTTTAATTTCAAAGTAGGTAAACACTTTAAATACAACGACGGACGTTGAAAACCTGCTAATACGATGCGAGAAGCATTGAATAGTTAAACTGAAAGCATTAACCGTAATGGCACGATAAGAAAATAAAGGGTTATTGTTTTTATTTTTTACACTTTTTTAGGAATTTCAAATGGCTATCAAAATTAGCTTTGCTCGCATAAGCGCTCCAGGCGTTAGAAGCAGTTCCCAACCTACAATAATGTTTTTAGGAATTTCAAATGGCTATCTAAATTAGCTTTGCTCGCATAAGCGCTTCAGGCGTTAGAAGCAGTTCCCAACCCACAATAATGTTTTTAGGAATTTCAAATGGCTATCTAAATTAGCTTTGCTCGCATAAGCGCTCCAGGCGTTAGAAGCAGTTCCTAACCTACAATAATGTTTTTAGGAATTTCAAATGGCTATCTAAATTAGCTTTGCTCGCATAAGCGCTTCAGGCGTTAGAAGCAGTTCCCAACCCACAATAATGTTTTTAGGAATTTCAAATGCATATATCTAAATTCGCTTTCTTGCTCGTAATAAGCGCCCAGGCGTTAGAAGCAGTTCCCAACCTACAATAATGTTTTTAGGAATTTCATGGCTATCTAAATTAGCTTTGCTCGCATAAGCGCTCCAGGCGTTAGAAGCAGTTCCTAACCTACAATAATGTTTTTAGGAATTTCAAATGGCTATCTAAATTAGCTTTGCTCGCATAAGCGCTTCAGGCGTTAGAAGCAGTTCCCAACCCACAATAATGTTTTTAGGAATTTCAAATGGCTATCTAAATTAGCTTTGCTCGCATAAGCGCTCCAGGCGTTAGAAGCAGTTCCCAACCTACAATAATGTTTTTAGGAATTTCAAATGGCTATCTAAATTAGCTTTGCTCGCATAAGCGCTCCAGGCGTTAGAAGCAGTTCCCAACCTACAATAATGTTTTTAGGAATTTCAAATGGCTATCTAAATTAGCTTTGCTCGCATAAGCGCTCCAGGCGTTAGAAGCAGTTCCCAACCTACAATAATGTTTTTAGGAATTTCAAATGGCTATCTAAATTAGCTTTGCTCGCATAAGCGCTCCAGGCGTTAGAAGCAGTTCCCAACCTACAATAATGTTTTAGAGAATCCAAAAGGGCAAAGGAAATTAATTTTATTTTATTTATAATGCACATCTACTTTAATATTAATACTTCCCTTTTAAGCAATACTTGTGTGGAGAAGCGGAGTGTATATATTACGTTTACATTCTTACATAATAATGTTTCCGGAAAGTGTGAAGCTTGAAATGGTTTACATGGAAATGTTTCAGAGTCGGTGATTTACTTAACGGAAAACAAAGGTAAAAATACAGTTTGTAAAATTTATATTAATAAATATAAAAAGCTATTTGGATAATATTCGGAATATTTTTAATTAATAAATTTGAAGAATTATTATTTAATAATACTGTTTTTCTCCAATATTTACTAACATCAATTATTTGTGGATAAAAAAAAGATTTAATAAAGTTTTTCTTAAACTTTTTTGTTTAATGCATTATCTATTAATTTAGTACTATAACAGTTGTTGGTTGCAATCTGTTATATTTAATTTTTTTTTTATAGAGGAACATTAACTAATCTACTAATTTTTTTTTTAGAAAAATGATTATTAGACGTATTTATTATTTATAACGGTATCTGTATAAGTATCTTTACGATATATATTAAGTACAAATTTATTATTAATAATAGAAATATTTAAGTATAAGAAATTTATATTAAAATTTTTACCAATTTCTATGGTGAATATAATTTTTTTACAAGTTTATTTAGGAAATTAAGTTCAATTTTTAGTTGCCATTATTTTTTTAAAGTATCTTTATTTAATTAAATGAATAAGAAATGTTTTTTTTTTTAAATAACTATTTAATATAATACACCACAAAGTAATTTTACATCTAATAATTTATTTTTTTCAAATCTAACCTAATAAACATAATATATAATAAATATACATATAAATTGTAATGCTGTAGACACTGCGTCATTCATCAATTGAGTTATTTTCGATGTTCTATTGACAAAATGTTCTTCAAAATGTTTTGAGCATAAAAAAGAGTTGTTGGTTGGCTTCCAACCCTCAAGTCACATAGGTTTGAACCTCAGATCATGGATGTTCTATTATCTCAGATTTGAACCAGGATTTGTTTTCACCGTCATGTACACTATTTGGAAATCTGAAAAAAATGGTAGGTATTATACCAAATAAATAGTAACGAAAATAAAGTAGGAACTTTTAGCACTAGTAGGGACAGTGATTTTATTAATATTCCATTTTCAAGGTGTAATAAACAAAATTGAATGATTTTATTTCTAAAACTCACCCCTTTCCACAACAATCTTAAAAATGTAATGGTAAAAATGGCGACAAATAACTGAACGGTGATAAAGCATTATATCTAAGCATGTCGAGGTATTATAACATGATATCATTAAAAACAAATTATTAAGCCAAAATAAGCCCCGCACTGTTTTCACTGGGCCGCTGTGTTTTTTCTCGTGTAATGTATTTGGATGACGGCTGCACATTTTTATGATAAAATATACAATGGTTACAAATATACAAGAATAAGCTCGCTTAATAGAAATATTAACAAACATTACACTTGAATTTCGTACGTCAAAAAATGTCTGAATAATAAAATAAATTGAAAACATGCTTGACATAAACGATTTTGAAAACATTCGCTTACCTGTAAAATAATATTCGTGTCGTTCTGTTTATTTGAAACCCTTTTACAGTCATAGGATAAACACTTGCGTGACATCTTAACTGTTTCCTTTAATCTTTATCTGATTTCCAAGTTAATATTATTAAACAAACAAAAAACACGCTGACAGTTTAACGAAATCGATGACGTCGCACGAAATACTGAACAGGCGCTAAAATTTGACGATGTCATTTGAAGCAAGACCGAACGCGTTGTTTCAATGTATGTCTCTGTCTAAAGGAATGCATTATGACGAGAGAAGGGTGCAACTATGCAATGCAAATAGGCAAATAAGTCCCACTCCTATTATCAAGGCAATCCATCGCTTATTCTATATTCTAAGATGAAAATATTTTTGATAGTCAACATCAAACGCAGGTTTTGTTCTTAGATAAGTACAAAGATATTTTATTTAAATCAGTGAGGCCACCATTCTGATAAAACAAACAGAATTTGGTCCCATTTTGTAATGCTGAAAACACATCATTTGCAAGGTCTGTTTACATGTATTTGCTTGTATTTACCCATACGGCCGTTTATACTTGTTTGATTCCTGTTCTACGCTCCTAGGAGCGTGTGATTCTTCGCTCGCATATTCGCCAGTCAGGTGGAAAAAAGTAACTTTTGATTTACTTTATCCCTTGCTCTTTTATTTTACAGCCAACATGATTTTAGAATTATATTCTGATCAATATGAAATAAAGAAAGATAATTCTGATATTTTACATCTTTGCCGCTCCCCTAGATAAATAGTAAGAAAATGTGGAGAGTTATTGTATAATATGTCAATTATCTTTTAAAATCATCTTTTAAACTTAGGACTTAATAAAATTATATTTTTCCAGAAATAAAAGTAAGTATCCCATGTCATTCGTGTATTTTTCTTATCAGTATATGCCATTTATATTATTTCAATAAAAAAATTACTGTAATTTCATGAATGTCCTTACAAGGGAGAACATAAACGTACGTTTATCAACATCAGAACAGATTTTACTTCTCATGACCAACGGGATTTTTGACCAGTGTCCCAGGATTGGGTAGGTAGGAGTATTAAATATATCCAGAGGAAAAATATATTTGGTTTTGGCAATACATAAGATTTTTTAGCTGGTTTATGCAATTGTACATATTATTTTCGATCATTTTACAGTTAAAATCGAAAACTAATTTTCTTTTCTGTGCATGGAAAGTTAACATAATGAAATATTCATGGAAATATTCAATACAGCAAGCACCGCTTTGTCAGTTTGAACGCAATTAGTATATGTATTGATATGTTTAACGTCTGCTTGCGGCCTATACTGCATTCACGAGAATCTCATTCATTTTAAATGCATAAAGGAAATCACCCTTTTATACCGCTTTTAAACAATCAAACAGGTGATAATTTAAAACACATTTGCTTTACTGAACAAATAATCTCATACTCGTATATCGTAAACAGAAAGAACTTTGTAACAAATTCGAAATTTTTAATGTGATTATTCTTTTGTTATATTGACCGAGGCGAAGGCGCAATATTGTGCCGAAAATAATTGACGTTTTTTAGTGTCCTCATGTGAATTAATTAAGTATCTACCTATTTTTTTTCCTCTTCTTTTTAAAGCAAGACATTCCCGAGTTACAAATACCCTGACAATATTTGAAAGCCTGATAGTAGGATTCAGAAAGCGGAAGATGTTGCTTGTGTCGCGATGGAGTACTTAGCCAGCCGTGGAATTAAAGTCACGACGCCTGGGCGGGACCCAAAAGCGATGCCAACTCAGCTACTGACCAGTCGACTAATGCACACAAATTTGAATTTCTTATACATATTTTCACGTAGTGAGATTAAGATTTAGCCCCTGAGTACTGACTAAGATAATGTCACTGAGACGAGCAATAGCGTACCAATGCATACGCAACACGGCAGTATAGGTACACTGATAAAAAACTATGTTCCAACATAAAATATGATTCTCTCCCATGAGAGTGCCTCGTGAAATTCTGGGTAATTTGAGATAAAGTTTCCTTCTACGCGTATAAGTACTGACTAAGATAATGTCACTGAGACGAGCAATAGCGTACCAATGCATACGCAACACGGCAGTATAGGTACACTGATAAAAGACTATGTTCCAACATAAAATATGATTCTCTCCCATGAGAGTGCCTCGTGAGATTCTGGGTAATTTGAGATAAAGTTTCCTTCTACGCGTATAAGTACTGACTAAGATAATGTCACTGAGACGAGCAATAGCGTACCAATGCATACGCAACACGGCAGTATAGGTACACTGATAAAAGACTATGTTCCAACATAAAATATGATTCTCTCCCATGAGAGTGCCTCGTGAGATTCTGGGTAATTTGAGATAAAGTTTCCTTCTACGCGTATAAGTACTGACTAAGATAATGTCACTGAGACGAGCAATAGCGTACCAATGCATACGCAACACGGCAGTATAGGTACACTGATAAAAGACTATGTTCCAACATAAAATATGATTCTCTCCCATGAGAGTGCCTCGTGAGATTCTGGGTAATTTGAGATAAAGTTTCCTTCTACGCGTATAAGTACTGACTAAGATAATGTCACTGAGACGAGCAATAGCGTACCAATGCATACGCAACACGGCAGTATAGGTACACTGATAAAAGACTATGTTCCAACATAAAATATGATTCTCTCCCATGAGAGTGCCTCGTGAGATTCTGGGTAATTTGAGATAAAGTTTCCTTCTACGCGTATAAGCCGATTGGACGCAAAAGCTTATTTTACGATAGGGCCAAAATAATTGGCTATTTTTATGATGAGCACATCTTGTAGACGATTTTATGCGAAAATATAGGATTTTTATTGGAAAATAATAATGGGCATCCATTAATTGTGCCAAAAAAATTTCAGTCCCACATCTTAACAATAAGTAATCCCCACCCACACCACCCCGCGCCGCCACTGGCTTACTATGTTTCTACCGAATTTCTCGAACAAATTTGATTTATTCTTACAGAATACGGGAAAGAATCACCCCATTGTTCGCCTTTGTTATATGTAATAGATAAATTATGTAAATGGCTTACGTACTATACAAGTTTCCGTAAAAACTCTTCCCTTCCTCGTGCTCTTTCCCTGATATCACATTCAGTCAAGTCAATAAAGGTATAATCGAATCCCCAAATAAATACACCCACTGTAATGTACAAAATCGATTTCTGCGTTATCGACATTTCAATATTCTCTCCGCGATCCTCCTGGTGCCAAGCAATACCCAAGTCCGGAAGAAGCACGAAAATCAAGGCGCAATTCTGTGGAGAATTTTTGACAGGAAGTTTCATCCCTTTTTAATCACGTGAAATATATCCGCGAAGAAATGGAAATAACATATTTAGTTTAGATCAATTTATTTTCACTTCTTATGATAGATTCAGTTTGCACAATAACTTTGAAATCATAAATTTATTTTACGCTTCCGATTGTTGTTTATACAGGGTGCGGCAGCATAACTTCCTTTTTTAAATGCGCGCCATTCAGTCGGTTGATGTTGTAGCGAAACGCTAGTGGAGAGGCGAAACTATAAAGTTTTGTCCCGACATAGTTTAGTTGCCATCATGGTTCGGAACAGTGAGGAGCGTGTGTTTGCCGTTCAGGCTTACTATTTTTTTTTTTTATTTTTTTTTTATTGTATAATATTAATTATATACAGTGGGAACTTATACCCGCTAAGCCACTGCAAGTAGCTTGTCAGCAGGAGTTTATTTCAACAATATAATATAATACAACAATAAATTACAATCATCATACAAATGTAGGGCAAAAATTATTATATTTAGGCGCATGCATCTTGTGCTGTACATAAGTTGAGAAAAAAAAAATTAAAGAGAAAAAATAATGGTAAAAGCATTACAGATTTGTTATTGAGATACTAGAGTCCAATCTTATAACACCGATTTAAATAATATTATAAAAATGTCAATATCATAAAAAATATCAAAATTATAAAAGTACCAATATTATAAAAGTATCAATATTATAAAAATATCAATATTATAAAAACATCAATACTTTTTAAAATATCAACATTATAAAAACATTCATATTACAAAAATATAACTATTACGTAAATATCAGAAATATCAAAGCATCTGTAAGTATTAAATAGATTAAGAAATAAAAATTTAAAAGATATATACATAAAACAGCAGTACAGGTTGGTTACAATGAGGATAGACTTAAATATAATAGTAACACCGTAACAGTAAGTACACCAGATATCTAGGAGCTATACAACCATGGAGACCGTCATATTTGTTACCATCAATACACAAGGTTACTTTCCAAAAGCCAACACTTTAACATCAGTGAGAATTTCATCATAGGACAATTGTTTTTTAAATTCGTACGGCAATTTGTTAAATATAAATGGTACAATGTATTCAAGGGTTCGTTGACCATATTTATTTTGAAATATTGGCACTATCATTCCTATATTTTGTGTGAAACGTGTATTGTGTACATGATCCACCACTGCCTTATACGGACTTTCAGATATATGTTGCAGTAGAATTTTATGCCACAAAATACCACGAACAGGTAATACATTAATTGATTTGTACATGATATCAATGTCTCGCCTTTGGTTAAAAACTGTTTTACTTACTAACAATTTTACCATGGCGTTTTGAATCAGCTGTAAATGTTTTATGTTGGTCTTACAGGAGTGTCCCCAAGAAGTTATACCATACCTTATAGTCGATTCTGCTAGAGACAAATAAATTAGTTTCATAGTTTTTATAGGCACGTATAATTTTATCTTGTGGAGTCTTCCTACAATGGCTCGAAGTCGCTTACAGAGGTTGGAAATTTGTACGTCCCATTTCATATTACAATCCACCGTAACACCTAGATACACGTACTGGTTGACTAATTCGATACTTGTACACGCGCAGGGCTGTTTGGTATTATTGTGAATGCAATTAAATGAATGGGATATGATTACAGGTGCCTCTCTGTACCTTGCATGCGGGGATCTTATATGCATCAATTTCGTTTTTTTAGCATTGATTATTAGACCAGAGTCATGTGACCATTTTAATAAAGAAATAAAGTCTACCTGTAACAATTTTATTGCAGTATCCAAATTTTCATGGGATATTATAAGTGCTGTATCATCAGCGTATACATAATGTTTAACAAACGAGAATATTTTGTTCATAAGTGATACAAAGATAATATAGAGCGTTGGACCTAAAATTGACCCTTGTGGAACTCCTGTTTTGACATTTCTTCTTTTACTAAATTTGTCTGATATTTTTACCTGGATTTGGCGGTTGGTTAGGAAGTTTTTGAATAGTTTGAGAAAGTTTCCTCTTACCCCTATTGCCTCCAAAATATTTAACAATTTCATCGGGTCTATAGTATCAAATGCCTTTGAATTGTCTATAAACAGTACCAAAACATGTCTTTTATTATTCAGTTCATTATTTATATAGTTAGAGAAATCCTGAAGTAACATTTCAGTACTTTTTTTTTTGAAAACCAAATTGATTAGGATCTATTAAAGAAAAGCACTCCAAGTATTTGGTTAGTTTTAAAGATATGTATTTTTCAAGAATCTTTTCTAGAGCGGGTAATATACTAATCGGTCTATAGTTTTCTATATCAGTATGTTTCCCATTTTTGTAAATAGATCTGATAATACTACATTTGAGTTCATCTGGTATCACAGCTTGTGTTAAAATTGTGTTGATCAGATGGGTTAATATAGGACCCAAAATATCTATGTGTCTTTTTATGTCAAACATTCGGATATTATCTATGCCAGGGGACTTTGAATTTTTGAGAAGTTTGACTATACTCAGTATGTCTGCGAGTGATGCTCGTGGTATATACAAACTTTGCGGTGACTCTATCGGGACAATATTTGACGCCTTAAAATCACATTTATGAACCATTGAGGCTATGTTATCTGAAAAATAATTAACAAATTGGTTTGTAACATTTTCCGCAGATTGATTTTTTAACATAAACCTACTAATTACATCGTCACAGTTACTCTTTGTCCTACGTCCTAGAATTTTATTTATTTCATCCCATGTTTTTTTGATATCTGAAAAATTATTCTTAAATTTATCATTGAAAAAGGTTGTTTTACTTTTTATTATTAATTTAGTAAAAAAATTACGAAAAGATTTGTATTGTTTTTCATAAATTGCATTTTTTGGGGAGCTTTTCCACCGCTTAAATAAAGAATCTCGTTTTTTAATGTGTGATAGAATATCTTCTGTCATCCATTCTTTCATAATCCAAGGTCTTGCATTGGGTTTTACATCTATAAATATTTTACTATTTTCATATACTTCGTTAAACTTGCTTTTTATTTGACTATATAAATTATTGCAATCATTTGTCTGAAGCAAAGCATTCCAGTTATAATTTCTAATTGAAAAAGCTATTCGTTTTTGAGATAAAATTGAGACTTTCCGCCCTTTATTTATAGGCCGTTTATTAGTTTTATAGTACGGAATGTTCACAGCTGTTGCAAAGTGGTCTGCAATGATGAAGTTACAAACACATGCGTAGAGTATGTCAGTTTCTTTGTGTTTGCTATTATATCTAACAAAAATATGATCCAAACATGTTCGTGTCATTTTACTATTTGCTATAGCTTCCCTTGTAACGTCGTTTATACATTTTGTAAAATAGTTATTTGAAAGAGCATTTTCATAGTGAATAATCACAGGATCTATATAATTTAAAAAATCAATATTTATGTCACCAAATATTAGCATATTTTCATAAGGGTTTGAACATTTTGTTAATATTGATGAAAGTTCATTGATAAAAGATTGTTTACTAAGATTTGGTGGTCTATATATTGCTAGTACATTGAGTATAGAATTATTTGGTAATGTTATTATACAGGAAGTATTCTCGAACAACTTTGTTTCAAGTAAATTTTGGGTGAAAGGTAAAGTATCCCGAATATACAAGGTTATACCCCCTCCAGATTTGGATGTGCGACAGTAACTAATGCTACTGTAACCGGGAATTTCGAAAAGACAAGTATGTTCCCTTTTTATTGAAGTTTCACATAGCATTAGGATATCTATATTATTCCAACAATTTTGGAGGTTAGCATGTAAAACATCCCAGTATTTAGATATGGATCGAATGTTTAGTTGAACGCAAGTAAAATTACCTATATTATGGCCAATTGTATGTTCTTCCGTCCACTGTTTCAAGTCATTAGTCCTCGTGTAGATAACATCACCGTCGTCATCAATGTATTTATACGCCATAATCGATGGTGGCAAAGTCCTTGGAAAGAGCAGCCTTATAAGCTGGGCAGGTGTCCTTGTCTCCAGTCGAATGTCCAGCGGGCTTGCCAAACCTGGTACAGGTGGCACATACTGGCTTGGCGGCAGCTTTTGGGCAATCTGTCCTGGCATGACCTTCACCTGCACAATGTCCACATCTTTGCTGGTCCTTGCAGAACTTGAAGGAATGTCCGATCATTTGGCACTTGGAACACACTGTAAGCCCAATAAAGTCACGAACGCGGCACACATTCCAGTCAACAAAGACCTTTCCTTGCTTCACCAGCACGTGACGTAGATGGGCAGGCACCTCGTAGACCCGGTGGCATGTCGATCCTGTCCGAGCACCAGCTAGATGACTTAGCTTGCACGTTTTCACTGTGGGTTCTAAGTCTGCGTTTTCCTGGATTCCCGTTAAGGCACTCCTGAGAAAACACTCATCTGTAAGGTCCCGAGGAACATTAAAAAAGATCACTCGTGGATGTCGTTTTGTGGGTAGTCGGGCACTTAGAGTAGCCGAGTTTGCTAGACATGGGGTTTTGAGTATTTTTTCCCGGTCTTCCCGAGTAGCGGTTTGGATAACTATGCCTTTGTTACGGATGTTCCTTATACCCGTAACGCTGATTCCATACTCAGATGGTCGTAAGACGTCCTTCAGGAGCTGCTTCATTTCGTCGCTATCCTTAGCCGAAGCCAGTTTCGGAAAGATGCATATAGCAGGCTTAGGGGTCCCAACACTAAGTCCTGTACGGGTGATTGGAGGTCTTGGCGCATTCTGAGGACCATTTTTGACCATGTCGGCAAACGATAGGCTTGCCTCCGTGGCATCAGCCACTCGACGCATCACTGGTCCCAGATCAGACTCTAGCTGCTGAATTTTGTCCAACAACTGCTTAATATGATTGTCTGCCATCGTTTTTTCGGCCTGCAAGACCTTGATGTTTGCAAGGGCTGAGTTTAGATCTCCTCTGAGTTCTTCCTTTTCAAGCAACAGCTGGGCCACTGATCCTAGAACACTCGTTACATTTCGGGACACCTTGAGCTGTTGTTCTTTTGATACCTTTGACGGTTTTTCCGCCAATGTATCCTGTAAGGCCTTCAGGAAAAATTGTGTCCCAGAGAGTATTTTTTTTCCTGATGGATTACCGCGATTAGGGTCAATATCCATCTCTGTCTCCTGGGCATCAGAATCTGATTCGTCCGAGTGAGAGGTATAGGGAGAAGCAATAGTGGGGCTGTCATTGTTTCGTGAATTCTTTTTTTTCCCCATATTCACATGAAAGTGAAAACTTTTTTTTGTTCGTAATCCGAGAATTTATTTGTAAACAGGTGGTTTCACAATTTCACAGAAAATAAGCGGTGATTGGTTAAAGAGAGATCACTACACCAGTAGGAGCACTGAAAAGTGAGCTCATAAACAAAGTAGCCAATCAGCGCACTCTACCTCTGCAAACACTTCTTCACTGTCTGATAAATAAATAAAACGAAAAGTTTATTAAGAGAAAAAAACAGTTCAGAAATGCGAAAAAAAACACGAGAGAGTAACACCACAGATCAAATCGCGGTCGATTTTTACAGCAATAATATTCTTTCTCACGGCTGATAAGTTAAAACAATGAATCTTTCAATTATAATCGATAGCTTGACAGAGCGTCACGAGTACGTAGTATTGTTGCGATTCGAACGGATGTTCTGTGATTGCAACCCTCCCAATAAACAAAACATGCGCAACCGAGCTGACAACAATCCTTGAGAATTGATTCAAAGGCTTTTGCATTCGCCTAAAGTCACACTGTGGTGTGCAATTTCCTCAAGTGGAATTATTGTTCCCTTATTCTTTGTGGAAAATGAAGTAACAGTGACCATTGAATTCAGACCGGTATGTAAACATGTTACAGGATTTTTTTTCCCACGGATGAGTTGGACACTTGGTTCTAACAAGACGGTGCAATGGCACACACTGCAAGAGCATCGATGGCTGTTTGGAGGGAACACTTCCCAGAGCGCCTCATCTCAATTAGGGGCGATTTGGAGTGGCCGGCCCGCTCTCCCGATTTGTCCCCATGTGATTTTATTTCTTTTGGGTTTTTTGAAATCCCGTGTTTATGTGAACCGTCCAAGGACCCTACAAGATTTGAAGAACAATAATATCCAGGAAGAAATTGTCAGGATAACGCCTGATATGCTGGAAAGAGTCATGACAAACGCCACAAATTGGTTTACTCAGTGTATGGAGAATAAGGGACTTCACCTACCTGATTTAATCTTCAAAAGCTAAGTAAAACAAACTTTATCTATGTGCCTATATTATAAAAAACAAATAAAAAATTTCTGATTCATACAATGGGTTTTATTAAGTTTTGAAAAAAAGAAGTTATGCTGCCACGCCCTGTGCCAGCTCTGAATCTATTCCCTTGAGATAATTTTCTCACGAAAACGGCGCTATAGAAGTAATCCAATTATTTTTATTATTATTAAAAAAATATACTAAATATTACGTAAGAGTTGACTTACATTATTCGTGATACATTTCTCGCACAATATTGCTAATTTGCGCATGTGCAATGTAAGTAATAATAAACTACATGTGTGTTCCACGTACAATTTTTAATAATACTGAGATGAATACACCACAAACTCCTTTAAAAATGTGTTACCATTGACATGTAATCGGATCGTAGTTAAGCTAAATGTCTTTAAGCCGAATTAAAAGGACAAGGAATTTTCCTTAAAAAGAACCTTATAACAGAATAATCTAAATATTTGAACCCCGAAGCATGGACGAGGAAGTGAATAATCCATATTATATAACTATTTTTTTTAAATCAAAAATATATCTATGTTATTCCGCACAAGAGGATCCAGTGGCTTAAAGATTATTTACACGATAAATAATATCTTTATAATATTGTGTGGTTTAGTGTACGTATAACATAATTATTGAGGAAGCGATTGTATTCATACTCTGGCCCATTGATTTTGTTTTTTTTACATTCATTTATTTTTATGTCTGACCTCAGAATGAATCTAGTGAGAAACAATTAAGAGGAATGGCTGCGGGGCCTGTTTCAAACAAAACTTTGATTTGAGGCCAAAATACTCACCTAAACCTAATGATTTTTTTTTCATAAAAAATATAGTAAATATCTTGTACCGATTAAAAGTAATTTATTTCATTGTTTTGCATTATGAAATATATGCCATTAAAGGAATAGATTTTTCGCGATTTCAGACGCACCTTTAGCAATTATTTGGGGGCTAACGGTGTCGTAAAAAAAGTTTTACCCGGTCTACTTTGAAAAGATAATGAAATAAGAAATTTTTAAAAAATTTTAAAATAAGCATTATAGTGGAATTTAAATTAAATTAAAAAGACCACTTTACTTTGGAACACAAATTTACCATACGTAATTTAAAATATCGAAACGAAATTTTTTTTTTAATGTTTTATTTTTATATATTATTTATTTTATGTAGCAAATATGATTTTTTTTAGTACGATAAACCCGAAAATAATTTTCTAAATTACCTCTAAAATTATGAAAATTGATTTTTTTTTCATGACATATACTTTATAATTTAAAACAAAAATAAATAAAATACTTCACATCCATTCTAAATATTTACTAAACGTTTAATTAAAAAAACATATCATTCAATTTTAATGGGAAATTTGGCATTAAATCCAAAATTAAGTTATGTGTGAAACATGCAGCGCAGCAGTTCCTCTTAATGCTCTACACGAACTCAAAATCGAAAAGTAGCATATGGCTGTAGCTTTGTTTAGGGGCCGGATCAGAATATTCTAGTGCTCCGCCCCTTCCCTCAGTCACAACATTCCTCAAATAGGGATTTCAAAGGTCAGCTAGTATTGTACAGGATCGCATCAAATATTTCGGCGCTCTTCTGACTCAACCTCGCATCCACAAAAATATGTTTTCTCGGGATGTGAAAGAAACTGTCTGTTTTCTTTATTTTTCAGTGTTTTATTATTAATTAATAGTTAAATGTGTGATATATTGATAAAATAAGTAATAAAACGTTTTTGTGTTCCACTCCTAGAACTAAAATTTATTTAAAAAAAAATTAATTTAATCTAAATTTAGTAATGTTTTTTTAAGTTTTGCCAGCATTTTTTTATTTTATTTTTTTCAAACTACGGCTAGGCCACGTTGTGACGACATACTCATATGATATTATTAAAATCATCTAAAACTTAGTCGTCACAATGTAGGCTAACCACAGTTTGAAGATGTCCTAGAACGCCAAAACAGATGTCACAATAATTAAAACTTGCAGAACTTAATAATAACATTATTAAATTTGATTTACGTAAAATTTAAAAAAATAAAAATTTAAAAAAGGTTTTTTCAATCACTGTATAATTACTTTGTGGCAACATATTAATAAAATTCATAAGAAATTCTTTGTAAACATCACTATTTAATATATAAATATTCAACATGTTTCAGAAGCGAAGAGAAAAAAAATGATTGTTTAAAAATATAATTATAAATAAGGAAAATAGACAGCTTCATTCATCTTCTGAGAAAACGTGTTTCTGTTGATACGAGGTTGAGTCAGAACAGCGACGATTTGTGGTTTTTGACAGTCTCAAAAAATCCCACCTTCCGGACAATTGAACATTGTATGGCGATCATGTTTGACTGCTGGAAAATTATTCCATCCTAAATTATTTCCCACGGTCCTGCATAATTTTCCAATGGACGAACAAGAAATACATTTGCAATATGTATTTGTAGATTCTGGGTTCAGTACAGGCTATTGAACACTGTTCTGGATATAATATCAGACCGTATAACTGTATGGTGGTAGTATTGTAAAAGGTTTAACTTAAACTTTTGTTTATTTTAATGTATCACCAATTTATTACCATGGAAAAAAAACATTGACGTTAAAGTGAATAGACCTACCCTAAATAAAGCAAATTCTGGATTCCATTTCTCGGGTTCAATAGCAAACGCATGGCAAATATGTATAAGTGACAAAATGTTCAGAATTTTAACCAATAACGACATTTCGAAAAACTTTAATAAAAATAACAACCCACAGAAGATTAATAGATAATAAATAATAGATTTTAGGTGATTGAGATTTTAGTCGTGGACGTACTTCGCAAACCAATTACATATATTTTTTAATATTACTTATTAACAATACTTAATAATATTTAACACCATTAATTATAATATTTTAAAAATAAATAAAACGGAAATTTTTTTATACAGAAACGAAACATGGCCCGAGATGGTAAAACAATGTTCGAGTGGACTCGTTTTCTTCCGCTTTCAGAAATTCACAACAATAGAGTTTTTCTCAATAACCCAATGCCGGTTCCAGTCGCGTGTAATATTAGAATATAATATGTAATGTAACGCGAATTTGTCGTATGTTCGGCGCTCGTCGCGGCGGAACGATTCTTTTTTGTTTTATTTTTTTACTTACGTGCGTCATTAGAGGTAAATAATCTTCGTACCTTATGAACGCGCTGATCCACCGCCAGCTGATTTTAGACGCGCAATTCAATGACCCTCGAAGTACTCGTTTGAACAACGGTTTTTGCAATTTACTTACTAAATACACATTTAGAAAAGTTTCACCACAAAATAATGGATCGACTCGAACGACAGGATTCGCGTCGAAACCGTTTTCCGTCTTTATAGTTCGCATTACATTACAAAAGAGATTATGTTACACAATACAAGCGTCCATCATAACTGGGAGCATTAGAATATCTGTGCGTTATCAGTTATCACATTGATTAAAAAAAATACAGTTTCAAGTAGAAGAACGAAATTATTATTAATTTTATTGCACCAAAAATGTATAATTCACCTTTCGTAACCTTTGAAGAGACCGTGTTATGTCAAAACATTAACTCTTATAGAAAATATATAAAATCTTGGATAAAAAACAATGGAATAGATACATTTTTCTTATAAGTCTCAACAGGCATCTATAGTATTTTCCTTTAGACAGAATTCTAACATGTTCTCTTTTATTAATTAATAAACTAAAGTTCTTAAAAACTTAAGACAAGCTTTTTGTGCATAGCGCAAAGGGTAACAATTATTTTTATAAACAATGTCTAAATAAGCCTGAAACACTCATCCAAATTGTAAAAAAAAAAAAAAAACCATTCCGAGCAAAGATAAATGTCGCCGACAGGACTCGAACCTGCACCCCTCTGATGTCCGGTCAGATGCTCTACCGTGAGCTACGTCGGCTTATCGCAAACCCGCCAAGTTAATCAATATGTACTAGTGTTTCATTCAAATAATTACATTAAATTAATAAATTGTTTACAGGTGAAAATATAATAAAAACAGTAATTGTTGAATGAAACACTAGTATATATTGATTAACTTGGCGGGTTTGCGATAAGCCGACGTAGCTCAACGGTAGAGCATCTGACCGGACATCAGAGGGGTGCAGGTTCGAGTCCTGTCGGCGACATTTATCTTTGCTCGGAAAGATTTTTTTCAATTTGGATGAGTGTTTCAGGCTAATAATTATTGTTTATATAAATAATTGTTCTCTTTTGTTTAAATCACCTGTTGCTGGTACTAACAATGTATTATACTGTTCAATGCCTTATTTTATTTTATCATCTTTTAATACACCTATACATATACATTTTTATAAAACCTACTTTCAAAACATTAGTATCGTACTTGTTTTATACTTATGTTTTGTAAAATCTTATTATACTTATGTACGTATATCTGATAATAAAAGTATTTTAACACATCCTCCAAAGCTCATTTGGTATGGTTACTGTTACTGGTTAGGAGAGTTCGGTATAGAGCACATAGCCCAAAGTACAGAGCCACGAACCCGCCACTTAAATCAACAAAACACTATGCTGGCAGCTGGCCACTAGGTGCCCCGCCGACCCCGGAACAGCCTTTGTATTATTTCATTCTGTATCAAATAATTACGCCGTTATATCGTTTGCATCTGACAGGCCGAACGTCACAAAAACCAGAGGCTGCATACTGGCGGACCTACTCAGATCGGCGGGCTGCAAAAACCAGATATCATTTTAATTAATTTGCAATTCAAACTATGTTCAAATTCGTAGTGCTCTTTTTTCCTATAATTCAATTTTAAATGAACTAGTAGTATATGTATTTAGTGCTTGATATCAGGGGTTTATCATACTTACTATAGTACTTCAGACTTATATTTTTACTGTAATAATATTTGGAATCAAGATACTATCCATTGTGTCATTTTCGTTTCCGAAACTTGTCGATATTTATATATTAAATATTGCAAATACAAAAACAAAAAATTATTTATTTTATTAAAAATGACACCACAAAGTAAACTTTCATTTTTTAAAGAAGGAATTAAATAATCAAATAGTTTTAAGATGCATGAAAAATATTTACATCACCTTAGAATCATAAAAAAAATGTGATCGGTAAACAAAGAACAAATGCAAAAAAATCATTCATAAATGTATATAGTATATGTTTATTGCTGACTAAAAGCAGGTTATATTTTATTCGCCATCATCGGGTTTTGAACATGTGACCTCTGCATCCAAAGCCAAGTAGCTTACTGCTCCATCGCAGACGCATTTCTTGGAAACAAATTTACAAATGGAACAGAAACGATGAAACATGTTTGTTCTTATAGCGAAAGTTCTGACACCTTTTTCTGAAATTTATACTTTCTTACAAAAAAAAAACTATTACAGTGAAGCATGAAGCATGTTTTATTGTACCTTCTGGCACCAGGATTGTGGCAAAGTAAAATTTCAAATAATGAAATATCAAAAGAAATTTTATTCATTTTTTATGAGTAATTTTTTATTTATAATTTCTTCAAATGCTTGATAACTTTGTGGCATCATTATTAATTATATAATTGAAAATACACTTTGTATATACCACTTTACTTAAAATATATAAATATTTCTACATGTTTCGATAGCAATGCTATCATCTTCAGGAATAAATGAATACAAATTATTCATTTATTCCTGAAGATGATAGCATTGCTATCGAAACATGTAGAAATATTTATATATTTTAAGTAAAGTGGTATATACAAAGTGTATTTTCAATTATATAATTTTTTATTTATTTAAACTTCCATAAAAATTTGGGAATAAAATATTTTAAACCTGAAATCGCATGTAAATTTATACGATAAAAACTATCGGAAAATCTGTCCAAAGCAAAAAGCTGTAGGTACTAAAAGTTGTCGAATAAAACATAAATCAACGACCCCGTGAACTTAACAAAATAATATTATTTAAAATTTTAATAAATGAGAGCACTTTGAAAGTAAATCATTGGTATTTAAGGTAATAACTTCGGCTTATTTCCCATATGAAAAGCTAATCGATCTTGCTGGGCGAGCTTAACTCTGCTGCAATCGTCAGGGATGGAGTCATGATTCAAAAACATGTTTTGATAACTCACTCAATTATTTCAATAAAGCGTGACAACGTATTTAGTTGTCAGAAATTATGAAAAATAAATTGAGTTTTTTTCTAATAATTTATTATAAAACTTTCATGCATAAAATTCTGTTACGCCTAACGCGACATGGTGACAAAGGGGTATTTTCCAGGACTAAAATTTGAATTCTAAGATCTTTAGATTTTCGGGAAAGGAGTCGAATCCCAGAGAAATAAAATGCGATAACCTTATTTATCATGCGTTTTTTCTAAAGCCCGCGATGCGATAATTGATAATTGACCCAGTTTCAATATTTTAATAATACTAACATGCGTTTGAAGAACACTTAAGTACATGTTATAGCCTCATCAAAATTTATTATCTGTCAAATTGTCTTCCTTTTTTTGTCGCTAGGTGGCTATAACGGTGCGTTCCTAACTGAGAGAATTAAAACATAAAACATGCGTCATTATCCCGATCAATGTAAACAATCGAAAATCGGAGATATTAAGTAAAAAAACCAATTAGTAAAAAGGTGTGTCTCGTTTACAGAACCTTCTATTTTTGTGAAGTATTTAGTATGATCATTTTTACAAATGTTTCGTCATTTACTTAGAGTTGTAAAATCGTATCAGATTTGCACGGCTTGCTAAATTTTGTAATGCCACCGTCGCTTACCCTAAGCCTAAGTATATTATTACTCTAAGCCCTAAGCACGGACGCATATTTTGGTTTTCGTTACACACACGGTGTTCGGAATGTCGTAGTTTAAGGAGGAAACTGGTGAATTTACCACACATTTGGAGTCGATTTTCTGGAAAATGTTTTTTTGATTTAAGTCTTCTTTTTCGAGATAGAAATTGAAGTTTTCGTTTTGTTTTTGTTTTAATTCAAAGCATTACGACTAATTTTAAGACTAAAATGAATAACAAAATAATATGTACCTATGCAATAAGGGACTCTAGTGAAAAATATATTGGCTTTAAAAATATATATTCACGTAGATCATCAAACGCCGATTCTAAATATATAACTTTTTTTGTTCCTTTTGGGGAAATGTTATTGATCTGGAGTAATAAACGAAAGAGGAAGAGCCATTGTAAAATCACAGTAGATTTGTGCAGCAAAAGGCAACAATCGTTTTAGAATTAACATTTCAGAGAGATAGAATATACACGGTGTCTGGACACTCGTGGTACAAGCGGGAAACTGGTTAATCTACCTCACATTAAAGTCGATTCTGTGATATGTAGAATACTTTCTTCACTCTAAATTTGCAAAAAAAAAATTATTAATCCGGTGGAATCGAAAAAAAATTATTTTATTTATTTGGGTTATTTATCTAGTACAGATAAAAAAAATATCTTTATGCTGTTCCACCAGTTATCGAACACCGTGTATTGGTTTGGTTTCCAAACAGTACGATTGTGAACTCTAGTACCTAAATTGTGAGTTAAAATAAATAAACATTTCTGTTTCCGTACATATGCTTACAGAGGAATAGCTTCATTCTAATGAACTCCTTAAAACATTTTTTTTCTATCCCAAACACCATGTAGGAACACTTAATTGACTTATTTTGAAAATGTAAAGATTAAAATAAAAACGGATTTAAGTTTGTTTACTCCTAGTGGTTTCGTTTGATTACCAAATACCACGAACCTACGGTAACCGAATAATTCGGCACAGTGATAAATCGGCACACTTTTGAAAAGCGATATCATGAAATATGATGAAAAAAAGTAGTTAACGGTGTTATATTAGATTAAGTTTTTAGGTTAGCTTTTTCTGTTTCCCAAACGTCATGTACACTAAATAAAAGATAAATAAACAACTCGTAATTCAGTTTGCTTATTTCGATTAAAACCTTTTTGGTCTGTTTCCCAAACACCATGTACTCAAACGCATTTTATTTTGTCAAGATATTATTTAGAGGTTTCATATTAGTAAATTCGTAGAGGTTGGTAATTTTGGTAAGCATGGAAAAAATTTCCCCATTTTGATTTGTAATGCCGTTTCATACTGCTACACTATAAATTTAGATTTTTTGATAATATTAATTGTCATACAGGTATTGGCAGCTTTAAAAACATCATAAAAATCGTCAATATTCCAATAAATTTATTAATATTATAGCCTGGAGAAATCCAACAGCACTGTCAAAACTATTCATTTTTATAATTATGCAATTCAAAACATTATGTTAGGCCGCGTGAAACATATTAACACAAGAATGACGAAAATACATACGCGCGTTAAACGTCACAAGTTGGTTTGGCTAGCTGTGGAAAGTACATGCAATGTCAATATTTTACGTATTTATTGATGTTTTGTTAAACTAACTGTTTGTATACCCTTCTAAGATGATTGCAAAGATTTAAGTGGATCGGTATGCTCCTTTTCTAACTATTATACAAAGCGTTTGAATAGTATTTTTCATATATAAGGCCAAAATTGGAGCAGCGTAAAGTCACGGAGAATGGCGACGCGATCGTTCAAAATTGTTGTGAAATTAAATATTTATTTGATTATTACTGTCAATAAATGTCATAATGATTATTAGAAGCCGCTACGTCAAAGATGTGTGTATTACCTATGCATTTTAAATTTAAAGTATTGTCTTAATTCATTATTGACGTCATAAACCGGCATCAAAGGTGTAATTGTGGATGTCATTTGCATCAAAGTTTAATTAATTATATTCAAATGTCTACATTAATTGCGAAAAAAAAAATACGAAGTGAAAAACAATAGTCCATTCTTTGGTGTAAAAAAATATCAAGTCTTGGAATGGCATACGAAAGGTAGTAATATATTGTCAATGTTTCCTATTTTCTATCAATCTTCTATCATATGCCCTTAACACAACATACTACAAATAACAACTAGGCACTCAAATTTAATAAAAAAATGTGAAAAACCAGTCCCTTTCCGTTGAATAGACACTGCGTTATTCAATTTAAAATTAAACCTTCGACCCAATGAACCGAATGTGGTTTGGTGAAAAGAGGAATGGCCGAAGAGCCTCAGAGAAGGTATAAAGATAATTTTATTCTTCTGAAAAAATTCCCATGATAAATCATAAGTCGAACAAAATAAAGCATTTTTGACTCAGTGAATAACAAATGTTTTGGTTGGTCATGGTATAACAGCTGATTTTTAATGAACATTTACCTAACCTAAACCAACCGTACTTGGAATTACTTATTCAGATTCCCTGAAATAAGGCCAAGTAAATATTGTTTCATAATGTCAACTAGAAAGTGATGACACATTATTGTTTGCCGTAATAATACATACCGATACTGTTAGGAGTTGGTACTCTGGGGGAGGAGAGAAACGTGGTGTCACTTCAACCGGAATTAAGGTCTCTCAAGGCAGTTAATGTTACAATAAAGCGTTGAATTATACGAGGCAGATAAAAACATATGTCAAGAAGAACATTATTTTTACTCTCTAAATGGGAAGACCCCTTGTTCCAAACCCAACATTACGCCAACTTATAAATTAGAATATTAAATGTTTGAGAACACATTTATTTTGCGTTGTATAATTTCGTGATAATAGTAGGTATATAAGTACGATTTTTTTTTAAATTATGTAATTAAAATTACTATTTAATTGACCGTTCGTGGTCTACGCGGTATTTTTGTGTAAATTGGGAAGTTTTATTCACCATACAAAAACGGTATACAGTTAAGGTAAGAAAAGTTGTCTTCGCTGTTATAAAAGATAGACTGTTTCACTGATTATTGAGATCGGGATTTGACAAAAACAACATACAAATTGTTATACAAACAATATTATCTTTATGATTTAGTAAACATAACAGCACAATTATAAATATGGCTGTTGGATGAAATATCATATCAAGTTCGCCATACAAAGCTCTAAAATAAATTGAAAATATATTGAAACGATGCTTAGAGAACCTTCCAAATAATACACGTACATTCAAACCAATATACTGTACTGTGAACGGTCTCTGATTTGTAGGAAAAACTGTCAACAACTGAACAAAGGCACGAGAAACTAATCTAACAGGGAAAATCTTTTCAAATTATTGACGATACAGATTACATTTTATAAAATATACGTTGATGAAAATTAGTGGTGGGTAATCCAATTTTTAATTTACGAAAAAGATACTATATAAAAAATTGTTTTGTCCTAGAATCCGGCCCAGTTAAACCTCCACGAAGCGGGGTTCTCGATATTAGGAGTCGAAATGCATAAGGCAAGCAAGTCAGCCGTAAGCCCGGTTAAATATTGCACAGTCCGTAATGATTATCTGCGAATGCAGCTTCCAATAACACGAACAGGGTTGCTGAAATTACGGTCAAATTTTAAGTTTTAATACTCGGGGATTAAGTCTCGCTCCTCGAAAGTTTGGCCTGGTATTAGTTATGGTTACAGCGATTTAAAATATAGGGATCCCGGGGTAAGCTCTGGAAAATGCATGCTGTTGAAAATTTATAATTTACTTTTATTAATTTAATAATCTACAATATATTTTTATTTTTTATAAATATACAAATACTTTGTGGTGTTGTAATTAATTTAAAAAAAAAATCTTTTTTATCGACATCATACCAAATATATTTTTAAAATTAGGTTTTTTCAATTTGGGAAACAAAAGAAAAAAAATCTAATCTGTGAAAATTATTTAAACCCATTTTCTACTAATAATGTTCCTTTGGTATTACCACCAGGCAACTTTACAATATATTAGAAAATCTAGAAAGCACATTTTTTCCATTCCAAGACGGCGGCGCGACTTGCGGAACACAACCCGCAGTTTACAGATATCATTTTATAACGGTATCAAAAGCAAGCGCAAATCTTATTGTATTGCAAAGGCTGCAATTCCTTGTAATTTGTTTTTTTCATAAAATAGAGTATCTAAATTTGGAGAAATAGCGACTTCATAGTTATTTAGCATAGAATAAAAAAGAATACTAGAAATGCGAAGTAGGCTTGTTTCGTAATCCAAAAGTCTGGCCATTTGGCCCTTAAATTTCAAATACCAAAAAATATTTCATCATCATTTCATTTCGATCAAATAAAGTGGAAATAAACAGTGTAAGTAGTGTAAGAGAGGTACTTTACTTTACTTTCATTGACGCTCTCGGGGCAAGAACCATATGTTAATGAAGCAGAATGTATGCCGACTTCTATTCAAATCTATATGGAAACCATTTAAAACAATAAACAAATCATAAAAAAATATTCTTTTTAGTGAAAACCTTTATTAAAGATAATGAAATACCGGTATAATATTAATATGGTTTTAAAAAATAACCTTCTTTTCATTTTCCTTTATTAAAGATAATGAAATACCGGTAAAATATTAATATGGTTTTAAAAAATAACCTTCTTTTCATTTTTTTTTTAAGAAAACTTTGACAATTTTTTGGGAATTATTTAAAAGCATGATGAGGTTATTTGGTAAGTCTATACAAATTGACTGAAAATCCAGCATAGCCAGAGGCGGAGTCTTATCAACATATTTTAAATAAATTCAGAAAATACAACAACTTCTTGTTCATATTGTAACAGGTTTGTTTTACGAAATTTTTATCAAACGATGAATTGTTTTAAAGGAGAAATTAAATTGAAAAATGTCTGTAGCAGAATCTTGTTTATCGTGAAAATTAATTATTTCTCTCCCTAAGTTGAAAACAAAGAAACTGAACTATTATTTGATGAAGCGTTTTATCTAAATTTTACTCAAAGGGAGACGGAATAGGACAGAAATAGAGTTAAATGTTGTACCAATTTTAGCAGTCAAATACTTTTAATTTGTTTGTTGAATACATTTTATTTTGTGAAAAAGTATTGTACTTATACATACCTTATATATCAATTTGCGTGTATAAAAAAATGTTAAAAATAATTATTCAGTAAGTATCTAGACATTCTCAATGACATACCGACTAACATAAAAACCATTGAATTTTTTTTTATTTTTTATTTTTTATTGTATAATATTAATTATATACAGTGGGAACTTATACCCGCTAAGCCACTGCAAGTAGCTTGTCAGCAGGAGTTTATTTCAACAATATAATATAATACAACAATAAATTACAATCATCATACAAATGTAGGGCAAAAATTATTATATTTAGGCGCATGCATCTTGTGCTGTACATAAGTTGAGAAAAAAAAAAACTTAAAGAGAAAAAATAATGGTAAAAGCATTACAGATTTGTTATTGAGATACTAGAGTCCAATCTTATAACACCGATTTAAATAATATTATAAAAATGTCAATATCATAAAAAATATCAAAATTATAAAAGTACCAATATTATAAAAGTATCAATATTATAAAAATATCAATATTATAAAAACATCAATACTTTTAAAATATCAACATTATAAAAACAT
Organism: Halesus radiatus; assembly: GCA_022606495.2. Taxonomy (NCBI): domain Eukaryota; kingdom Metazoa; phylum Arthropoda; class Insecta; order Trichoptera; family Limnephilidae; genus Halesus; species Halesus radiatus. The sequence goes on along the minus strand of JAHDVE020001908.1, from coordinate 487,630 downwards.
TCATATTACAAAAATATAACTATTACGTAAATATCAGAAATATCAAAGCATCTGTAAGTATTAAATAAATTAAGAAATAAAAATTTAAAAAGATATATACATATATACATAAAACAGCAGTACAGGTTGGTTACAATGAGGATAGACTTAAATATAATAGTAATACCGTAACAGTAAGTACACCAGATATCTAGGAGCTATACAACCATGGAGACCGTCATATTTGTTACCATCAATACACAAGGTTACTTTCCAAAAGCCAACACTTTAACATCAGTGAGAATTTCATCATAGGAGCAATTGTTTTTAAATTCGTACGGCAATTTATTAAATATAAATGGTACAATGTATTCAAGGGTTCGTTGACCATATTTATTTTGAAATATTGGCACTATCATTCCTATATTTTGTGTGAAACGTGTATTGTGTACATGATCCACCACTGCCTTATACGGACTTTCAGATATATGTTGCAGTAGAATTTTATGCCACAAAATACCACGAACAGGTAATACATTAATTGATTTGTACATGATATCAATGTCTCGCCTTTGGTTAAAAACTGTTTTACTTACTAACAATTTTACCATGGCGTTTTGAATCAGCTGTAAATGTTTTATGTTGGTCTTACAGGAGTGTCCCCAAGAAGTTATACCATACCTTATAGTCGATTCTGCTAGAGACAAATAAATTAGTTTCATAGTTTTTATAGGCACGTATAATTTTATCTTGTGGAGTCTTCCTACAATGGCTCGAAGTCGCTTACAGAGGTTGGAAATTTGTACGTCCCATTTCATATTACAATCCACCGTAACACCTAGATACACGTACTGGTTGACTAATTCGATACTTGTACATGCGCAGGGCTGTTTGGTATTATTGTGAATGCAATTAAATGAATGGGATATGATTACAGGTGCCTCTCTGTACCGATGCGGGGATCTTATATGCATCAATTTCGTTTTTTTAGCATTGATTATTAGACCAGAGTCATGTGACCATTTTAATAAAGAAATAAAGTCTACCTGTAACAATTTTATTGCAGTATCCAAATTTTCATGGGATATTATAAGTGCTGTATCATCAGCATATACATAATGTTTAACAAACGAGAATATTTTGTTCATAAGTGATACAAAGATAATATAGAGCGTTGGACCTAAAATTGACCCTTGTGGAACTCCTGTTTTGACATTTCTTCTTTTACTAAATTTGTCTGATATTTTTACCTGGATTTGGCGGTTGGTTAGGAAGTTTTTGAATAGTTTGAGAAAGTTTCCTCTTACCCCTATTGCCTCCAAAATATTTAACAATTTCATCGGGTCTATAGTATCAAATGCCTTTGAATTGTCTATAAACAGTACCAAAACATGTCTTTTATTATTCAGTTCATTATTTATATAGTTAGAGAAATCCTGAAGTAACATTTCAGTACTTTTTTTTTGAAAACCAAATTGATTAGGATCTATTAAAGAAAAGCACTCCAAGTATTTGCTTAGTTTTAAAGATATGTATTTTTCAAGAATCTTTTCTAGAGCGGGTAATATACTAATCGGTCTATAGTTTTCTATATCAGTATGTTTCCCATTTTTGTAAATAGGTCTGATAATACTACATTTGAGTTCATCTGGTATCACAGCTTGTGTTAAAATTGTGTTGATCAGATGGGTTAATATAGGACCCAAAATATCTATGTGTCTTTTTATGTCAAACATTCGGATATTATCTATGCCAGGGGACTTTGAATTTTTGAGAAGTTTGACTATACTCAGTATGTCTGCGAGTGATGCTCGTGGTATATACAAACTTTGCGGTGACTCTATCGGGACAATATTTGACGCCTTAAAATCACATTTATGAACCATTGAGGCTATGTTATCTGAAAAATAATTAACAAATTGGTTTGTAACATTTTCCGCAGATTGATTTTTAACATAAACCTACTAATTACATCGTCACAGTTACTCTTTGTCCTACGTCCTAGAATTTTATTTATTTCATCCCATGTTTTTTTGATATCTGAAAAATTATTCTTAAATTTATCATTGAAAAAGGTTGTTTTACTTTTTATTATTAATTTAGTAACAAAATTACGAAAAGATTTGTATTGTTTTTCATAAATTGCATTTGTTGGGGAGCTTTTCCACCGCTTAAATAAAGAATCTCGTTTTTTAATGTGTGATAGAATATCTTTTGTCATCCATTCTTTTATAATCCAAGGTCTTGCATTGGGTTTTACATCAATAAATATTTTACTATTTTCATATACTTCGTTAAACTTGCTTTTTATTTGACTATATAAATTATTGCAATCATTTGTCTGAAGCAAAGCATTCCAGTTATAATTTCTAATTGAAAAATCTATTCGTTTTTGAGATAAAATTGAGACTTTCCGCCCTTTATTTGTAGGCCGTTTATTAGTTTTATAGTACGGAATGTTCACAGCTGTTGCAAAGTGGTCTGCAATGATGAAGTCACAAACACATGCGTAGAGTATGTCAGTTTCTTTGTGTTTGCTATTATATCTAACAAAAATATGATCCAAACATGTTCGTGTCATTTTACTATTTGCTATAGCTTCCTTTGTAACGTCGTTTATACATTTTGTAAAATAGTTATTTGAAAGAGCATTTTCATAGTGAATAATCACAGGATCTATATAATTTAACAAATCAATATTTATGTCACCAAATATTAGCATATTTTCATTAGGGTTTGAACATTTTGTTAATATTGATGAAAGTTCATTGATAAATGATTGTTTACTAAGATTTGGTGGTCTATATATTGCTAGTACATTGAGTATAGAATTATTTGGTAATGTTATTATACAGGAAATATTCTCGAACAACTTTATTTCAAGTAAATTTTGGGTGAAAGGTAAAGTATCCCGAATATACAAGGTTATACCCCCTCCAGATTTGGATGTGCGACAGTAACTAATGCTATTGTAACCGGGAATTTCGAAAAGACAAGTATGTTCCCTTTTTATTGAAGTTTCACATAGCATTAGGATATCTATATTATTCCAACAATTTTGGAGGTTAGCATGTAAAACATCCCAGTATTTAGATATGGATCGAATGTTTAGTTGAACGCAAGTAAAATTACCTATATTATGGCCAATTTTATGTTCTTCCGTCCACTGTTTCAAGTCATTAGTCCTCGTGTAGATAACATCACCGTCGTCATCAATGTATTTATACGCCATAATCGATTGTGGCAAAGTCCTTGGAAAGAGCAGCCTTATAAGCTGGGCAGGTGTCCTTGTCTCCAGTCGAATGTCCAGCGGGCTTGCCAAACCTGGTACAGGTGGCACATACTGGCTCGGCGGCAGCTTTTGGGCAATCTGTCCTGGCATGACCTTCACCTGCACAATGTCCACATCTTTGCTGGTCCTTGCAGAACTTGAAGGAATGTCCGATCATTTGGCACTTGGAACACACTGTAAGCCCAATAAAGTCACGAACGCGGCACACATTCCAGTCAACAAAGACCTTTCCTTGCTTCACCAGCACGTGACGTAGATGGGCAGGCACCTCGTAGACCCGGTGGCATGTCGATCCTGTCCGAGCACCAGCTAGATGACTTAGCTTGCACGTTTTCACTGTGGGTTCTAAGTCTGCGAAGAAGATAATAAGAAGATAATATTGACAAATCTCAAATGAAAAATGAAACAGAAAAAAATATAATAGTCGCATCTGGGAAATGAACCAATCTAACTTGTAAATATATTCGGATAAAACTTTGCAATCATACAAAACGATAGCAGCCAATAATATGGGATTTAATTGAGGATAATATTGGGAAGTCTTAGAGCTGAAGTAAGATAGCGATAAAAATGACGTAAAATAAACAGGTTTAATTAAATCAGTGGTTAGAGCGTCGTCCCGATAAGATAGAGGATCGGTTTCCAGATGCTACGGATACATTTTTTGTGTTTTTTTTTGGTTCATATTTCACTCGAGACTTGTCAATATTATCTTCTTCGATGATTAAATATTAAAATAAGTTATTTACACTAACTAACTAACTAACTAACCATCACGCCGTTTCCCCGCAGGGGTAGGCAGAGAGGACGGAACGCCAAACAACTCAATCTTGGCATACACTTCTAGCTTCATTCACATTCATACAACGCCTCATACATTCTCTTCTGTTATTCCAACTTCTGACATGGCCCGACTCGAGTATTTGATTCTCTTGATCGTGCCATGTCTTTCTCGGGCGTCTCCGGCTTCTTCTTCCATTCACATTCGCGTCATATATTCTCCTTACACTCCTTTCTTCGTTCATTCGCTCTACATGCCCAAACCATCTAAGCGTACCTTTCTTAATCTTGCTCACTACGTTTACATCAGCCTTGCATTCTTTACGAATCTCAACATTTTTCACTCGATCATACATGGTTTTACCACACATTCGTCTCAGAGATCTCATTTCTACAGCATTCAGTCTATTTTCATCCTTCCTCTGCCAGTTCCATGCCTCACTGCCATACATCAAGGTTGGTATCAGCACTCCATTGTGGACTGCTAGCTTCGCTTCCTTGCACAACTTTTTGTTTGCGCCAACCGCGTTCAGTCCTCCGTTAATGGAGTTTCCTGCATTCACCCTTCTTTCAATATCCCTATCTGTCTTTCCATCTCCCGTAAACATACTTCCCAAATACACAAACTCATTGACCTGCTCCAAGTGTTCATCATTCACAACTATATTGCACACTGTTTTCGTACTCTCTCTTTCAAATACCATGACTTTGGACTTATTTACATTCATCATTAGCTCATTCTTCATACATACTTCGTTCATCCTAGATACGAGGGACTGTAGATCTTCCATACTGTTAGCAATCAGCACCGCATGATCAGCATATAACAGACAACATACTTGCAGACTACTCATTTTCGCGCCCAGGCCCACCTCTTTCAATTCTTGCATACAATTATCCATGTATAGATTGAATAACCTCGGTGACATTACGCAGCCTTGCTTAGCGCCTTTTGTGATGTCAAACCACCCCGTAAAATCACCGTTTGCCCTAACACATGCAACGCTTCCTTCGTACAGCGATACGGTTGCCTGTATAAGATTTGTATTCACACCATACTTAGACAACACCTTTCATAACTTTTTTCTGTCAACTCTGTCGTATGCTTTTTGTAGATCTACAAAAGCATAGAAAAGTTTCTGTTTTTTTGCCAGAAACTTCTCTGTGAGCATACGCAACGAGAAAAACTGATCCATACACCCCCTTCCACTCATAAATGCACCTTGCACATCCCATATTTTATCCTTTGTTTTCATTTGTACCCTTTCAATCAATATCCTACCATACAGCTTACCAACTGAATTTAGCACGCTAATAGCCCTGTGATTTCCACATTCCATACGTGACCCCTTCTTTAACTTTGTATAGAGGCATGATCACAGCCCTTCTCCAATCTAATGGGGTGTAACCCTCCTCTAGACACTGGTTAAAAAGTTTGCATAACCATGTGAGAATTATACGGCTATTTCCTTTAAAGTATTCAGCAGCAATATTGTCGAAACCAACAGCCTTACCATTCTTCATACATCTAATTGGTCTTTTAATTTCATCCATGCTAATATTGGGAACATTCACCCCATCGTCATTCATACCTGACTCGCCACTGGAATCTCTATCACTCGGATTGCTTTCGAAGACCTATTCATAGTATTTCATCCATCTCTCTTTTATTTCTTTCTCATTCGTCAACATTTTTTCATCTGTCGATTTTATTACTTTCACACATCCACTTTCTGGGCCATTTCGTGACCTTTTGACCTCCTTCCAAAATATTTTAATATTTTCTTGGAAGTGGTTTGTCATTTTGATCCCCTCTTCCTCTTCCAGGCGTTTTTTTCGTTCTTTCACTCCATCACGTACTCTTTTCTTGCATCCCTTGTAAACTTCTTTCGCTCTATCCCTCTCTTCGCTAGAAGCACTGCCAGCCGCTATCAGAAATAACCACGCTTTCTTCTTCTCTGAGACCAGTGCTTTAATCTCATCATCCCACCATGCATCACCTTTCTTTCTACCTTGCGCACTTATTCCACATACCTCTCTAGCAGATTCACAGAGGCTCACTTTTATGTGGTCCCATGTTTCGTCTATGCTTAGACCGTCCATTACCTTATCATTCAGTCTCATATCTACACAATTTTCATACTTACTTCTTACATTATCATTTTGCAGTTTTTCTATTTTGACTCTAGTTGGGGTCGACACCGTTTTCACTTTAGAGCGCCACCCGCGGAAGAGGTTTACTCTCGACACAACCAGAAAATGGTCGGTTTCTATCTCAGCTCCTCTGAAAACTCTGGTGTCTGCGGTGACGGCCCTCAACCTAGAGTCAATTACTACAAAATCAATCATTGACCTCTCATTTCCTCTTTCCCACGTATATTGATGAATACCTTTATGATTGAAAAAGGTATTTGATACAAATAGGTTCCACTCTAAACATACTTCAAGCATTCTGTTTCCATTGTCATTCGTTCTTTTATCCCCAAATAAACCTAAAGCTGATTCAAAACCATCCCTTCTAATACCCACCCACCCATTCAAATCCCCTGCCATTATAATCCTTTCATTCATATTTTTTAATCTCATCACATCGCTCACACCAGTCCAAAAATCATCTTTCACTTCATCGCTTTCGGAGTTGACAGGAGCATAGCATATAACTAAAAACACTCTTGTCAACCCGATTTTGAATCTGATCCACATTATTCTCGGACTTACACATTCATATTGCAACATACATTCCACCATTCTAGGAGACAGTAACGCTGCAACACCTTGACAAGCCCTGTCTGTATCTGGTCTCCCAGACCAGATGACGAGTACGAGTTTTGTACATTATTTTTAAAATTAATTTTTGAGCAACATTTAGGGACTCTAGTGTAGTCTTGTAACATGAACCCCAACATACAACATTATATGAAAGGAGAGATTGAACAAGAGCATAATATACAGTTTTTAGTGTAACTTTGTCCAATATATTTCTTAGGATCTTGAAGATATAGGCTAGTTTTCTTATTTTGTTTGTTAATACAGTAATATGATAATTCCATTTTAAATATTTATCAATAATTAAGCCAAGATATTTTATATTGTCTACTCTTTCCAAAGATTGACAATTGCACTCGCGTACACAACAATGCATTATTAAGGAACGGTCTACAGAGGGTTGACTTACGGAAGAAATGCTAAAAGTAATATATTTAGTTTTTTGTGTGTTTAAAGTTAAAAGGTTTTGATCAAGCCACGTTTTAACAATCTTTAATCCTGACTCACACTTAGCATAAGTTTCATCCCAAGTATCACCAGTAAACACCAGAACAGTATCATCTGCAAATGCAACTGAAGAACCGAAGAATGATAATTTGCAAAGGTCATTAATATACAATAAAAACAAAATTGGACCTAGAACACTACCCCGAGGAACACCATATACAATTGATTTATTTGAACTAATATGATCATTAATCATTACTCTCTGTGTTCTATTCCCAAGATAAGTTCTGAACCAATCTAGTGCTTTATTAGCAACACCCATTGCATTAAGTTTTTTAAGGAGTAAACCATGGGATACGGTATCAAAGGCCTTAGACAAGTCTATAAAGAAAGCCATTGCTTTGTTGCCAGCATCTAGAGCTTCTACGACTGTGGTGATCACTTTTAAGGCTGCATCACTTGTTCCCATACTCTATCTGAAGCCAAAATGATTAATTGAGAGAATTTCATGTTTTTTTATGTAAGTCATCAATCTAATTTTAGTTAATTGTGCCTGAGAAGGAGATCTGTAAACTGCTATTACACATACGTTATTAGTAAGTTGCAATTTAAGACAACGTCCACAAACAAAAATTACTCACAAAATGATGGAGTTGTTGTTTACACCCGGAATGATGTCCTAACGTCCGTTGAAGAAATAGTGAAACATTAGCATGTGGAATAACTATTTCTTCAACGGACGTTAGGACATCATTCCGGGTGTAAACAACAACTCCATCATTTTGTGAGTAATTTTTGTTTGTGTTGTGCGATGAATATCCAGTAATGCCTGGGATAAAAATGGAGTCTTTCAGCCAAGCCTCACTAAATATGATTATACTAAACCTGTGACGAATTGATTCGAGAACAGCTATAGTATCATCGAAAAAAAATGTTATGCTTCTTATATTCATAGAGTATATTGAAAGCTCGGAATGTAATAGGAATTCATAACATATTTACGGGTCATTTATGTTAATGTTATTTATTTCTGTATTTTCATCTAATTCTAGATCCAAAAAAAAATCCATATTATCAGGAAAAGAAAGTAAATAAAGATATCTTTGATCCAGCATTCGCTCAGAATAAGCAAGCCAGAATCTGAATCGAGTTCTGTGAGTAGAATCATTAGCCCATTGAGGTTTTTGTTAATTCTCCTAATATTCATTGAAAGTATTTTTACGTTAGATTGAATCAGGATTTGTCGAACTTCTATAGCACTATTTGTTTCGGTACATGGAGCCTGTGACATACTATGTAGTAGATTTGTTGTATCTTCCATTTTTTAAAGTTGATGAAGAATGCATATAGTGTGTGGAAATATTGAATGGTTTTTGTAATAGTATGAAATATAAAAAATGAGGAACAAGAATTGGAGCAATATAAAAAAAAAATAAAAATAAATAGTATCACTTTTATCATAGGTTTGAGTTTTTGACAACAGTAGAAAATTTTGAGATTTTGAAATAGAAATAGTAATACAAATTACGAGGTTCTTGACAGGAGCAGAAAGACATTTCAAAGCCATAGCAATAATACTAAAATTATAATTCACCATGTTAGTGCTGTAGGTATTATTCAGGCGGAGACTGTTATAGTTAATATAATGCATTAAGTAGGTATTATGGCTATCATATGTGTTTGTATTCATATGGAATATGGTATAGGAATAAAATTTTTGAAGAAATGTATGAAAAAAATGTTTCCATAAATTCATGGTATTTGCAAGACTAAAAAAAAATATATTAAAAAAATTACACCCGAAGGTAATGATAATTATAGTGGTATTGAATTCATAAAAGATTGTGTTAGAATTATAAGTATTGTTTACACAAAAGTAATAGTTATAAGTGTTGATATTTACATAGAAATTATCTTTATATTCACTGCATGGAAAGTAAATTGTGGCATAGGTTTCTGCTGTTGACCACAACTGTAGACACAGATACATTTCAGAATATAGGTTATTAAAGACAGTTCTATTAGATTTCTCAACGAATTGTGAGACATTTAGGTTAAAAGTACTTGTTAATTTTTGTTTTTATATGAAAATATATATGAAATGTTTGAAGCTCGGCGAAATATTTTTATGAGTTGTTGGGTAAGGGAGATAGGAGGTGCTTTGTTTTATCACTAATGATAATAACAGGGGTCCCGGTGTCTTTACGTACATATACATGCCCCCCTCTGATCCACGCAAATTTAAAAATATTTTCTCTTACTGACTTTCGAGCAAGAAACCATAAATGTTTTGATCGAAATGTTAGGTGTTCTGTAATATAGATCGGTGAGCGAGGTCCCGCAATTCCGATGAGAGTGGTGTTCAGCTTCTCCTCTCTAACTGTGGATTGTTTATTGTATTTTTTTACGTCATTCAAGAAATCGTCACGGTCGATATTAGATTTAAATTTTAGGATGATTGGTCTCTGTTGGTCCTTGTTGGTTTTGTGCGTGATACGATATGCTGCTTCGATGTTTTTGAGATGCTCTCCGTTGGCGTTTGTTGTTTTTTTTTATGTTAAATATTATATTTTTCAAGTTTTCTCCATTTATTTCAGGGATTCCCCTGATTTCAACATTTTTGGAACGAATTTAAAAATGTATACAAATCGTATTTAATAGATCAGGAATATTGCATTTACAATAGGCCGGATGCTAAGTTTTCCCATTTAAAATAGGCCGGAAGCTAAGTTTTCCCATTTAAAATCACGATAGGTTAAAATAGAAAATTTAGGGGCAAAGTTAGGAAAATTCTAGTGAACCTATAGAAAATTAACGTAGATTACGTACTAGGGTAGTAATAGAGAGCTTAAAATATAAACAAATATCAAAGTCTAAGATAGGTGTGCTAGGAATATAAATCTGTGAATGGTATGCGAGAGCCTGCCCCCGCTTCAAAGAATTTGAGGTAACCACAAAATAAGATCTTCCTTCCCTATAGTCTGGAACAAAAAATGACACAACGGAGACTGGAAAGGCTCGGTTGGAAAATTAGGTTTTCCCTCGTGCAATGTCGCCTAAATTCGACGCACCCGGAAAATAGCATAGGGCTAGGCTTCACGCCCTGCCAAGGGAGAGAAAAACCTCTAATTAGAAGAAAAATTACATAGAGTTTTCCATTCACATTAGTTAGAAAAAATTAAGATAGCAGTAGAGGAGAGTCATCTCGGATCGGTGACGTGAACAGAAGTCTAATGCTAAATTAAATCATAACGAAGGAAGGGCGGACCATAACGAAGGACGGACCAGAAGCATTCCATCTCACGCTGAAGGCTTTCTACGCACCTCCACCAAGCGGCCGACCATCCTTGCGCCGCCGACCCGGTACAAAGCCCTTATAAGCCGAAAATCACCCATACGATACACAGTTTTCCTGTGCTCCGCAAGGCCCTCTGAGGAAAGTTATCTACTACCATTGCAATGTATAACTTGAAGACTACCTAGTATCGCTAAGACGCGCTCCTCTTATTGGCTGTCTGTGCTGTGCACAGCCTTTGAGAGTCAGTAATCCGCCCACAGCAAACAGACCTAGGCTAGTTTGGAAAAATGATATAATAAAACACATATAAAACTTATTTCCACTTTTATTTTATTTCACCGTAACCGGTTTTAGCTTGTTAAAGCCATCTTCACACTGGTAAAAATTAATCTTAATCTACGGTTTATATACACAGCATATGGGGGGAGGAGGGGTGGGGAGAGACTACAAGGGATTTATTCACCCAGTTTGTAAAGTGTTCAAAACCCGCATAAAAGAACACTTTACAAACTGGGTGAATGATAAAGGTGAATTGTTGAATGTAGCGTCACACCTATTAGAAAACAAACACTCATTTTACAAAGATAGAGACATTAAAGTTCTCCACACTTGTAACAAAGGTCATAAACTTGATAGGTTAGAATCAATAGAAATAACCCGCCTAACTAAAAAAATAGACCTCAACTTCGTAATGAATAAACATTTAGAGTCATATGCCAAATCTCCGCTCCTATATCCATTGTAATTTTTAATTTTTATCATATGTTCTAAGTAAAATATTTATTCTGTTTATATAAAACGTAATTATCAGATTATTCCTGAAAAGATGGTAATGAAAAATTCCATAGTATAACAATTATAATAACGAGTCTAATTAAGAGTTGAATGGACAACAACGACATTAGGTTGTTAATAAGTCACATTACTTGTAAGGTATTCCCCAAACAATATTAAAGTAAACTACAAACCAGAGGTAATAAAGCTTACTGAGAATAACCAACATAATTAGAAAGTCGGCAGTCAAAGACGCCTTAGTAACAAATATAAAGAAAAACCATGTAATAGAATAAATCCCTTGTAGTCTCTCTCCACCCCTCCTCCCCCATATGTTGTGTATATAAACCGTAGATTAAGATTATTTTTTGCCAGTCTGAAGATGGCTTTAACAAGCTGAAACGGGTTACGGTGAAATAAAATAAAAGTGGAAATAAGTTTTATATGTGTTTTATTATATAATTATATTGGAATTCCACCATGTATTATCAGTTTCAAAAATAGAAATATTAATTAGTTTGGAACAGTTCTCTTGTCCGCTCACCCTGACTAGTACCCTCCCTCAGCTGGCTACCCATGCTCCGCACAACCCTCTGAGGACGGCTATCTACACTACCATTGCAGTGTCTAATTTGAAGACTACCTAGTCTCGCCAAGGCGCGCTCCTTTTTTGGGTACCTGTGCTGCACACAGTCCTTGAGAGACAGTAATCCGCCCACAGCAAACAGACCTAGGATAGTTCGGAACAGTCATTCCCAATCATTATCCCGTAAGGGTCCCGTATAGATCCTTGCCTAGTAGATTTAAAGTGTGCCTGTATAAAAATATATACTGTAACTATTGTATTTGTGCTATATGTGATCTGTGCAACTTATGAAATGAATTGTGTTTTAACCCACCAAACGTGTTATAAAATTAATCAACGAACGAATGATCCTAATATAAAAATTCTTAATAAAGTTAGGAAAAAATATTTATTCCTGACTTCTCAGTATGTTCGCACCACCAAAACAATATAACACATTTAAATTAAATCGATTAATAAAACACTGTCATTTAATTACGGTGAAAACACATTATAAATGTAAGTACCTCACAGAATAGAGAATTTTATTTATTTTCTAAGTCGGTTTTCCCGATAAAAAATAAATTTAAACACCGTCCAAATTATAATTGGGTGGGAGTAAATAAAATTATATAAGATTTTCATAAGAAGCAAACACTTTGTGGATTGACACGATGAATTAAAAGAAATACACTTTGTTTGAATCCACTTTTATTTTGTATTGTCAGCTAGTTTCGATTCTGCTGAATCTTCCTCGGGGCTGAAAATATACTAATTAAATGACAGGAGTGTGCATGTATTTATACTCACAGTAATAAATGGGGAAAAGAGAGATAAGATATTAAGAGGGAGACAACAATATAATAATAGAAAGTTACAATATAATATACAATATAGTATATATACTACAAAAAAAATTGTAAGGTTAGGTGTTTTAAATGCAGTTGAGTGGTCTCGGTGTTAGTTTGTATTTATTGTTAATACATGTTCTACTTCAGCTCTCCCTATGTAATGTACCTAGTGTTTTATTTGATTTTTAAATTTATTTTGGTTGTGATTTTTGAAGGATAATGGGATTTTATTGTAGTAACATAGTATAAGAAGTTTTTTTGTCCAAATTTTGTGTTTGTGTTTCCTTGTTGGATCTGTTTTTGACTCAGAGGTCTATTCATTCTAAAATGTGTCATTGTTGTTATTTTATGTTTTTTTATATTTATGAATTGTAAAGTAGTATTGTTTTAGAGTATAATTTGTTTTATTAATATAATTTTAAGTTTGTTAAAGATTTCATTAGTACTAGTTCTTATAGGGACTTTAAGTATAATTTTCATGATGACTTTTTGTCCTCTAATGAGTAAATTATGAATATTATCATTAGCATTACCCCATCCAATAATACCATATTCTAATAGTGACTGGCAGAGAGACATGTATACCCTTATCAAATCTTTTATACTAATGACATTCCTGATTGTTTTAAAAAAGTAAATAATTTAAAAAAATTTTGTTATTTAAATAAATAATGTTGTCAGTCCACTTTAAATTGTGATCAATTTTCACGCCTAGATACGTTATGCGGTTAATATTTTCCAATGATAGAAAATTACACTGACCATTTAAGTTACGAATATTCAAGTTAAGAATTATTTCTGAATTTTTAATATTTTTTTATTTATTTTGACAGTGATGAATTTGGTTTTATTAACATTAATTGTGAGTGAGTGATAATCCAGCCATGTTTTGATTCTGTTTACAGATTATAGAATAATTATAGACAGTGGGAAACTTTGTATCAGCAAACGCTAAATGAATAATACAAAATCAAAGGTGGGAAGGATTAAGTATTATTTTTTATGAAGAACTTAATACTCGTACAAATTTTAAAATACATACTTTAATATTTTAATTCTCTCATTGCATTTTTCTACATTTTGCCAAGGTACAAGGAAAATAATAAACATATTTCAGTAACTTGACTGCTGATCGGTAGTTTTACTTATCACCAGTTAGATTCATTGTTCATTTGCCAAAACAAAATAGCATTTTTTCCAAACCTCAGCCCAGTCCCTGTAAGAGTTTTATGCTGTTTTAGGTTTTGAATGTAGTTGGCAATAAGAATATTTCAACCGTTTTTTGCCTTTATGAAAATTTACAACCTGAATCTTTCGAAGCTTTCGCCGGAGGGCGGTTTATTTAAGTAAACAGTCTTCTTAACGCCTTTAAGCGCAATTAAATGCTAAGCAATCAAATGGTATTTCATTTTATGGTGCTTTAAATATGATAAAGGAATAAATTTCTCTACATTTTCTATTACAGTTTTTTACAGTAACTCCATACAGGAGGCCTTAGGGAAATAATTGCCCTCAAGGCCTATATCATCTTTAGGGATGCTGTGTGGAGGGTGTTTTAGAGGATAGGAAGGAGTGAACTTGGGTCTTGAAGAGACCCATGTTGTAGAATGGAGGAAACACAGAGGCCGGCTGATCATTCCACAGCCGAGCTGTTGAACACAAGAATGAGTCGTAGAAGCGACCCGTTCTCATGTGACAAATTTCAACCGTGTGCAAATGTTGGGGGCGCGTTTGGGGTGTTTCCCGACTATGAACCGTTGCCGAAGGGATCAAAGACGCTAATTTCTCAGAGCATCTTCCATTAAAATACCGGTAGAATAATAACAATGTGTAACTATAACCGTTATCTATTGCAATCTGTTTAATTACATTTAATTCTTTGGTAAAATTATTTTCTGATAGAGGTAGATTAACTAATCCAGTAAGCGTGGAATGAAAAACTGATAATGTTTGAGCAAAAGGATGCTGAGGTATTATGTATAACATTGAAACATTTATAAAGAACTGGTAAAATAAATATTATGTATAACGTTGAAACATTTATAAAGAACTGGTAAAATAAATATTATGTATAACGTTGAAACATTTATAAAGAACTGGTAAAATAAATATTATGTATAACGTTGAAACATTTATAAAGAACTGATAAAATAAATATTTTGTTACGTACGTTTTTTTACACACATAATAAATTTTAACAAAACGTTACTTGACCAAATCTAAAAAGCTAATTTCTTTCCAACCTTCCTCTCCACATCTCCACCTCCGCTTCATCCAGTATTGCAACATTCCCCGCAGTGTGAATATGAGCGTCGCGTGTAGCTGAAACTGTTTTGTGAAATAAAATGAAAATTAATACCGTTCACCGGATTCACTAGAAGGAGAGAAGGGGTTGGAAGATAGGGAAGACCACCCAACTAAGGGATACTTATCTCCCAATTACCCCACCAAAATAGTAAACAAAATAATATTTTTCAGGTTAATAACGTGGAGCTGACATTCCATTTCTCTCGCTGGAGATATTATTTTTCGTTTTGATTTATGAAGGCACTATTCCTGTCTTTGTTTTTGTTTCACAAGAGAGAATTCCACGGCTCCATTGGGAAAATTCTACAAGTGAAATAGTAAACAAACATACGAAATGGGTTCAAATTAATGTTGAATTATTATGCCTATCTGGTGAATTAAGTTCGTTTTTTCTTATATTTTCCATTAGAAAACGAGTTATTTCAAATAAACTCATTTTGTTCAATTTATTAGAAGAACTGTAATTTTTAATCACTGGAGCGGGTAATATTAACAAATCTCAAAATTAAACCTGAAACAGAAAAAAAAGCACAGAACATAAGGCGCATCTGGGAATCGAACTCAGGACCTCTGTTTTACCGGGAAACCCTCTACCCACTAACCTAATGAGACCTGTTTATTTTATGTTATTTTTATCCACATCATACCTCAATTTAAGATATACTAATATATTATTCTCAATTAATACCAATATTATTGGTTGCCATCTTTTTGTATGATTGCAAAGTGCTTCGAGAATATATTTGCGATCTCGATAGTGAGTGTCTCGGATATACCTATCCGATTTTTATTTATATAGGACGTCTAATGATTGAACTTGTTTTGATTTATATTGTGAATGTGGTTTATATTTTAATATATAAAAAAAAACTTATTCTAATATACGAACTAGGAGGAAAATTACAAACGCTCGCTTGTACCTAGATTACATTAAGTTAGTAATAGATACGCAGATCTATTTAAATAAAAAAATAATTGTAAGTTTACTATGTTTTATATGTTCGCATTCCTTTTATTTTTTATCCTCATTATTCTTTATATACTCTTTATTTATTTTTAATTTACAAAATACATGATATTTAATGGAGACAATTAAATGGAATTGATACATAGTTCACCATACTAGGCGGCTGCCTGTTTCATGGTGACCAATGGAGTATAGTTACTTTGTATGAAGTCTAGTTTAAATATATGGATTTAGTATATAAACGTGCTGAAAACTGGAAAAAAATATAAAAGAAAGTAGAAGATAGAAAGGAGAAAAAGACATCCATCCATAATCCTTATTAGATCATAAAAATATACATAACTATTTTTTTATATATGTGCATGCATGCACACATGTGCACATAGGTGCTGTTACATAACGCAAATATCCCATAAATACTAGCCACTCGTTAGGTTAGCACCCCTAGCGACAAAAATAAACACCACTCCTACTCGAGTTCCGGTTCCCCCACGCTCGCTGCACTCCACCATTCTCTCTGTGGACTTGGCCTTGACAACAACCTCCCCGAGGTGCACCATTCACCGTGGGCCTGACCATGGATTACTACCCGGACACACGATCGGCGTCCGACTTCACCATGGCAGAGCCACATCATTCCCCACCGTGAGCTGTATCTTGGTTATTCCCATTTCATTGTGTTGTAATTCTATTTCAAGTCACATTTAACTATGCCGTTCGTAGAATATTCCAGAGAGAATCAGAGAATTTACCCGTAACATTATTTGTAATATTTAGGTTAGCCTGTTCCCCTTGTGTAATCTTACTATGTCTGTGCCCTTTTACCGAGTAAACCACTGAGTTTTGAAAGCATCTGAGTGTTTGATTTGTCATAGTATTGCAAATTATTGCATTACACTGGCAAATCCTAAGTTAACACTGGCTTCCCAACGTTGGTGCTTTCTTTGGGAATTAGAACAGACTCCATAAATTAAACTTGCCGCAACTATTCTCGTTGCAAACCTAGTTCATGCTCATAAAATGCTTTCAGACTTGGTGTAAATGTCTCATATTGTATTGTATCTTCTCCCTGTAAATTTGTTCCCACAGCATTTTTTCTACTAATCGTTCGAGTGACTTCTCGCGAAACACGTGATCAAAACCGTTAAAAAAAAACACGCCAGATTGTTCTGGAAACAATTTCGAGACGCTTGACCGGAAACCGTTGAAGGACGCGCCAAAACGTTCTAGAAGCATTTCATATCACGTGACGCAGCAATCACATATCGGGAACGTTCGGCACACGCGCGGTAAAATCCTAGAAACTTCAACGGAATAACACATATGAAGTTCGTTATAAACACACCTCCAAACGCGGCGTTCCGCATCCATCTCAAATTGGCAAGATTGAATCTATACCAACTTACAAATTAACAGAATAGGCAACTTTACAGTCCTTTTTTGTTTCTCTTAAATTGCCTGGATCAAGTCAGCTGACATTTTTTTGACAGTTCTATAAACAAACAACTCGCGCCGTCCCTTACGTTGCTATCGGCTTTTTAACAATTAAATTGTTTTCAATAAATAAGATCGCAAGCTTCACCATTAAGTCCTTTTGCCCAATAAGCAGCAGGTACAACTAAATTTACAACAAGGATAAATTACTTCAATTTCCTCAAGTAATTCACGCAAATATGTAACATTGTGTTTACATATTGTATTGTGATACTTTATTAAGTGAATAAAAACCCTCTGACAGTGATTATAATAATAAAATAAGCCAAAGACAATTAAATCAGTTGATAATTTAAATATATAAGTTAAAACTATTACGCCAGTGTTTCTAAAAAATAAACTTCAAATAATTAATGACGAATTTTTATCTCTTTTCGAGTTTCTCTTTTATAAAAACCAATAAACAAGGAAGTGATTGTCAATTACCGGTTCCCTAAATCCAATTACGGGCCTAGTGTCAATTAACCTCAAGTTTCAACAAAGTGTTAAGTGATTTTAAAAATTACCGTTTTCTAAACTAGAATCTTGGCAAAATTTTTCAAGTTTTAAGTAAAAATTACAAAAGTGGATAGTGAAATTTAAAATATCACCCCCCTAAACAAATCCCTGGCCAATTTTTTTTAAATTTCAAACACTTAGAAAAATCAGAGGTTCTCAACTTTTTTCTAAGTCTCAAAATTTTTTCTCTCTCCTTTTTTTAAATTTTTATTTTCAAAATGGAAACCACACCTGCCTTGGGTATCATCGCCAACATACACCAATCAAACAAAGACACAATTCTTCAAGCATTGCGCGACAGAAACCTGTCTCCACAAAACAAAACTAAGAAAGCTCTAATAAAATACGCTCAACTTTTCAACACAAAATACATCAAGGCCCAGCCCTTCAATTCCATGCAGCCCGGCGAAGGAGAAATCATTCCTCAAGAATACAAAAATACCATCTCGGTCACAGAGGAATTAAATATAAACTACGACCAATTTCATCATAATGGAAAGTCAACCACTCCACACTCACAAACCTCTGTCTACCCTCGAAGATTACGTTTGGAAACTGGACTGAGAAGAATTTCAGATTCAGTATATGCACCATCTGACATTTATGTCAAATACAACATGAAGGACATCTGCAAAACTGGAAATATGGAAACAATAGAAACCATATCCCATGTTGACTCATCCATACCCTCTGGACAAAATCAACAATTGCCACATGTTGCGAATGTCGCAGAAACATTCACTATTTAACATGTAAGAAAACCTTACATTTTTGGAAAGTTACATTAGTGTCAGATGTAACACTCTCCTCTTGTAACATAATTGTATATAATCAATCGTCTGTTTTGTTTTTCAATCTCTGTTTTTCACTCTTCATTTTCACTCTTGACGGACACCTTTTTTCCTTTTTTTTGAAACTGTACACTTCAAAATAAGGAAATCACCTTCGTTGTCGGTAATTATTTCTGGGAAAACGCGTACCCAGAGTTGTTACCCTACCCTCTTACTTTAACAACGTTTCCGTCCAGTCATGGCATGTGTAAATATTCAATTCATCTCTGTGTTTGTCTTTTCTTGTGCAACCTTTTGTCATTTTTGTTTGTTCAAATATCTCACTCCTCGAGAGTACATACGTACAGTTGAGGTTATCCACCACTTTCCCACCCCGGTATAAGTAACTTATGGTTACTCCTTCAGGGTGCACCTCAAGGACTCTAATTTTTTGGTTCAACGAAGCTAAGGTTATAAATGATTCTAAACCCTCAAGTGTCCCTGCATAGCATTAGCTTAGAAGGAGGTTAGTAAAATTCCACAGCCCAGAATGGTTAGTACATACATACGGTCGACAAAAGTGGCTCTAGTAATAATGGTGGCTCTGCTCTACTCGTCCGTAGATGAACATGGTGAGACGCGGAGAAATACTAACATAAAACAGTAAAAGGGAGAAACTAAATAGATTAAGTGAGAGTACTTGGGACGAGCCGTTGCCAGGACACCAGGGCAGTCCCTCTGAAGCAGTGCTAGGTGGATTCTTGTTCCCGCCACCCTTCCCAGGAGACATTGCGCCAGTCGTCAAGATTATCCCTTAAGAAAAGTGTAATTGGGGAGGGGGTAAAAAAAAAAAAAAAACCCTGAGACCCTGGGGATATGGAGGGGTCCAGGCGGCCGGGAGCGTGCCACTGAGTCGGGGAGACGGGAAGGCCGTCACCACCAAGCTTGCTCCATCGGGAAGTACACAAGGGATCCGGCTAGGGCAAGTCAAAAGTAGATGACTGCTTCGGGTTGCAGGGATAGGGTTAATTTTCCACTCCCTAAGAGGGGATGTGGACAGTACACAATAAAAATATTTTTGGGTTCAGTTCGCCTGAATATCTCAAAATGTTTTTGAGTTCTACACAAAGAAAAATTTTGTACCTAAAGAAAACAAAACTCATAATAGGGAAATAAAAATGGAAAACAAAATTATAACAACAGTAGAGGCATCAGTGCAGAGTGAAAAGTTTAAAGCTAAAATTTAAAATTAAAAAAAAAAGTATAAGATATATTAAAAATGGCAGGAATCTAAATGAGCAAAATACAGAAATAGAGAATGAAACAAGGTAACAAAATAGCAAGTAGAAGATAAACATTTACAAAGGGAAACATAAAATGTAAAACCAAGCATATACAGTAGTTAAATAAATTTGAAATCAGTACCAGAGATTCAAGAGGACAGTACCTCCGGCACCTGAAACGATAAATGATTTTACGAAGCTATTCCGCGACTCTAAGTTCAGGCCATCTCTCCACCCATCTACTTACAAACCTTCTCAGACACTCGAAATTCACCTTATTGCAGACCAGATCAGCATTCCAGGCTGGTCTGGTAATTCCAGTCAAACCATCCAGCATTTCCTCTCTCGCATCCATCAAAATCTCACAGTGCCACAGAATGTGCTCGGCGGTCTGGTTTGTATTTCCACAAGCACAGTTTGGGTGAGGAGATAGAGATAAACTATGAAGTCTACCCCTAAATTCACCGTGCCCCGATAGTAGTTGGGTGGTATAGTGGTCCAGGTGTAAAAATGCCCCTTCCATTCTGCTTCTAACTGAGGGGAAGAAAGAATAAGTCCATCTTCCCGTCGTCGCCCTATCCCAACGTGACTGCCAATCATCCAGAGTTCTATCACGCATCTCCTTAAGAAGCTTTGGCAGGGAGACCTCACCACCCACGGTCAACGTGGACACCCAGATGGACAGCCTCTCTACCTCTTGTTAAAGCCTTCTTAGCCAATACTTCCCTAATTTCTAAATCAATCGGCAGGATTCCGGCCAGAACCGGTAATGCATCTGATGCTACGGTCCTGTAAGCTCCCAATAGCGCCAGTAAAGAAGTGTGCTGGCCCCTTTTCAGAGCCGACAGTAAAGGACATTATCAAGGCGGTGCTCCCACACCGAAGCAGCGTATGAGATTTGGGTCACATACACTGCCCGGTAGATTAGCCGGAGCGGAGGCGAGCGGAGACCCCACTCGGCCGTTGACAGTCTTCTCAACTTATGAAAGAGGGCCTGGGCTCTACTGGACGCGCTTTTGACGTGGGCCAGGAAAGAAGACGATCTATCTAAAATGACTCCCAAGTGTCTGGTGTTTTCCGCAAAGGATATTGTGGAGTTTCCCATTTCAATAGAAGTGTTACGTCTTCGACTGAGGGAACCCTTCATAAGGAGAACCACTGTCTTGTGGGGAGCGAAGGTTAATTTATTTCTTTTACCCCATTCCAGAACCATCTCTAAGCATTCCTCAGCCTTACTTTCGACCTCTTTCCTGCTGTTGCCCGCCACAAGAAGATGCTCATCATCCGCATATGCCACTGATACACAACCCTCAGGCAAGGGTAACCTGAGGCCGTCGTCAAAAAGAATTTTCCAAAATTCCGGACCCAAAACTGAGCCTTGGGGACAGCCCATATCCACTTCTCTGATAATAGTGGTGCTCCCGTGAGCAACCACGATGGATCGGTCCCTAAAATAGTCCGAACAGATCTCAAAGAGATCCGGTGGACAGTTTCTATTCTTTAGTTTGATAAGTATCATTGGCCATGATGCGTTGTCAAAAGCCCCGGCAATATCTAGAAATAGACCTATCACATACTTCTTATTACAAACCTTCACCCAGTCGAGCGCAAACGAAATGGCGTGCTCGGTGGATTTCCCAGGAACGAAGCCGAATTGGTGGATGCTACCGGGCGACAGGTAATGGTCTAACCTCTTACGTATGATTTTCTCGAGAATTTTACCGAGGATGGGCAGCAAGGTGATGGGGCGGTACGCCTTCGGGTCCGTTCTCGGCTTATTGTTTCCCTTAGGGATTATCCTGAGCACACCCCTCTTCCATACTGTGGGAAACTTTCCGCGTCTCAGACATGTGTCCAAGAGTTGGAAAAGCTCCTCCTTTGCAAAGATCCAAACATGCTTCACGATTATACCATTCAACTTGTCGATACCCGGGGCTTTCTTCGGACCGAGACCCTTAATTATAATATTTAACTCCGCTTTACTGAATGGTGGTAAGCTTTCGACCGTCTGGGGGAGGTCCCTAGGAGGAAGCCTTGAGAGAATTCTCACTTGTTTGTGGTGGTCATTTTCCCCTGTTACTGTCTCTAGAGGGACTAGCTTCCCCAGAAGTGTTTCAAGGGTCGTGGCAATGTCACAACTCTCGGCATCCCCATCGTTATTGCCCAGTGTTATGCTGGATAAGTAACGCTCAGATCCTTTGCCCGTTTTTTGGAGTGCGCTGTAAACTTCCCAAGGATTTGAATTTCCCACCCCTTTTACCCATTCTCTCCAGGAAGCTCGTTTTGCTAAGCAGACACCTATTCGATAGGCACTACGGGAGCTTCTCAGTTTAGCCATTAAGAACGCCTCCTTGTCAGGGGTACACGTAGCCCGTCTGGCAACTCCAAGGCTCCTATAGGCCCTCTTATACGCGCCCTTCAACAAAGTCAGCTCATTTGACCACCACGGCGTCCTTATTTTCCTCTTTGGGTTTGATCTTCCCAAGGAGGAATCTGCAGCTGATACCACCGCCGCGTTGAAAAATTCCCCCAATTTATCAGGATCACTAGCAGCCAATGCATAGAAGCCCCTTAAATTATCGCGCAGTGTCCTACCAAATTTATCCCAATCCGCTTGTTGTGTTTTGAAGTGCCAGTTTGTGCGAGGTATTTCATCAATTTTAACTCCTAGGGAGAAAGTGATGAGCCTATGGTCACTTACAAGAGCGCGTTCGTGGACCATCCAGTTAGACATCTTAGCCACAATTGACCCAGAGGAAAGAGTTAAGTCAATGTTGCTCTCCCCTCCGGTGCCAGAAAACGTTGAAGGGTATCCCGGTTCATTGATGATGAAAAGACCTTGCGCAGAGATGAGGTCCTCGACGGCGTCTGATCTTTCCGTCCTATTTTCGTTATTATCGTACCACAGAGAGGAGCGCGCATTGAAATCCCCCCCTATAATTATGTTACGCCCCTTCAGAACGTTAAGAGCGCGCGTCAGGCTAAGGATGTGTGGTCCGACGGGATTTCCATATTTAAAGTAGACGGATACGAAAACAATCTCGATATCATCGAAGATTATCGATACGCAGGTTTGGTACTCATTCGAGAGCCCCTCGAGAAGGAGGGGGCTGAACACTGAAGTGTTGATCAGAACACCCGCACCCGGGGATTTCCTTACTTCGAGTACCTCCCCTGGAGAATCTATACCAGCTGTCTTGCCTTGCCGGAGATACTGCTCCTGAATCAGAATAATGCTGAGGTCCAAATCGGCCATTAATCGTTGAGTCTCAAGGGTTGCCCCTCGAGAGCGCTGCAGATTTACTTGTCCAATTGTAAGGGAGTTAGCGCCTACCATAATCAGTTTTACGGACTTGGGCCTCTACAGCAGCGTGGTGGGCCGGGCACGATCTGTCACCTGTTGGGTGGTTGGAAGGTTTGTTAAAGCGCTTGCAGGTGGCGCAGACAGCGGCGTCAGCTTTCTTGGGGCAATCCTCGATGTCATGGCCGGTTGCGGCGCAGTGGCGGCACGTATTAATTGTCATGGTGCAGAACTTGCTGACGTGGCCATACAAATGACACTTAAAACACCTGGTGGCCCCTAAATAGTCGCGCACGCGGCAGGCATTCCATCCAAGAAAGCAGAGGCCGCTGTCAATCAACACCTTTCGACTCTCGGGATGGCAGGTGACTATCATGTTCATGGAAGAGGAATCCCTCTTCCCGAACAGAGACACACGGCGCATCGTCCGGAGGTGGTCCTCTAGGGAGAGCGTTGACTTACCTCTTATATTGTTGGCATAAATTTCCGTGAACAGCCCTTGGTCTGCTGCCGGTTCGCCCTTTGGTACGTCATATATGACAATTTTTGGGAGGTTGCCCTGAGGGTGAATCATCTTCAGGCCGCTGGCTTCGATTTTAGCCGACGCCTTCTTGATGTTGTCTAAACCAGCCGTGCTAGAAGTCTGAACCATCAATCCTCCTCCTTTTAATTTCCGCGTGCGGACAGCTTGAAACCCATCCTTTGATGGGTTCAAGACCTTCATGAGCTCCTTTTGGGTCTCATCTGAAGTCTTTCCTTCCGGCACGGTTGGGTAAAACAACACAGTCGGCTGGAGCGGAGGTAGAGCCCTCTCAAATCCATCCACTACAAGGGTACCGGAGGGAGGGGGACCTGAAGCAGCACTGGCATAAGACTTACGCTGCGGCAGTGGAGCTTGTGCAGCCACAGTTATGGGTACTCGTTTGATGAGTACATCCAATTTATCAGAGAAGCCCCTCTGAGCCAACATGACTTCTTGCAAGGTAGCTGCCTTGGTTTTGGCTACTGCCAAGTCAAGAGCAAGTTTCATTAGTTCGTGAGACATTAGGTCGAGGCTTACCTGAATAGTGCTCCTGTCGTCCTTGTTTAATTTACTCTTACTTGAATGAATTATTTCAGTAATATTCGACATCGTAGCCCAGAATACACTGAGGCGGTCATCCTCTATCTCCGAGATGTCCTCCGTGCGCGACCTCTTCTTGTTTTCCTGGTTGGGTGAAATAACTTTAGAAGTGCCGCTCGTGAAGGCGGATGCCAGCGCTGCAGCTCCTGACTGCCCGTTCAGATCCGAGGTAGTGTCTCCTAACGTCGGTGGCGCTGAGTTGGTTGTCTCAGCAGCGAGTATTGCTGTGCAAATGCTCGTTGTCTCAATTGGCGACATGGCTTGTCTTGAAGGGCCTGGCAGATCTCTCTGTCTCTTCATCCTCTCGATGCAGGCAAAAGATCTAGACGTAGATTCCCTGTGAGCCCGCTCCGCTAGGAGTCGCTTGATTAGAGCGTTTGAGTCCTCCTTGGCCAAAAGTCTGTCTAGTATTTCGTCCTGAGTTAAGTAATTCGTATCCTCATCCTCCGAATCCATCTTGAGTTGGGAGGACCGTCACTATCGATGTTTGGTCACGAAACACAAAAAAAACAAACGTTCCGAGATAATTTCTTACAAATTTGTATAACTTGGGACAAAAAGGGAGAAATGGGGAAACTTACAATAGGCGAGGGAAAACCCGAGACTGATACTCAAAGTCGGGAAAAAAAAGTGGGTTAAAAGTGTCAATTTCTCTATCAAGAACTCTATCGTGTCTTCAGATCATTTTTTTGGCAAAAACAGTTATTTATATATTTCAAAAAAAAAAAAAACAGTTATTTGTAGACCGACACGAGTGTGAAATATCGTCCTATCGATTTTAGTTAGTATTCGCACTTTGTTTTTTTTTTTTAATTCAATTAATAACAATGTTTCATTAAACTAAATGTAAAAAAAATATATATATGTATATAATAATAATAGTAATAACAAATAAATAAATCTATCGTTCACTACAAGGACTGTTCCACTAACGTCAGGAACCAAGACCGACGCCGGTCGTAGGCTACGTCGGCTTATTTCACTAACACCCCCCGTATTCGGCGAGTTCACTTTGGTACAATTCCTATAGAAAAAAAACCAAAACAACACCAAAACTCATACTTTCCGGCGAGCGACTGGAAAAGTAGAAAAGTAGGGCGATAGCCCGTAAAATTTTATATCCAATGACACAAATTTATTATGTAAAATGTTTTGATAAGTATTATTAATCAGCTCGGGCTGAAACGCCTTTTCGATTTTAACTATTAGCGGGGTTCTGCAGGGATTTTTAGGTCTTTTAACTTTATAGTCACATACACTTATGATTACACTTAATTTAATTGGAAGTTTGTAGAGGTTATTATAATACACACTTTATCAAAAGATAGGCACTGGTGGACCTCCCCCAAGGGGGGATGGTAAAAAATAAAAAAAACTGAGATATATAAAAAAAAAAAAAAAAACTTATGCTATTGAAATTAAACACAAAAATTATTCAAAATTATCAAACCGCGCTCTGTTAGAGCACTGGTGAGAAAACTATTTTGATTCGAGACGAAACGGCGAAGTTACAAGCGAAACGGCACGGAGCAAAAAAATGTTAACTGTTCCGCGCGGTGGCAGAACTGAACTGAGAGTACATACGTACAAAGGTCATTGACTTTTGTTACGCATCCAATTACAGTAACCAAACTCTGGTTAGGATTTTCAGTCAAATGCAAGTGTAAATTCCCGCTGAGGTATCAACATTCTGACTCGAAGATCACACCTGTTGAACGAAAGTTATAAAGGGTAAATGTTTAGTTTTTTCAATTTTTCCAAAATTGAATGGCGCTCACCCAAATTGCTCTTTAAATTTTCCCACTTTTCAGAACTCGACACTGACACGTCAATTCTGAAAAACGTCATTGGCATAATGAACAATCTTAAGATCGGTTCCCCTCACTAATGACAATTACTTTGTATAACTATTGCCTTGTTATTCCAAGTATGTAAAACCTAAAGTGGTCTTGGATAAGCCATGGTGATATGTTCCTTGTTAGGTTCATGTTTTGTATTGTCCCTAATTCATTTTGTGCTGCGTAAACTTAGCCCTATAACTAAGTCATCACAGTAACTCTCTGGCAAAAGAGTAAGTAAAACCAATTCGGTCTCTTCTGCAAAATACCTTGCTCTGTGTAAGTAAATATTTTACCATCACCTTGCTCCCCTCGTTACAATTAGAGTTTTTTAAAACCATTTAGGACTCTTTTGTACTTGTTCTTGTATTATTTAAATGTACATTTTACGCCGTGTTAAGGACTGTTAATTCAATCATTAAATATATGGTATTAATGTTAACCTCGCCGTCTGTATTGAAATGGGTACCTTTTGAACGTAATTGTTGTATTACATGATACGTGTGAACGTTAAAATATCTATCATGATACGAGGAGTCGTCATAATCACTCTTGTTGTCAACTATGTTGACATTTAGGTAAATTTGTTTCAGTAAATTGTCATAAATTCCTAATTTTTTACCGTCTTTTCAATACTGGGCACCCTTGCAAATCGTTCAATTTTGCGCGATACGTGAAGACGTTATAAAACTCACCATGATACGTGAAGACGTTATAAAACTCACCATGATACGTGGAGACGTAATAAAACTTACCATGATACGTGAAGACGTTATAAAACTCACCGTGATTCGTGCGAACGACATAATATCTTTTGGCTTTTCTTGAAATAAAGTTTGCCACATTTGTTGTCTATCGAACTAAATGTTTGATATTTTGTGATATTTGTATAAAACTTGTAACTCGTTGTCTAGGAAACGAATAAGAAAACTCCTAGGTTTGTGAAATTTGAACAAGGGTCTGTCATTTTCCCACAAACGTGTAGAAGATTAAAACGACCCCTAGCCTTTCGCCAAATACACGCGAAAGACTAGTTCTGTATAACTGTGTATGCTGTAATCATCATTCATTTGTACAAATGTAATGAGTCCAGAACCCTGTTGTTTACTTTCCTTCATTCTCCCCAGAGATTGAACCTGGACTATAGCCAGATCACAACAGATTTCTGTACTCAATTTCCTTGTCACCCAAGTGAAATAAAATTATTCATGTATTTGGAAATTGTACGTTACGCTCTCAGCATAACGTCTGTCAAATAGGTCAAACCTCATCCATGAATTATTTTCTCAACTTCACCCTCAAAATATCTTACCTTGATAGTAATATATTGTCACCGCCTCAGCGATTACATTGACCACAAAGGGTCAATTGCTTTCAAGTAAGATATGTGTAATTATGTACAAACCTCAGTTCTTGTATCAGTGGATATGTATTCAGTGCTACTGCACTGAATGGACTATATATTGTCACCTCTTGATGCTGGATACTGATAATTGTATATAATTTAAGACTCTCAGCTCAGTTGTTTATTTCCTTTTTGTTTGTTCTCTCTCTCTCTGGAATTCTCTAAACGCGGTTAACCTACGTTCTTTTCTCTCTTACAACACACTTGTTTCTCTCCAAACCTTTTGCATCATTGGTCTACCAGGCAGGTAAACTTCAAGAATTTTGTTTTAATAATAATTTCCCCCTGGACTAAAAAGAAGCCCAGCAGCCTTCTTCATCATCAGCCCAGCAGCCTTCTTCATCACCAGCCTAGCAGAACTTCACCCCATCACCACAAACTGTTACGGAGGTTCATCTTCTTCAACCACAAACATAAAAACACCCGACCCTGCCTACCATAATCAAGCTGGAGTCGTACGTGTAGTTGCGAACCAAGTTGTCTCATAATACATAGACACTTTCAGAACGACCTTTTGGACATGTCAGTCCTAGGCCCGTTCCAGTTCATACCAGAAGCCAGCCGTCGTCTTTTGTCACGCTAGACATAGACTCATCATTGTCTTGCATACATTATCACTACCAAGACCCGTTCCAGTTCATACCAGAAGCCAGCCGTCGTCTTTTGTCACGCTAGACATTGACACAACCCTTATCTTGCACACCATAACTGTCAAGACTTACCAACATTGCCGCCGTGCAATATTCACCATATACAACCACTTCACCTTGGGACATCATCAACCATATTCCTGCCTCGCCACCTGGCATAAGGAATCCTCTCTGGCTCATCTCGCAAACCACAAACCATTTACTGCTGTTTATTTCTCCAAACCTCTGTGATGATAACTCTCCGCCAACTTCTTTGAAACTCCACCGAACTTTTGTTTTTACTTGACCCGAGTGTTATCTCAAAAGGGTCAGGTTACAGTGAGGTCATAACATAAAACCAGTGAATAACCCACGTCGCACCACAACGCAAAACCACTCCGAAACTTAGCTTACAGACCAATGATAATCCATAGAGCCTTTTTTTTTCTTGTTTCTATTCAACATAACCATGTATTTTTGCTTCTATTCAACATAACCATGTATTTTTATCACTGTTCTGCATAACTATGTATTATTTTGTTGATCTTAGTGCATAATCATGTATGTTTGCCCATCACTCACATTGTATGTAATTCACCCATCTCTAGTTTATAAGATAGCTAGATCTCTCTCTCTCTGCTTTCTCAACCTTGTAACAACGGTGCATTTTAGAGGATTTTTTTAGTCCTACAGCTTCATTACCACGGCGCTTTTTTTCGTGACATGGGGGAATGTGTTACATAACGCAAATATCCCATAAATACTAGCCACTCGTTAGGTTAGCACCCCTAGCGACAAAAATAAACACCACTCCTACTCGAGTTCCGGTTCCCCCACGCTCGCTGCACTCCACCATTCTCTCTGTGGACTTGGCCTTGACAACAACCTCCCCGAGGTGCACCATTCACCGTGGGCCTGACCATGGATTACTACCCGGACACACGATCGGCGTCCGACTTCACCATGGCCGAGCCACATCATTCCCCACCGTGAGCTGTATCTTGGTTATTCCCATTTCATTGTGTTGTAATTCTATTTCAAGTCACATTTAACTATGCCGTTCGTAGAATATTCCAGAGAGAATCAGAGAATTTACCCGTAACATTGTTTGTGTAATATTTAGGTTAGCCTGTTCCCCTTGTGTAATCTTACTATGTCTGTGCCCTTTTACCGAGTAAACCACTGAGTTTTGAAAGCATCTGAGTGTTTTAATTGATAAAGTTCCGAGTCAATTCCCAATTATAAGACTGCCTGTCGATTCACGATCCTGAAGAAGAGCTCCGAGGCCTGCCGATGCTGAGCTAGTCGTAGGTCCTGAGCCGAGCTCCCTGGAAGAAACCTCTCTCGGGGTAAACACTCACACACACACACACACACACTGTCTCCCGCAAATTCTCCTACCTAACCTTCCTCCTCTTCTTCTCCCGCATTCCCGCGTTTCCCCGCCAAATCCGTAAGTTAACAGTGCATACATACATACACACGTAAACACGTACGCACATATATGTACGTATATATACATTCATGTACGCATATACACACAGATGTACACACATATATACACACCCTATTGCATAAATACATACATACAAACACACATACACATATATCCCCACACACCTAAACAATATACTCGTATGTACCTCTACCTGAATATCTCGAAAAATTACTTTTTGTAATTATTTATACTATATTCTTACGCTTGTAGTTAACTGTGACATGCAATTATATATTATACCGATAATATTAAATTAATATATAAATAATGATTGTCTCTTGCCAACTAAAATGTCGTTCTTTATTAAATTTGTACGGAACATATACAAATACTATATTTCGCAGGGAACACTGGTACACATACGACACTTTAATCTGTCAGCAGCAGTTCTTTGTAGGAGAATATAGGTCAATAAAGGCCAAATAACTTTTACAGAATGAATGCTTTATTAAAGTAACTCTGTATTTATATGGTTTTTCTCTATGAAATAATTGACGTATGTTCAAAGTGATTGACGTCTTTGAGATTAATAGAAACACGTCAGTTAGGACGTTTTTGATGATTAAATTGACGTCATTGTTTTATGTCCCAGAAATATTGACGTCAACAGGTGCCATTTACGTCTTTAAATGCGTCATATGAATCGCAGAGGTACGTCACCTTGATGTGGTGATAAACTTTTTACATGTGATGACGTAGGCGCATCTGTGCCATTTCCTAAATACGTATTATGATTTGGACGTCAGATATAATACTATTTTTTTTACTTTATTAATAGGACAAATTTCCACTGGAATATCTTATAGAGTTGCTTGGCCCGGAAGGTACGTAAGAAATGTTTATGTGATTATATGTATGTACGAGTATGAAGTAAAACAAACATTAATTTAGATTAAATCAGTATATTCTCTGTAAAGCCTTCCACTTTTACCTGTAGTACCGAAGCCTCCTCGGGGTATCCTCCTATCATAATAGTCATCGTTATTATAAATCTTATGCATTGAGCATTGAAATTGTTGGGATTCATTACAAGAATATTTAACGATTTCAAAAATATACAAACATTAAAATTACTTTGTACATCACTCGTTAGAAGCCAAATGGAATACAATTCTTCTATATGGAACCCTTTTTATAACAATCATTCAAATTTCATTGCGAGAATCCAACACAAATTTCTTGGAACAATTCATTTCGAATTAGGTATTCCCGCGGATGACATTAATTTTCATTCCCTAATGCAAACAATGCGACTTCTAGTAAAATAAATAATAACTGGTTAAATTCCCGTGAATTAGTTTCGTTAATAAATTATCAAGTACGTAGTAGATCAACTACATTCTAATCACCTTACCATTGTAACAATTCTGGGAATACGCTGAATAAAATTCAATAATATAACGCTTGCATCGATTAGGCAATGAATTTTCTAATATCGATGACGCCGGTGGTCTATTATCATGTAAAAAATGCATATTACAATGTTTGTCTGCAATATCAATAGATTAGCCTACTTGTATATCAATAACTGCATTCTATGTATGTTGATTTAATTACCACACCTTTATAATATATTATTCATTGGTATTTTTGCTTATTAAAAAGTTATTATCTTTTAAATTTTGTTTGTTTTACATTTTCACAAGTTTTTACAATTTATATTTTTATACTTTATATTTCTACAGGTTGTCATACTTTATATTTTTACACGTTGCCATACTTTATATTTTTGTAAGTTTATATATTTAATTTTTTTTTGTACTTTACGTTTTTGTAGATTGTCATACATTATATTTTTGTAAGTTTCTATACTGTATATTTTTTAATACTTGAATACTTTTTTTATACTTAACCCATTTTTGTAGGTACAGTATTCTTTTTAATACCTTTTAATTGTTTATTTTATATTAGTTAAAATTCTATTTTCCGTTTTTTGTTATTGTTGAATTTACACTTTTCTTACATTTATGTTAATGGCACATGTGCTGTATGAGTATGTATATATTAATAGATATTACATTTCTCTTTCCATGTACGATTATCTCATTTATTTTGGGCTATAGTTCCTTTATTTGGTCATTCTGAAAAATTCTCACATGAAAGCGATGTGTCGGTGGTTTAGAAAGTAAACAAAGTTTACAAAGTTCTCGAAGTTTAAAAAGTTTACAGTCTAACTGTTATTATGAATAGGCTGAAGGTGGGGTTGTGGGAAGGAGATGGAGAGGAGGAAGGTTGGGAAAGGGCGGTTACGGGAGACAATTCCTTTATTTAGACTTACCCTGGCGGTGGGGTCTTGGCAGGGAGCTCGGCACTGGACATTCGACTAGCTCAGTTTCGGCAGGCCAAGAATCTCCTCTGCAGGGTCGTAGGCCGACAGGCGGTCTTATAATTGGGGTCGGGGGACTTTATTACTACGCTAAATGATGCCATTATATGCTTTCAGACTCAGGGTTTATTTCAGTAGAAGGTACATACAGAACAATGTTATTCTACAAATAATCAACAGCTAACCTAACCTCAAATGGAAGTTACGGGTGATTTCTCTCTAATTTAGACTCTAAACGGGCATAATAACGGGGACTCGAATAAGTTAAAACACATAAGGGGAAATACAAAGTCAGTTTACAGTCATGGTCATGGCGGCAAAAAGGGTCCAGGTGGAAGTCTCGGGTTTGGACATCAGTACGCTGAAGTTAAGTTACTGTTACGGGCGAGTCACCATGTTTCGGTGCTCTGTTGTTATAAACAAAAGCAACTCGCACAGTGGGCGTTAACCCAGCATGCATAATAATAGGGCGTTACAATTTGCGGCTACCAAAATGGCCTTTTAGCGCGCTCTGTTTTAGAGACGCAGTTAACTGGATCGAAGGCGGCGGGCAAGTGCCAGAGCGTGGGCCGCGCAAGCTGCCACCCTAGCAAGGGCGCTCTCATCGTTTTTACCGTTATTATTTACGAGTAGCTAGAATCCTCGTAGGATTCTTCTGCCGTTACATAACACAGTTTACAAATTTTACAGTTTAACCGTTTACAATTTATAGTATAACGTTATCTTAAAAGTTCGAAGCGTCAAAAGAAGTATGTAGATTTTCTGAGTTTATTTACTGTAATCAAAAATAATGCCTAAGTATTTGATTTTAGTTACCCGTTCCAAGTAACGGTAATCACATATGAGTATACTATCATAAGGCAGGGAGTAAACACATATTTTAATTCGATTTACTGGTATAATTAAAGGAGGTATTTAGTTATTACTGCATTCAATGTAAGTCTAGCTATCTTTTTATTACATTAATGCTAGTGTTCGACATCATCAACATCATTTCATTTTTTTTTGCTTTGAAGAAGAGAATCGTATCGTTAGCAAAACTTATAATTTTGGCTTCTATAAACAGGTGACATAATAATTTTTTTTTAAATTATGAATAAAGTAAGATCCAAAACGCTATCTTGAGGTACGCCAAAACTACTGATGTTTGCACATTGTTTCCGATTTGACAGTAGCTTCAGAAAATATTAAGTTCAATATCACTTATTTCAATGTTTTAGAGTTTTTGTAACAATTTGGGATGTGAGATAGTATCAAAGGTTTTACAAAAATTTAAGAATTTTGACAGGCATTTTGATCCGTTGTGTAAGTTTTTGACAAAAAAATCTATGACTGTTATGATTGCATGAGAGGTGTTATTATTTTTCCTGAAGCCAAATTGGTTG
This sequence comes from Halesus radiatus, assembly GCA_022606495.2. Classification (NCBI taxonomy): domain Eukaryota; kingdom Metazoa; phylum Arthropoda; class Insecta; order Trichoptera; family Limnephilidae; genus Halesus; species Halesus radiatus. The sequence goes on along the minus strand of JAHDVE020001908.1, from coordinate 454,054 downwards.
GAGGATAGAATTTTTTTTTCGAGGTATTTAGGTAGTTGCTTATTGTTAGCTTTTAAAAAAAACTTTAGACAGTGAATTTAGTAGTGTAATTGGACGATAGTTCATTATGTCTACTCTAGAGTCTTCTTCATGAATTAGAATTATGATTCCGTGTTTAAGTTTATCGGGGAATAGGCCTTTTAGGTTGCTCATGCTAATAAGATGCGTGAAGGGAGCGGTGATTTCTGGTACTAGTTTTTTAATTCACTATTTAAAATATAGTCCAAGTCAGTTGAATACGAGTTCTTTATTGAATTTATGATCGTTTTAGTTTATTTAATCTAAATTTGTTTTTTACTGAAATGCAAGTTTTTGTGCCAATTTGGATTAGAGTCAGGTATCCAGGATTCGGCAGAATTATCACCGATATTACTTGAGAGTTCCTAACCAATTTTTGCTAAGTATTTATTTTTAATTAACTATATAATATCGTTTTCAGTGAAGACCTACATTTCATAATTGACATAACTTTGCAGTGTTAGAATAAAAGAAAACATAACTGAATATTCCAAAAATTCCCGGCCGCGTCGTCGGCGCATATTTTCAGAATATAATTAGATGGTGGCCCGTTGAAAGCATTTTACCTTAACAGAAATTCTGATTACACTTGGAGCCGAAACCTCATGTTAAGTATCCTTCAGGAATATCTCTAAAAGTTAACCGGGTTGAAAAAGGAGCCCGAGTTGAGGTCCCGTAATTTGGAGGTTTCAAAGCTCGGTTTTGCAAATAACCTGCGGTGGTAGACTACACTTGTGGTCCGGCAAGTTGCTCATCTGGGACCTTTAGCCGACATACCTACTCAGTAGTATAGCACACGCGTCCTGCACAGGACAGTAGTACACTTAACACCTCGATACACGTGTGTATTATAATAGTAGAAAAATAACTAAATAACGCTACCATGAAAAGGTTTCGAATCAAATCATAAACAAGCTAAGAGACCTAGAGTCACTTGATTCAACAAGAATCGGGTGCTAATATTTCTAATAAATAGAAAGCTTTACCTCTATTGCGTAGGAAGTAATGCGGCAGCCCAAACCGTTTTTGTAAGTACGAGTAGGTGTTTAATTAGAATATTTCGTTGGTGCTTGCTGATGAGCGAAGTTTTTGCAGAATGGTCAATAAAAGTTATAGCATGACTTTGGATAAACCTCATGTAAAAAGCGCCATGACTTTATTTACGATAAGCGTGACGAGAGTAGTAAAAAAAAAGTTCGCTCCTTTTTGAACTCTAATTTATATATATTACATGATTTAACCCTCAGCCTCCGGGAAGCAACTAACGTTATTTCAATGCGCTCGCTTTTCATGCGGGAAATGATTAAGGGTAATTGGAATAATTTATTATTCCGAAATAATGATAATATTATTACGCAATACGATAAACATGATGTTTATAAGGAGAAAAATATGAATTATATTTTTTTAAATTTACATAGGTTTAGCATTCATCAGAATCAAATTAGAAATATAATCTTTTTCTAACCGCTCTACGTATGTTTTCAAAATATTTTAAAATATCAAATATCCTTTGAACATTTTTCTTCAACATGCGGTTGTAAAAATTCCAATAAAAAACAAATGTTGGGCGCAGTTTAAGTTTTTTATGAACACTAACCTTCGTGTTTTTTTTAAATACTAATTTTAAAAGTTTCGTAAAGTTGATTAAAAAAAACTCACTCGGAGATGATGGCAATTATTTTTCTTCGGTTTTGAAAAGTATTTTGAGATTTTTAAACCACCATTTAATTCAGAAAGGCCGGTTTATATATAAATAAATTATTTGGCCGTAAAGTGCTGATAATATTCCATGCGGTATGAATTCGAACTAGAGTTTTTTTTTAAATACGACAGATGTCGATAATTAATTTTTTCAATGTAACGCCAAATTTGTTCGAAAATGGTTTATCTATGGGCATATCTATTATCTATGCTACTGTCAGTTCGTGTAGTTTGCTTTGCTTGATTTATCAGTATATTTTTCCCGATGTCTCCCGACTTGTGATGCAAGTTTTGTTTAGTACTTATGTGTACAAATTCTATAAGGAAAACTCCAAATAAGAAATTTTTATGCTTTCCAAGGGACAAGAATTTCAACTTATTATATCAACATTCAACGTGTAATAAATAATTTATTTAACCTACAAGATTATTCATTAGTTTCTTTTAAATCTCTCATTCAGTAATTAACCATTATTATTAATAATTTATAGATGGAAACGGTATTACATCATTTGTATACAGTTTGTAAGGTGGACACAATAGTGATGAAATCTTTAAGAATGTGCAAAATTCTATAGATCATCGTATGATAGAGAAGTTAGGTGGTGAGCTGTCACTTTTTGGTTTATTTCGGCGCCTTTAATAATGCAGTAATAATAACAATAACCTTTTTGTGTGAAATATTATATATCCATTGTGACATAATAAAATATCATTTAAAATCTAAAAATGAAATACGAATTGTAACAGGATGAATCCTTACAAGGGGTTGGGTTAATTTGAATTTAATTAGCAGTAAAAAAACTCATTTCAAAATGTTCTTTGTCGAAACATGCACAGCTGTTTATATCAGCTTTTCGAGTAAATTTTTTGCGAAGTTCGCTTGCATTGCTTGATCGTTTCTGGGCGTATTTGATAGTTTCAATCGTTTTTCGTAAATAAAAGTGACATTGTGTTTTGTCCGTGGCATTAATTTAATTCAGAATTAACATGTTCCTTTTCGTCAGGTCACAATTTTGTTTGCATTTCGCGAGAAAATATCTTTGCAAGACAGACGCGCGCTGTTCTTTGTATGTACAGTAGTTCTAACAATAATGAACATTACAGATAAAAAATATTCGTATAAAAATTAAAGAAAAATATAATTTAATAAAGAGAAACAAAAATGGAAGGAAACAGGGGTAAGTATATAGGAAGATATAATTTATTTTTCTTTAAATATACAATATTTCATAGGTATATTATTAGAATATAGAACAACTGAATATTCTTTGGAATATAGAAACACATATGCTCGTCTTTATTCTATGTATGTATAAAATTAACAAAAGTGTAAAATTTAACTGTAGAATTTTGCTAATTATTGTTTTATAACCTTTTTACAATATTCAATGTACTTAAAGTAGATAAAATTTTACAGAAAAAACGTTAAATTATTACAATTTAATATATCCGCAAGGTATCAGCTGTTATATTTGAATAAGACTGGAGGTGGGGTTGTGGGAAGGAGATGGAGAGGAGGAAGGTTGGGAAAGGGCGGTTACGGGAGACAGTTTCGGCAGGCCAAGAATCTCCTCTGCAGGGTCGTGGGCCGACAGGCAGTCTTATAATTGGGGTCGGGGATTCTATTACTACGCTAAATGATGCTATTATATGCTTTCAGACTCAGGGTTTATTTCAGTAGATGGTACATACATGGTAAGTTATGCTACAATTATCAACAGCTAACCTAACCTCAAATGGAAGTTACGGGTGATTATTGTCTCTGATATTCTCTGAACGGGCATGTTTAACAGGGGTGGTCTAGAAGAATTACAACACAAAGGGGAATATAAATTAGGCTTACGATTACTTCGTGGCGGCAGACGGATGGAGGGAAGTATCCGGAACAGACATCGTTGTCACAGAATTTAAAAGTAGTAAAGGCGAGACATCATGTTTTGGTGCTCGGTAGAAAGGATAAGGTCGATCAACACGCTGGGTATTGATTCGCCATGCTTGTGCTGGCGTCGCAATTTGCAGCCGCAACCAAAAATGGCCGGATGGCCGTAGTACACAATTCGGAAGCCGGGTGAGGAGTGGCGGGAGCGTGGGCGTGCAAGCTACCATCGTGGCAAACGTGGCGCTGGCGTCGTTTTTACCGTTACTATTCACGAGTAGCTAGAATCCTCGTAGGATCCTTCTGCCGTTACATAACACTTTCCCCCACGTCACAAAAAAAAGCGCCGTGGTAATGAAGCTGTAGAACTAAAAAATCCTCTAAAATGCACCGTCGTTACAAGATTGAGAAAGCAGAGAGGTTTGTTTAAGAGAGAGCTAGCTATTGTATAAACTAGAGATGGGTGAATTACATACAATGTGAGTGATGGGGCAAACGTACATGATTATGCACTAAAATCAACAAAATAATACATAGTTATGCAGAACAGAGATAACAATACATGGTTATGCAGTACAGAAACAAAAATACGTGGTTAAGCAGTGGAAAAAAGAAAAAGAAAAATGGTTTATCATTGGTCTGTAAGCTAAGTTTCGAAGTGGTTTTGCGTTGCGGTGCGACGTGGGTTATTTCACTGATTCTATGTTATATTCTCACTGTAACCTGACCCTTTCGAGATATCACTCGAGTGTTCACTGGGGTCAAGTAAAAAAACACAAACGTGCGGCGGGGTTTCAATGGAGTCGGCGGAGAGTTACTATCACAGAGGTTTTGAAGAAGAAAACAGCAGTAGATGGTTTGTGGTTTGTGAATTGAGCCAGAGAGAATTCCTTATGCCAGGTAGTGAGGCAAGAATATGGTTGATGATGTCCCAAAGTGATGTGGTTGTAGATAATATTAATATTGCACGGCGGCAATGTTGGTAGGTCTTGACAGTTATAGTGTGTGCAAGATAAGGATTGTGTCAGTGTGACAAAAGACGACAGCTGGCTTCTGATGAGGAACTGGAACGTGTCTTGGCAGTAATAGGGTATGCAAGACAATGATGTGTCTATGTCTAGCATGACAAGAGACAACAACTGGCTTTTGGTATTGAACAGGAACGGGCCTAGGACTGACATGTCCAAAAGGTCGTTTTTGGAAAAAAATAGTGTCTATGTATTGTGAGACAACTTGGTTCGCAACTACACGTACGACTCCAGCTCGGTTATGGTAGGCAGGGTCGGGTGCTTTTATGTTAGTGGTTGAAAATGATGAACCTCCGTGACAGTAATGTTGTGGTGATGGGGTGAAGTTCTGCTAGGCTGGCGATGAAGAAGGCTGCTGGGCTTCTTTTTAGTCCAGGGGGAAATTATTATTAAAACAAAATTCTTGAAGTTTACCTGCCAGGTAGACCAATGATGCAAAAATGTTTGGAAAGAAACAAATGTGTTGTAAGAGAGAAAAGAACATTGGTTAGCCGCGTTTAGAGATAACAGAGAGAGAAAAAAAAGAGGGGACAATAAACATCTGAGCTGAGATTCTTAAATTATATACAAGTACCAGTATCCAGCATCAAGAGGTGACATTATATAGTCCATTCAGTGCAGTAGCACTGAATACATATCCACTGATATAGGAACTAAGGTTTGTACATAATTACACATGCCTTACTTGAAAGTAATTGACCCTTTATGGTCGATGTTATCGCTGAGGAGGTAACAATATATCACTATCAAGATAAGACATTATGAGGGTGATGATGAGAAAATAATCCATGGATGAGGTTTGTCCTATTTGACAGACGTTATGCTGAGTGCATAACGTACAATTTCCAAATGCATGAATAATTTATTTCACTTGGGTGACAAAGGAATTGAGTAAAGAAATCTGTCCAATCAATCAAGGTTCAATCTCTTGGGAGAATGAAGAAAGGTCAACAGCAGGGTTCCAAACTCATTACAGTTTATACAAATGAATGATATGACAAGAGAATACACAATTATACAGATCTAGTCTTCCGCGTGTATTTGGCGAAAGGCTAGGGGTCGTTTTAATCTTCTACACGTTTGTGGGAAAATGACAGATCCTTGTTCAAATTTCACAAACCTAGGAGTTTTCTTATTCGTTTCCTAGACAACGAGTTATGTGTTTTTGTGTCAGTTTCGTTAGATCTCCCACGACACGATACCTCATAACCAAAAGTGAAGCTAATGGCTAGTCCATGGTCAATGGATAGTAGATAATTCTTGGTTTCAATGACAAGAAGTCCGCAGGTATCAATAACCGAAATTTTGCTGAATGTACAGCTTCATGTGTTTTAAATTATATAATAACAATATGCCGAACATTTTGTAAGACCGGTCAATTCAGGTAGATTGATCTACGTCAGGTAGGTCAAGTATGAATGTGGCAAAACTTTATTTCAAGAAAAAGCCCAAAGATATTATGTCGTTCGCACGAATCACGGTGAGTTTTATAACGTCTTCACGTATCATGTTGAGTTTTATTACGTCTCCACGTATCATGGTGAGTTTTATAACGTCTTCACGTATCGCGCAAAATTTGAACGATTTACAAGGGGTGCCCAGTATTGAAAAGACGGTAAAAATTAGGAATTTATGACAAATTAATGAAAAAAAATTACCTTAATGTCAACATAATTGACAGCAAGAGTGATTATGACAACTTCTCGTATCATGGTAGATATTTTGACGTTCTCACGTATTGTGTAATACATTAATTAAGTTCAAAAGGTACCCATTTCAATACAGACGGCAAGGTTAGCATTAATACCATAAATTTAATGATTGAATTAACAGTCGTTAACACGGCGTAAAATGTAACATTTTAAACAAACAAAACCAAGTACAAAAGAGACCTGTATTGTTTTAATAACCCTAATTGTAACAAGGGAAACAATGTCATGGTAAAATATTTACTTATAAACAGTGAGGTATTTTGCAGAAGAGACCGAATTGGTTTTACTTACTCTTTTTCCTGAGAGTTACTGTGATGACTTAGATATTGGGCTAAGTTTACACAGCACAGAATAAATTAGGGACAATACAAAACATTTTTTTTTAATTTTTTTTATTTAATTTATTCAAAAAAAGATACATAATTAATAATTAAACAAGGTTACAATATTTTTCAAAAGTTCAATATTTATATAAGATATACCCCTATAATAAAGCTGAGCTTGTGTGTATGGGCGTGTGTTATTTTTTTGTTCTTTGTTTATTTCTATGTTATATTATTCAGTGTATATTTTCAGTGTGTTTTTTAAGTTGTGTTTTAAAATTTTTTAAATCATTATTAATGTTTCTAATTTTTTCTGGTAATGAATTAAAAAAATTAACTCCAAGATATTTATAATTAAATTGTTCCATTGTTTTTTTGCACTTTGGCATTGGAAGAAATGATGTTTGTCTAAGATTTCAATTATTTTTAAATGGTGAAGTTTTGTTTAGAATATTATCTTAATAAATTTGCAAAGTTACATGATAGAAATATAATTCTTTTAATTTTCTGACTTTGAATTCTTTAAATAGAAGATCTGACGAGTGTGTGTATGGCTTGTTTAGAATTGTTTTTATTATTAATTTTTGTATTATGTAAAGAAGTTGCGTGTGATTTTTATAAGTTCCACCCCATCCTACAATGCCATATTGTATTATTGATTGGCAGAAAGCAAAGTACGTCATTCTAAGTAATTCTTTGTTTAGAATATGTCTTAAACATCTGAAGATGTATATTAGTTTCTTTATTCTGTCTTTGAGTAAGTTTATGTGAGGGGACCATTTTAGGCATTGGTCTATTGTTATGCCTAAGTATTTAATTTCGCTCTTGCTTTCTATAGCTAAACATGATATATTGCAGTTATGTTGCTGTGTATATATTCTAGAATGGATAAAAATATTTATTTCTTTAGGTGTTTGTTTTTTTGTGCAAAATGGGATATAATAAGTTTTTTTTTAATTCAACGTTAGCAGGTTTATGTCACACCACATTTTCAGTTGATTGATATCCGTGTTAGCTATATCGTTTAGTTCAGTCCATGTATTTGCTTTCAATAATAATACTGTGTCATCTGCGTAAGATATAATCTCTCCATGTTTAGAGACATTAAAAATATCATTTACATATATGATAAATAGTAAAGGGCCTAAAACTGTGCCTCGTGGTATAGAGAAATCACTGTATTCTGAGTCACTTGTTTGATTAAATAATTTCACTTCTTGAGGTCTTTTATTTAAGTAACTGATAAACCATGATAGTATTTTTCCATTTATTCCGATTGATTTTAATTTATTTATTAGTTTTTCGTGTGATATACTGTCGAAGGCTTTTTTAGATCTATGAATATTCCAAGATATTTTTTATTAGAATCTAGTAATTTGTTAATTTCGCAATTGCATCTTGAGTACTTGTGTTTCTTTTGAATCCAAATTGATTACAATTTATGATTCTTTTAAGAATGTCCAGACTTGTTTTTTTACATTTTTTTCGTATATCTTTGATATATTTGATAATAGTGATATTGGGCGATAATTTTGTGGATCTTTACGGCATTTTTTATGGATAGGAGTGATAATTGCTTTTTTATAATTATTTGGAAAAATACCACTTGTTAGACTTTGATTTATTATATGCGTTATGGGGCGTACTAGATAGAGTTTCAATAAATTTAGTGTTTTAACCTCTATGTTGTCAAATCCGGGGGCGGACCCTCCCTTTAGTTCAGAAATAGTTTTTTCAATGTCTGATTCTACTACCGGGTAGAAGGTATTATATTGATATTGGGTTGCATCTTTTGTATTCGTTATTTTTTTATTTTTTTTTACAGTAACTCCACACAGGAGACCAAGGAGGAAACAATTTCCCTCAAGGCCTATATCATCTTTGGGGATGCTGTGTGGAGGATCTTTTAGAGGATAGGAAGGAGTGAACTTGGGTCTTGAAGAGACCCATGTTATAGGATGGAGGAAACACAGAGGCCGGCAGATCATTCCACAGCCGAGCTGTTGAACACAGAACGAGTCGTAGAAGCGACCCGTTCTCATGTGACAAATGTCAACCGTGTGCAAATGTTGGGCGCGCGTTTGGCGTGTTTCCCGACTATGCACCGGTGCCGAAGGGATCAATGACGCTAGTTCCTCGGAGCATCTTCCATTAAAATACCGGTAGAACAAGGACAGCATTCCCACCCGACGTCTGTGCTCCAAAGATTGCAACCCATTTGTTAAGATGGGCGAATCTATCAAACGGACCGCCCGTTTCTGCACAGAGTCAAGGTTTTTTTCAGATATTTTGGGACTCCCGACCAGAGGTGGCTGCCAAATTCTACAATGAGGCGCACTTGCGATTTGTACAGGGTCAACAATTGTGTACTATTAAAGTATCTGCAGGCTCTGTACAATACGCCCAGCTTCTGAGAGGCTAACTTTACTCGGGTTTCGATGGAGCCCCCATACCTGAGCTGATCACTTAAGGTTACACCAAGCATATCAATGGAGGGCTTGTTGGGAAGATTGCTTCCATTGAAGGAGACTAGATTGTCATTTCGATCCCTTTTAGACGTAATCAGACATAATTGGGTCTTTGAAACATTAAACTCGACGAGGTTATTCTTTTACCCTAAGAGGAGACCCTTTCGAGGTAACCGTCCATTCTCTGCTTCAAAGCCCTCCGAGCCGTTGGAGTTTGTGTGCCCTTTGGGGGCTTGTCAAACAAAAAGCAATCATGGACTGTACTGTCATCCGCGTAACAATGGATTGGTGCACATGTCAAGAGGTCATTGATGTGCAACAAAAACAATGTCGGGACAGAACCGATCCTTGTGGGACGCCAGCATTTATTGAATGCGAGGAAGAGATGAAACCATCAGCAACCGTCTGAATCGATCTCTCCCTCAAAAAGTCGGCAATCCACGTACACAAGGAAACGGGAAGTCCGTAAGAAGGCAGTTTGTTGACAAGTCCTCGGTGCCAAACCCGGTCAAAGGCCTTAGAAATGTCCAGTGAGACCGTTTGAATCTCACCATAACGTTCCAGGCACCGCCCCAAACATGCGTCACATACGCGAGAAGATCACCGCACGAGCGGTTCCGCCGGAATCCATACTGGCGGTCGTTAATGATTTTGTTCTTCTCGAGGTATGTAAGCAGTTTGTCGTTGATCACACGTTCCATCACCTTGGACAGAACTGATGTGATCGCTATGGGGCGGTAGTTGGCCGGGTTGGAGCGGTCACCTTTCTTAGGTATAGGATGAATGACCGCTTTTTTCCAACCAGAGGGCACAGAGCCACATTTCAGGGACATTTTAAAGAGCTTTGTTAAAACTGGAGCGATTTCTGCAGCACACCTCTGCAATACCAGGGCAGGGCCCACTAGCTTTATTAACATCGAGCCCCCGTAAGACAAGGAGTACATCCCGATGCCGTATCCTCAGCTTTTTCATATAGAAGCCGCAGTGAGGAACCGACGGCGGGATGGCACCCCGGTCGTCGAGGGCCGAGTTTTCTGCAAACATTTTTCCTAAAAGGTTGGCCTTTTCGGTAGCAGTGTTTGCTAGTGAACCGTCAGGTCTGGTAAGAGGCGGCAGACTGGATTTGCAGAAATTGCGACCTATGGAGCCCGCTAGCGACCAGAACGCCCTGCTGCCATGCGGGCAGGCAGCTAGCTTTTTACTGATCTGTAGGTCGTGCTCAAATTTTGACCTATTGATGATTCTCTTACTGTCCTTTGCCAATTTGTTATATGCTGATCTGTTTTCTGACGTTCGAGATGTGTTGTAGGCTCGGTAAGCCGCGTTTTTCGTCGAACTGCTTCGGAGCATTGTCGACTGAACCACGGCTTTGAACCTACGCCAGTTTCTTTAATGGTTGATTGAATGAAGCCATCCATCGCAGATGTGATGACTTCACTAATTTCCTGGGCACATCTGGACGGATTCGAAGTCTGAAAACAGACAGCTGACCATGGGAAAGCATTAAAATGCGCCCGCAGACCGAACCAATCTGCTGACCTATAGTGCCACATTTTTCTCTTCAGCCTCTCAATTGGGGGTCTGAAGTTAATAGGGATTGATGTCGTCACCAGGCAATGGTCGGACGATCCTAAAGGCGCTGCGACATCAATCCCATAACCACGTGGCTCGGTGGTTAAAAATAGGTCTAACAGATTGGAGCGGTGAGTCTGGACATCAGGAACCCTCGTAGGCTCCTGAACCAGTTGCTCCAACCCATGGCAAAGGGCAAAGAATTCCGCCTGTCGGCCAGCCGAGTTTGTTGAACATGAGAACTTCAACCACGGTTCATTATGAACATTGAAGTCCCCAGAACAACAAACTCGGCCGAAGGGTAGCGGGGTAAGAGGTCATCAATAGTTTCGCTCAAATGTTTAAATAGCTCGGATGAGTCTGATTCGCTGAGGTTTGGTGAGCGGTACAAACACGCATAAAATCTTACCGTACTGGCAAGACTGACGCGCACCCACATTACGTCAAATCTGGAATTTTCCAGACTCAACAGTCGCACACAGTTGACGTCAGCTCGGCTATACAAACAAACACCTCCTTTTAGTCTGAACTTGCCTACGAGGGTGAAGCCCGGGCAGTCCAGATAGGAGGCGTCTGGAGGCTCAGCTATCTGCGTTTCGGAGAGGAATAAAAGGTTTGGGCGTTGGGATTGAAGGTGATGATGGACAGAATTTAAATTTTTGTGCAGGCCTCGAATGTTGGTAAAATTTACCAACATTTTTGGCCTGCACCGGGGACGCCTACTACTCGCCGTTGTAATGATGTTATTATTGTTTTGTGATTCCATGTTTTTTTAAATTATTTTTGGGGGTTTTATAGGAAAGGGAAAGCAAGGGAAGGATTAGGTATAAAGGGTGGGTAGGAAGCTGGGGGTCAGGGTATCCAGGACTGACGGACGTATGAATCCATCCCACCGACTGCGGTGCAAGGCTATGGTTGGGAGAGTCTGGCTGGGAAGGGCTCCCAATGCGCCCCAAACGCTACTGCTGGGTCCCCTCCGGTCACGAATCGGCACAACAGCAGCGGCGGGGTTTTTACACTCGCTGGTGGGGCAGCCCACCCTCAGTCGTGAGCCTGAGGGTCGGGCCCCTGTACTATCGAGCGGCCTGGACAACGGTAGCCAGTTGTAAAGGGTCTCCCTCAACCATTCTCTCCCGATCCGACCCACCACGCAGTAGGTAGGCCAACGCATCCGCTGCCAAGACCTGGACAAACCTTACCCCATGAACCCGGGCACCCCTGCTAAGTCACCAAACGTAGCGAACCACTTGGGATGACCTATGGCAGAGGTGTTGGTCATCCAAAAAAATGGTTCCCGGGGCGGCGGTACCCATACCCGCCTCCCAAATTGTTATATGATGGTTAGATGCGTTTATGGAGTTAGCTAGGTTTTTACCGACATTTACAAAATAGTTATTTAGGATATTACACCATTTTTTAGTATCTTTTTGTACATTATTTATTTTATTTCCATCCGTGATTTCAGATATTTGCTTGTGTTTTTTTTTGTTTGTTTATTATCTCGTTTATTGTTGACCAAATTTTTTTATAATTGTCTTTAGCTTCTGTTATAATTTTAGAGTAATGGTTGTTTTTTGTATTTCTGATTAAAGTAGTTGGTATATTTTTATATCTTTTATAATACGATATTAATTTAATATTGGCTGACGGCCTTTGTGTTATTTTATATAAGTTATTTTTTTATCTAACGGCTTTAATTAATCCGTTTGCAATCCAGGGTGTTATTTTTCTTGTTTTTGAGTTGGGAGTGATTTCTTTTATATTTGTCGCGTTTTTTATATGTTTAGATAATATATTTTCAAAGAATAGGGCACTTTGTTGGCGCATTTGTTGTTTAAAACCTCTTCCCATTTTTCAATTTTCAGTGATTTTTCTAATAAATTATAATCTATCTGGGAATATGAATAGTTTAATTTTGGTTTTGGGTTAATTTTTTCATTTGTCTCGTATAGTATAAGACACGCGTGATGGTCAGTTATATTTGTTTTCCATACGGTAGATTTTATATTATTTATGTCATTTAGATGTAAATTACACCAGATATGGTCTAAGCAGGATGGCGTTTGATTATGTATTTCTCGAGTGTAATTATTAATACAGGATTTGAAGTTTAAGTGTGTCATCATGTTAATGAAGTTATTTTTTTCTATTGAGTTGTGATTTGCAGAGATATTAATGTTTAAATCACCACACACAATCGTAAATATATTCGATAGTTTGCCTAGGTATTGACATAGTTCTTTTGTAAAATTGGTTATATTCGATTTGTGTGTGCGATATATTGTTACAATTCTATATAATTTATTTTTAAATTTAATGTCAATTTTTAAACAGCTTACGAATTGTATACAGATTTCTTCACTATGTATAATTTCAGAATCGCTACGTGTATATATTAAAATACCACTGTTTTTGTTGATTGCTGTTGTTGTTGCAATTCCTTTATAGTTCGGCATTGCGTCTATATGTTGATTGTCGTTACTGTGGGTTTCCGTTAAGACGATGCAGTCCGGAGATGTTCACAAATTATTTATATTTAACAGAAATTCGTCCATGTTTTTCGTGGCACTTCTGATGTTCATGTGTAATAATAAAAACGGAGAACTGACACTTGGGCACCATTTATTCACATCTGCGATATTTTCACATATTTCTTCGTTTATTTTGTAGTTTTCGTCAATTTGTTTTAAAATGAAGTCATTCATTTTTAAATATAGTTGATTTTTTCTTTCGCAAAGTGGAGCATTTTTATCCTATGTTTGCAGTGGTCACTGTTCGATTTGTGATTTGTAGGTGTAGAAGTTTTTAGTTTTAGGTTTATTTCTATGCAATTTATGCAGTTCGGTGTTTCGTGTTGTTTTGTGCATTCCTTTATATTGTGCTCTCCTGCACAATGGAAGCATTTTGGTTTGCTATTTATTTGGAGGCACCGTAATGCAGTGTGACCATATTTCTGACAGTGATAACATTGCATTAGAGGATTACAATCCTCTAATTTTATTTGATAAAATCCTAGGTTTACTCGTTTTTTTGTTAGTAATAAATTCCTTATTTCTCCAGTTGTTTCAATAATGATTTTTTTTTGCTTATATTTTTTAATGTGTATCGTCCCTTTATGCTCGATTTTATTTTGTTCCTTTTCATTTAAAAGATGTCATCATTTTGCAGTATTAGATCTGATATAAATTCCTTTTGGTCACAATTTTCGTCAATTCCTTTGAATATCATGCACGGTCTTTTTTTATTTAGATTTTCTACATGAATTCCATCAATTTTAATTTTTTTATTTCATTTTTTATGCTGATCATATCATCTTCTTTTTTGAGTTTCATTATAAGTTCGTTTTTATTAGTTTTCCTCATGTTTGTTACTCCAATTCCTAGTTTAGAGATTTTAATATTTTTCGTAATTATTTCTTGAATATTTTCGTTATTATTAGACTTTATAAAAATAGGGAATACTGGAGATTTATACTGTACGCTGGCTTGTACCTATGTTTTTACATTTTGATTCGATGTAATTAATGTTTTCAATTTTTGGCAGTAATTTTCACTTTTTATTTATTATAATTTGTTCTTGTAATTGTATTATTTTGGTTTGTAATTTTAGATGTTCACATTTTATTATATCTTCCAGTTTTATTATGTTATTTTCTAGACTTTGTTTAATTTTGGAGTCTTTTACAGAGGTAATTTTATTTATGTCGTTTTTTATATTTTCAAGGGATTCGTCCATGTTTTTTATCGCCCGCCCGTCCGGGCGAGTGACTTATTTGTAGGTATGATTTATTATTTTCGGATCGCACAACTGTGAATCGAACTGCACTTTGCGGCACAGCCGTCCCGTATGACGACTGTATTGATACTGATACATGAACCTTAAAGTAAAAAATGTCACCTTAGTTTATCTAAGACCTTTTCGGGTTTTACATACTTCGAATGACTAGGCAATAGTTATACAAAGTAATTGTCATTAATGAGGGGAACCGATCTTAAGATTGTTCTACGCACCAATGACGTTTTTCAGAATTGACGTGTCAGTACCAAGCTCTGAAAAAAGAGCAATGGGAATCGAGGCGCCATTCAATTTTGGAAAAATTGAAAAAACAAAACGTTTACCCGTTGTAACATTTCGTTAAACAGGTGTGATTTTCTAGTCAGAATGTGATACCTCAGCGGGAATTTACACTTGTATTTTGACTGAAAAGCATAACCAGAGTCTGATTACTGTGGTTGGATATTTAACAAAAGGTCAGTAATTTTAGATATTTAACAAAAGGTCAGTGACAGTGTACAGATGCACTCTCGAGGAGTAAGACACTTGAACAAACAAAAATGACAAAAGGTAACATAAGAAACAACAAACAAAACGACAAATTGATTACTTACAATGACATGTTATGACGGACTTCTTGTTGTAGTAAAGGGGTAGTGTAAGCACTTCTGGGCGCGCTTTCCAGAAACAACTACTGCCAACGAAAGTGATTTCCTTATCTTGAAGTGATCAGTTTAAAAACAAAAGGTATCCGACACGAGTGGAGATGATGAATGAAAACAGAGATTTAAAATCAAAACAAACAATTGATTATATACAATTATGTTACAAGAGGCAAGGGTTACATCTGTAACTTTCCAAAATATAAGCTTTTCTTACATATTAAATAGTGAATTGTCTTATGCAAGGTTTGTAACGTGTGGCAATTGTGGGTTTTGCCAGCAGGGTACAGATGGGTTAGCAAGGGAGATGGTTTGTATTGTTTCCAAACTTCCAGCTTTAACGATGTCTTTAACGTGGTCATTGCCGAAGTGCTTACCAGACGTGTCAGAAAGAGTGTATACCAAATCTGAGATTTTTCTCAGTACTTTAGCTTTAACAAAACGGGGTGCCAATTTGGCGGAAAAATATAGAGCTCCTTGAGATAATGTGTTATTTTTCCTCCAGACAATGTCTTTTTCTTTAAAAGTTACATGTTTTTTGCGTAAGTTATATCTGTCCGCACTTTTCTGGTGGGCCAGTAATAATGCATCTGTTACTTCACTATAAATAGCAGACAATTCTTCATAGTTTTCCACTGGGTTTTCCGATGAAGGTGCCGATGCTGGAAATTCAATGTTTCGATGTAGGGAGCCATGGACAATTTGTTCCATGCCGTGTTTGAGAACGAAAGGGGTGTAACCAGTAGTGAGATAGTGGCCAACAAGATCCATAGATAATGATTGTAGTGGTCTACACTACATTGTAGTAGTGTAGACCACTACAATCATTATCTATGGATCTTGTTAATCTCAAGATCCATAGATAATGATTGTAGTGGTCTACACTACATTGTAGTAGTGTAGACCACTACAATCATTATCTATGGATCTTGTTGGCCCGTTCCCCAAAAGTTATGCCGGATATATACACATACTCAGTGTACTCGACATTTTTACCAAATATTGTTGGATTTTTCCTTTTTCACACGTTTGGGTTTACCCATTAGACCAGCAGTAGGGGCGGTGCTGCTGTTTATAAGTTTTGCAAATATCGCATTTAGAAATGTAACTACTTACTTGTTTGAATAGGCCGGGCCAATAGTGTTTTAAGGTTATTTTCTTGTAAGTTTTAAAAGTGCCAGGATGTATGGAGTCAGGTGCGCTATGGTTATTGAATATTATTTGTTCTCTCTCTTCAAGAGGAACAACCAGTTTCCAGGCGTAATCTTCGAGGATAGAAGAGGAGGTTTGCAATTTCGGAATAGTTGTCTATTCTTTATGATAAAATTGGGAAACTGCTGAGATGTATTTTTGTAATCATTGTAAATTTTCAAATACCAAGTGTCCTTTGTCACAGGAATGGGAACATTTGTTACGGTATTTAAAGAAGCTATTTCAATTCTGGAGAGTGCGTCGAGTACAATATTATCGGCGCCTTTGCGGTGTATTACATCGAAAGTGAATTGTGATAGACGAGATGACCAACGGGCCAGTCTACCTGAGGGATTATCCAAGGAAATTAACCATTTTAAACTGCTGTGGTCGGTGACGACAGTGAACTTGCTACCGTCGATGTAGCCTTAAAAATGGTGAATTGAGTCCATGACTGCTAAGAGTTCTTTCTCGGTGATTCCGTAGTTCTTTTCATGTTTATTTAGGCCCCAGGAATAGTATGCAACAGGGTGTTTGTCATGGGGAAATTCTTGAGTTAAGACTCCCCCGATTCCGACATTGGAGGCGTCCGTATACAGGGTAAAGGGTAATGTAAAATCAGGGCAATTCAGAACAGGTGCGGATTGCAATGCTGATTTCAAGGTGATAAAAGCGTTTTCGGTCTCGGTGAACCAAGCGAAATTGCTGACACCTTTACGGTAGCCGGTGATTTTATTGAGAGGAGCTGCTATGGACGAGAAATCTTTGATGAATCTTCTATAGTAGCCGGCGAGACCAAGGAACCCTTTGACTTCCTTTGCGTTTTTTGGTCTAGGGAAATTTGCCATAGCTTCGACTTTGTTGGCTGTCCTTAGACCCTTTGCGTCGACGATGAAACCGAGGTAACGAAGGCGAGATTTGCAGAACTCTGATTTTTTTAGATTAATGGTTAAGCCAGCGAATTTGAGTTGTTGGAACACTTTTTCCAACATGGCGATTTGTTTTTCAAAGGTGTCGCTTACGATGATTAAATCGTCTAGATAGCAAAATAAATTATTGTCCGATTCTGGACCAAACAGTTTATCCATCAGCCTTTGTAGTTCCGCTGGGCTGTTTTTTAGACCGAAAGGTAGTCTTGTGAAATGGAACATTCCCCTGCCCGGTACGACGAAGGCAGTTTTGTCGCAAGAATCGGTGTCTAGTGGTATTTGCCAGAACGTGCGGGAGAGATCTATAGAAGAAATGAACTTGGCGTTCCTGAGTTTGTCAAGAATGGCATGTACCAACGGTAAGGGATATGCGTCTGCTTCAGTGCAAGCATTAAGGCGTCTGCTGTCTAGACAGAATCGGGCCGATCCGTCCTTTTTTGTAACAAGAAGGGTTGGGTTGGTCCAAGCGCTTCTGCTGGGAACTACGACACCCATGCTTAGCATTTCGTCTAGTTCTTTTTCTAAAAGTTTTAATTTCTGTGGTTTCCTTTAGTTGCAGGGTTTGTGCCGAATTTAAGTTTTCATACGGGATGATTGTACAAATTTCGGAGAACGCGGTAAAATGTCTGGTTCAATACAGGGGCCGAACACTTGCGGAGCAATGTCGAATGCTTTCCAAAAATTCACGCTGAGAATGAACTTTTGAGAGATGGAAGGAATAACTAGAAAGTTAATTGTAACCGACTTGTTTTCACATTTTACTGGAAGGGCAAGGGAACCGGTGACAGTTTCAATTGTATTGTCTGCAGTTGTAACAAGTGGTGATTGGTTCTTCATTTTGAATCCATTATTTATAAATGTCAAATGGGCGTTGTCTCCGAGGCAACTGATGGAGGCTCCACTATCCAAAGTCTGGAGAAAATTACATTGTTAATTGAAAACTGTGCAAAGGGGCGCCCGTCTTGAGCTTGTTTGCAGCAGACCGAAGATAGGTGCAAGGCCTGGTTGAAGTATTTTACGTGCGAAAACCAATCCGTCCATTTTTTAGGCCTTGAAATAGAGTGAAGGTTGAAGAGGTTGTGCTTTAGTTTTTTGGATTTTTATTCCAGTTTGGAGGTGGTTTGGAGAAATCTACAGGAGGTTTGATATATCGGTGGTCTTGCACACCGATCCTCTCATTGCTGAATTTTGATTTCTTGAAGATTTCCCTTAGATTATCATGGGGTGGTGAACGGGTCTGAGAGATGGGCCTTTTTGAAGATTTGTGTTCATGGTTTTCTATTGCCCTGGTGCGTTTGAAACAAGAGGAATATTCATGACCCATTTTCTTGCAGAAAGTGCAAAAATTTCTCTCGTTATTCTCTGGTTTTATGGAAGAAGAGAGGCTAGGCTTGACAGCATTTTGTGAATTCCCCGAAGGTTTCTTCCTGTCTTGATATGTTTTGAGATTGAGGCATATTTCCTTTAATTGTGACAGAGAAGAAATATTTTGTGAGGTGATGACATGTTCGTATTTATCAAACATTCCATCGATGATGACTGCTAAAAGTTCGCTATCGGGCAGAGGGGTTGACAGCTTGCCGTTCAGCAGTTCGGCTCGTTGAGTGTATGGTGCCGTCTTTTCGTGTGGATTTTGTTTAATGGACAGGAGATTGAGTTTAATCCTATGCTGTGCTTCTTGTTTTCCGAAACTGTGCTCAAGGGCCGACTAGAGCTCTAACCAGGATTTTGCTTTCTTTTTGTTGATCTTGTGCCAGGGAAACAATTCTGGTGTGATGAGGTCTATGCAATTTTTGTGTAAAACTTCTATGGGAATTCCTCTTATTGAAGCCGTTTCTTCCGCCTTATCAATGTGAAGTCTTCTACACTGGTTAAGCCGTTAAATTTCAATTTCCAGGGAGTTAGGTCGTAGACTTTGTTTAGTTCCTCTGTGACCGAGACGGTGTCTTTTCATTCCTGGGTAATGACTTTTACTTCAACAGGGTCCATCGAATTGAAGGGAAGGCCTTTGATGTATTTCTTGTTAAAAAGCAAGGCGTATTTTATTTGTGCTTTCTTTGTTTTGTCCTGAGGCGACAGGTTCCTGTCGCTTAATGCCTGAAGAATTGTATCTTTCTTTGAATGGTGGATATTGGCTATGATGCCCAAGGTGGGAGTAGTTTCCATTTTGGTAAAAGAAAGAAGCAGAAAAAAAATTTTGACACTTGGAAAAAAAAGTTGAGAACTTCTATGATTTTTCTAAGTGTTAGTTTTTAAAAAAAAATCGGCCAGGGGTAAGTTTTAGAAAATGGTGTTTATAAGTTTCCACTAGCAATTTTGTAAAACTCAAGAAAAAATTTTAAATTTCGCCGGACTTTAGTTTAGAAAACAAATATTTTAAATTTCACTTGTCACTTGTTGAAAACTCGAGGTAAGATGAAGAATTTGACCATTAATTCGCCTTAGAAAACCGGTAATTAATTAAGAATAACACTTCTTATTTATTGTCTTTGCAAAAAAAAACTTGAAGAGATAAAAACTGGTCATTACTTTATTTTATGAAATTGACACATTTAGAATCACTGGTATATTATTTTTTATGAATTCCCAAACACTCTTTGAAAGTACCACTTTGATTTAATTATTTTTAACTTATTATTTATTATTGTATCACTGGTAAGAAGGGATTATTCACTTAATATTGTAGTACAATACCGATATGGTATAACTACTTTCACTTGACTTATTTGGAGGCGATTGTAATTAATTACTTTTGTTTATTACTTAGTATTTACCTCTTATTTATTGGGCAAAAGATCTTAATGATGAAGCTTGCGATCTTATCTTATTTGAAAACAATTTAATTGTTAAAAGTTGATTGATTGAAGGGATGGCGCGAGTTGTTTGTTAATTGAACTGTCAAAAACGTCAGCTGGACTCGGTTCGCCAACTTAAGAATCGTGAAAAATATATTAAACTATACAAAGTTGTAACTGCGTTCGGAAATAAGTTTGTACCGAACTTCACACGCGTTATCTCACTGGACAGATTTCAGCCGACGGATATTTGAATTTAACTGCGCGTGCGCCGAGCGTTGTCTAGCCGATGCGAGTCGAATAGCTATTCGGAATTTCTTCCGCGCATGCGCCGGTCTTGAACAATGCGTGAACGGCGACTTGGAATTCAATACGCGACTCGGTTCGAAAACTTCGAAAGGATCAAATTCTTGCGTCCGTTATTGGACAATCTACTGGATATGTTACGTCACGCGGATCTCGCACGAAACGGAACGGTTCTCGCACGTATTTATTGGGATGCTACGTCACGCGGTGGAATTTACTGGAATGTGACGCCCTTTACTGGTTTTTTGAAACACGTGCTGCGACCTTTCTGGTAAGTTCGACCGTTTGAGATGGGAAAATTTTTTTTACAACTTGCTGGAATGCATGTTAATTCCAATGTACATGCTGTTATCACAATTACAAGTGGGAAAAAATGACAAGAATGTGGTGAATATGACAATAAGCATTATTACAAGATTTTTAGCCAAGTTTGAAAGCACTCCCTCGACATGTAAACTGAGTAGGTGGATTAAAAGAGAACCGCCTCAATTCCAAAGAAAGCCTCACGTTGTAGCGCCAGTGTTGTGTAAATGGGAATGTCAGGGAGAGGGGAAATGGGAAAGGAGAAGGTTACGTAGGAAGAAAGCCCCTAAGTTAAAAAGCCACGTTGGGTGACAGTGTTGTGAAAATGAAGGGATGGAGAGGAGGAAGGTTGGGTCACAGGGGAAGTTATGGGAGACAATTACAATCTGCAGGACTTACCCTGGAGATGGGAAGTCTGCTCCGGGCATTAGCCTAGCTCAGATCGGCAGGGGCATCAGCTTCTCATCGTACAGGGTCGCGGATCGATCGCAATCTTATAATTGGGTTGAGGGCGTTTCTAATTCTACCTTAAATGAGTACAGGGAAGTGCTTTCATGCTCGGGGTTTATTGTAAGCTCAGACAAACATGGTAGTTTAAGAACAATCGAGTAGTTAGTAAAAAGGTCTTAATCTAGGTATGATTCTATTGTAATATCTTTCGTTCTGATTCAAATCTCTAACCGGGTTATGCAAATTTAACAAGGGCTTAATCAACACATTAAGGGGAGATGGAAAATCAGCTTACATGGAGTGATCTAGTCGATTGATGCTCGATTGGCAATGACGCTTAATAAGTTAATTAAGTTTAATGGGCTTTTTTAATTAGTAAGACACCATGTTGAGTGCTTTGGCAGCAAGTGGCCGCCTCTTTTCAGAGACGCAGTTATCTCTTCGGGCTACAGACGGAAGTGATGCGTTTCAAGGGGCCGCAAGCAACACCGCCGAGCTTCCGAGGCGCTCGCGTCGCTTGCTGCTGCTTGCTTGCCGGGCCCATTTGCCAAGACGAGTAGCTAGAACTCATCTCAGGGCCATCCTTTCGTTACATAACAATATACAAAGGAAGTTTGACAAAAGGTAAGCCAACAAAGTTTCTTGTGGTTCAGTACAGGTGTTTTAGTTATGAAGCTAACAAGATAAAGAAAAAAAAATAAGAAAGGGGGGAGAGGAAGAAGAAGATTCTCTCGATACATTTTATACTCGTCCATCAATTTGTGGTCTTACGTATTACTTCGGTTCGATATTTTGAAAGGGTATTGTGAAGAATGTCGATATTATGAAATTGTGCGTTATATTGCGCATAAATACGAGGAATTCGAGAATTTATCCTAAGATTGATCCTGCATGCGGGCAAATAAAAAAATATATCATGCACGTACACTATATTTTAAAAAATGTCATCTACGACGTGGCTGAAAAACCACTACTGTAAATTGTCAGCCTAACACAGGCGGAGACCCAGTGAAATGGACAATATACCAAACAATAAAAAATAGACAAGTCAAGTTATTATGGATTAAATGTTCATGTAGCTATATGTTTAATATGGAAATCTAAATAATATATGAGGGCCCGTACGTGTACCAAATTGTATGTTACCTACTCAATGAGAAAATATACAAAACGCAATATATAAATTTCGGTAATTATAGCATACATTCATCATTCACGTAAAAATATTAATCAGTGCAAAACAAGTAAACAGAAAACACCCCGCACTCATAAACCTACCTTGGAGTCACTAGGGTGGATGCCCAACTCTCAACCTAAGTTTTCAAAAAGTATATCATGCTTCAAGCCCGACGTGATTCTGTTTCCGTTGTAGTCATGTAATAATGAACATTTTCATGATATGGAATACAGCAATAACTGACTTATGCTGAGTGCGGGCATTATCCTGAACCCGCGGTGCTTCTTCAGGCCCGGAGCAACTTCATAAGCTAATGAAAGCAGTTAATTACACGTTAGAAGCGAAGTGGTTTTCGCTGTAAACTAAGTGTGAAAGATGTTCCTGGTACCTGATTTCCCTTAAGGACTGAGCCAGCAAGCCAACTTTTATAATATTAAGGGAGTAATCATAAAAGTAAAAAAAGAACTCTAGAACAATAAAGTAGACTCGTCTCTTTGTCACAGAGTGGAATAGTTTAGAGAAGTAGTTCCGATGGATTTTTTTTCAGTTCTGCGTAATGCGTAAAATATGGATTCATTTTTTATTATGAATATTAGACTAAACTAACATAATGTTTTCAATCTCATTAATAAAGTCTATGCGATGTATTTACTAACGAACGGTACTCTATTACAATCCTCACCCTATATTTTGTAAGTGGTTTTACGAAAATAAATGCTACTCTATTAGAGTCAACTAAAACTATTTATTTTCAGTCTTCTCCGTAACTGAAACGGTAGAGGTAAATACGCGGTCGAGGTGGCAGGGTGGACAGTTACTCTTCTGAGTGGCAGAGGCGTGCATTTCATAGAGACATATAAGCACTGCCTACTCTACCTTACTTACAAAATAAATAATAACAAAAATTATAGAAATATTACAGAAATACAATCTAAACATCCCTCTAAATATGATATAATGTTTATTTAATGCTTAAAACTTTTGACCATGACATTATCCTGTAAATTATGAACTTTGAAAACTTTGTAATCTGTACATTATAAACTGTAAACATTGCCTGCTCTCAACACAGGTTCTACTAGTGAGACAGTAAACTTTGTTAACTTCGTTAACTTTGGTCTACGCAAATATCTACCTTAGTGATGTTCGCAATGTATGAGGTAGTTGATTAATTTCGAATGATTTGAAATCTTTAAATTTTTATCGAAGGCATCAGAGTAATCTGTGTAGATTACATCTAGTTGATTTCTTTTATCCATAGTGTTCGGAAAATATTCCATTAAGCTTACTAAGTTTGGTTGTACATATCAATCTGTAGAAATCCATGTTGTTGATTGCGAAGAATTATTTTTGTATTAATTTGGTCATAGGAAATAACCTTGACTAAAATTAAATCATTATGCTGGGATCATTTGTACCCATATTGCTTACTTGGTTGGACAGAAGTGTTTAGATAATAATTGGCACACTTGATGAGCACTGGTGCTTGACTCGTCTATAAGATAAATGGTTTTTGAGATACCATTAATTTTACTTTTGCTTTTAGCGTATTTCCACAGCTTACGTTCCGATTATTGGTTTGCGCCCATACTTTTTACTTTTCGACAAATTGTATTTTTTATGTGAAACTATTTTTTACTATTCGTTTTATATATTTCTAGTAACAAACATTCAAAAACTATAAAAAAAATATATATATAACAGTTTTTAATCAAAATATATATTTTTTTCCTATTGCTTTATTCCATAGTTGGTTATTGAATAAACCAATAGTTAAAATTATTCTGCTACATGTTAAATTGTGTATTGGCTTGTTTCACATTCTTTACGACCAATAGCATTGAACCTTTTGTCTGAAATTCTACGCACAAAGAACATTCTGTTATTCAGTTCTCGTAACAGCGTGGACGTTGCTAATTTTAGCCGGCTTTAATTTGTTATTAATTTGTCAGTGTAAAAGAAGTTAAATAAATTATGCATTCTCTTTCGCTCTCTTGATTTAATGAAGAAGACTAGAAGTACCCAGATTTATCAAGCATTAGTACGTTTTTTCATGTTTTATTATCTTTTTTTTAATAACAAAATAAGAAATAATGATATCCTCACTGGGATTTCCGGTGCTGAGGATTTCATTTACAAAATACTAAATTTCATTACATTAAATTGATGTGCTTGATGAAAAAATAAAAATAATTCTAAGGTAAGGTGTTTTAAGTGCAGTTGAGTGGTTTCGGTGTTAATATGTTTCCTATTTCAGATCTCTCTATATAACGTATCCAATGTTTTATTTGGTTTTTAAATTAATTATGGTTATTGTGATTTTTAAAGCATAATGGGATTTTGTTGTAGAATTTAGTACCATAGTATAATAATTTTTTTGTCTAAGTGCTATGTTTGTGGTTCCTTGTTGAATGTGTTTTTGACTCTGAGATCTAGTGTTTCTAATATGTTTCGTTGTTGTTATTTCTTTTTTTCGTATTATGAATGTAAAGTAGTATTGTTTTAGAGTATTATCGTTTCATTGACATAATGTTAAGTTTGTTAAAGATTTCGTCAGTGTTATTTCTTACACGAACCTTAAGTATAATTTTCATGATGGCTTTTTGTGTTCTATATTTAAAATATTATCATTAGCACTGTGGGTATCAATTAATGAACCTCTGCACTGATGATGATGGACTTTGCAAGGCTGTCTGAAATATTGTCTATAGGAGAAAGAACCGAAATACTCCATAATATCCCAAAATCAATCGTTTTTATAAATACTTTTAGACATGTAACTTATCCCAAGTATATTACTCACTTACAGGCCTTACCAACATGGGTTTATTTTTATTCTTTTTTTATATGTAAGAGCAATGAGAAAACTTCTAGACATATGCGAATCGTACGTTATTAGTCACGGGCTAATGTATAATGCAAAAAAATCATCACTGCTGATTTTCAAAGCAAATACGGGTCCTGCTTTCATTCCGCCCATACGTCTCGGCGGAGCCAATCTTGAAATCTGCAGCGAAATCAAATATTTGGGGCATGTCATCACTGATGACCTAAATGATAAAAATGACATAGAACGCCAAAGAAGAGCGCTGTGCGTACGCGCCAACATGCTCGCCAGAAGATTTAATAGGTGCAGTTCTCCGGTAAAAAAGCAACTATTCCAGACATACTGCATGAGCTTTTACACTAGCGAACTATGGACTAGATATACACAAGGCGTCATGGACACACTCCGAGTGCAATATAACCATGCTTACAGGGCGCTGTTCGGCCTCCCTTGGAGATGCAGCGCCTCGCAGATGTTCGCAGGGGAAGGGTGTATGGGTTCGCTGCTTTGATGCGCCACAGAATAGCCGGGACGAGTCAGCGCTACCGGAGATCGGAAAACACTCTTGTCCAGGCCGTCGCCCAGTGGCATGGCGCGCCCCTACATCGTAGATGGAGAACTTCCCTCAGGCCATTGTAGCATAAGTGTTAAATTTGTTATTTTAATTTAATTTATTTTTTATTTTTTGTTTTATATTATATTTCTACAATGTGTAATTTTCTATTCTTAAAATGTATTCTTTTTATATGTCAGACAGAGTATTGCACTCACCGCTTTGTTCTGCTGAAATAAAACATTATTATTATTATTATTATTATTCTACAAATCGCCACCCGATTATTTGTTTGAACCACAGATAGTTTCTCATAACTTATTTCAATAACTTTTGAGAAACGAGCTTCACATGTTGACATGCTTACTACTAAACGAATGTGCTTGATTTGGAAAGGAACATTTGGTAGGAATTAATTTATTTTTGGGAATCTTATAAACACTAATTTGATGGCCTTTTTCTGGTTATTTTTGTCCGTATCTACATAACGTATAGTGTTTTTAATTTACATGGACGTGGAAGAAATTATAGATACATTAACTCCATGCACGAGGCCCTGAGAATAATAATTTCCCTCAGAGCCTATGTTAACTTGGGGTATGTTTTGTGGAGGGTTTTTTTTAAGGAGAGACGAGTGTAATGGTCTTACCATCACCATTTTCTTACCATAAACCCTGGAAAACATTTTATTTAAATACATAACTTTCATGCTGGAAAAGCAAAGACGGGCGACACCTACCGACTTGTAAAGCTTTTGATTGCAATAAAATTACAGGTTAGTGTTGTTTGATTCAGGAACGCGTTTCACAGAAAACTTACTAGGTGGCAGTTAAAAAAACGGGTGTTTACGTTATAATTATTGGTCATACTTGATTGGGTAAAGCTGTTAGGAGAGTCAACCAATGAAGTGAATGTGTTTACATAAACAAAGAAAAACTGAGATAATTTATTACCAAAAGGGTCACATGAATTAAAAGTTCATCAACCGATAGAATAAACATTGTATTTAGAGGGCAAACGGGGCATGAGGTCATTAACCATAATCATAACGCAGGGTTCAAGGCCAGGATTTGAGGGGGCCAATAATCATCGATAACGAAAGAAAAAATAAACGATACACAACAATCTAGATTACAAATAAAAAAACTGGAAGGTGATGTTAGATCTTGGACAGAAAAACACGTCATGTGCAGTCCACGCAAAAAAACGATGAATTAGAGAAAATATTAGAAAGATCAATAGCTTCGTCAGTTGAAAAACAGGAGGTACACAGTTTTATACAGTATGTAAATTTCGACAAAACTGAGAGTCGGTTCAGGCGGAACGAATGCATATTTGGAAAGCAATTTTCTAATTTCAGAAACGTAGATATTCGCAATGAAGCGAAACTGAAGAGTTTATAGGTGATTTAAGATATTAATTGATAATATTCTGGGCTTCGGGGAACAGAAGGATATAGATGAACGACATACCTATCGATTATACAATTTAAATTGGAGGAATTCATAAGAAATATTGAGATATATGGATTACTAGTTTGAGAAAAGCTCAATCATTTCGTCGTGCTTTCAGGGTTGGCCATACCCTTTATTTACGTAAGAGTCGAAAGTATCTGGATAAGTGAAGAGACTAGCATGAAACTTGGGTCATTAGACGTAATTAGGAACAATTAAATTAACACGTGAAGATAGAAAATGTTTACTTTTAGAAAACTCGTAAAAACTAATCGGTTTTGAATTAACTTTGATTTATGGCGGGTTTTTATAAAAGTCACTATTACTACCCGTCGAAAAGAGTAAATTAATTCGATTTTTAGAGAAAGTGAGACAAAATCTGGGGAGTTATCTAAAGACAGGGTCAAAAGACTCTTTCTTCAGTGTTAAAGAAATCGAAAATAAAACATACGAAAAATTATAAAGAATATATATAAAAGGTGATGAAAAATCAGTTAAGGGTGGTATCAATCGTTCGTGATGGCAGTATATGAACGACGAAAGTACATGTGAGGGGGTAGTGCAGTTAGACCAGAAGGAAGTAGTGCAACACTATGTAACAAAATTACGAAAATGTATATTCACTAACTCTGATAACAGGTGATGTAGGATAAGAATTGTAATATATTTACACCAATATTAGGATAAATTAAGATTTGCACGTTAAAGATGCCATAAGCGATTATTCAAATGTTAGATCGGAAAAAAACATGTTACAATCGAAAAATACGCTACAAAAATATGTTGCAGATAAAGCCATCACCAAGGTCGAAGGAAATTTATAATACGCATCTATAAATAAATTTTAAAAGGCACAGAATTACTTTAATTGCGAGGTATCCAAGGTCATGGATGGCATAAAATATAGCAACAGCTTTCATTTTCAGGAAAAAAACCCATGAGTCTTTGTATACAATATTACCCGCTGAAATAAAAAATAAAACTGTATTAAAACTAAACCATTAATAAACACATTGAAAACTTGGTTAGCTGAAAGAAGCTTTTTGTATTAGAAATAAGTAAATATTATTTTATTTGTGATTTATTACTTTCGCTTATGTTTTTATTTTATTAATTTTTTTTAATACATTTTTGTAGAAATATTTACGAGTAAGATTCTTGATAAATATTTATGTTTTAAACTTGTTACATGTGTTTTTTATGTTTTTATTTTACGTTTTGTTTTTTTTTATGTTTTTATTTTATATATTTTGTAACTTGTCTGTGAATTTTATGTTTTAAATAACAAGCTCCCGTTAGACAAACTACAAAAAAGTACGGGACTTTTAAAATGGTATTTTTTCTCTTGTGAAATGAAAGAAAAAAAAATTCTTCATAAGTATACCAAAAGTATATCAAAAATAATGACATAAGCATGGACAAATAATAATCACAGGCAAAATAATAACAATAAGTGGTTGGGGAAGGTACGTAATTAGGTTGTTAAGAAAAGAATACGACTGGATGTAGGGATGTGGGAGAAGGAGAGGAGGAAGGTTGGGAAAGAGCGGTTACGGGAGACAGTTCATTGGTTTAGACTTACCCCGAGGGTGGTGTCTCGACAGGGAGCTCGGCTCTGGACATTCGACTAGCTCAGTTTCGGCAGGCCAAGAAGCTCCTCTGCAGGGTCGTAGGCCAACAGGCAGTCTTATAATTGGGGTCGGGGAGGCTCTAATACTACGCAAAATGAATTTATTAATGCTTTCAGACTCAGAGTTTATTCAGGGGAAGGTACAGACATGGTAAGTTATGCTACAATAATCAAAGGCTAGCCTAACCTCAAATGGAAGTTACGGGTGATTATTCTCTCTGATATTTTCTAAACGGGCATGATAACGGGGACTCGAATAAGTTACAACACAAAAGGGGAAATACAAAGACAGCTTACAGTCATGGTTGTAGCGGCAAAAGGATCCTAGTAGAAGCAATTAGCAGCTGGCCAACAGGGCTGCTCTCGCGTTCCTTTAGAGACGCAGTAGGCGGTATACCAGAGATGTCATCCTGAAGCCGGGCGAGGAAGAAGCGCCTCGGAAGCCGGGTGAGAAGGAAGTGCCGGCGCGTGGGCGTGCAAGCTGCCGTTGTGACAAGCGTGGCGCTGGCGTCGTTTTTACCGTTGTTGTTTGACGAGTGGCTAGAGTCTTTTTTAGGATTTTTCGGTCGTTACGTAACAAGGTATTAATGTAAAAATAATTATATAATAAACAAAATTATTTGAAAGCATAAAATAAAAATAAAAATTATTGTAGAAACTAGAAATTAAAACAAAATCAATTAACAACAAAGGCATACTCGTATAAATAACAACCATTATTCTGAATACAGGTATCAATGTGAAAATAAAATTTGGAGATAGCTTTTTTCATATTTGGTTATTAATAAAACTTTAACAATTTTTCTGATAAGAAACTTGTTACGCAACGATTAGAAGATCTGCTTGAAGAATGAATGAATCTGAAGAATGCTTCTAGCTTTTTATTTGCAAGGCATCGCACGTCAACCAATAACACCACATCCCGCCGGAGGTTACGATAATCAACCAATGCGGAACCGATAATTACCGGCCGCATGGAACGGCGTGGCTTCTGCGAAGCGAGTCCGCCGACCGCCATTACATCATTCCCTTCCCGACCTTAGAGCAATCAACTGGGTGCTTCTTTGGAATATGCAGGCTGTTCAATTATTGCATCATTCGATTCCACATATGGAAACATCAACTGCACGCGGGCTTGAGGTCTATAGCAGATAGTTACCATACTACCCTTGTAAAACACCTAGAATGGTGTCCTTTTAAGTGTTAAACTCAGTGTGGGAATGATTAATACCTGTGTACTTTGGACGCTGACCACGTAGACTCCGCCTTGGCGACGGCGTCGTTTGACCATTAGCTATTCATGTAAGCCGCTATCAACTTCCTTCATATCATGTGCTGAACTTGTGTATGTTGCCCTATTAACTTACCCGGTTAGAGCTCTTTCAGAGAGAGAGGATAGTCTAGAACAGAGTAGATGCCAACTTCTTGGCGAAACCTGCATATAACTTGTAAATTATTGTTGAGTAGATGCCTCCCTCCAATTCTAAGGCCGCGGCCGACTCATTTGACCTTGAGAAAAGGAATATTTATGTTGTACCAATGCTGAGCTAAGCCATCATGCCATTATCTCAGGGTGAGTTGCACTGCTTTTCTTTACACCAACTCCCTTTTCCCCACTTCCCTCCTTTCAGCGCTCCTAACACCGGCTTCCATCGTGGAGTTTTTTCGTAACTTTTATTATATATAATTATAGGTAGAATTTATAATTCATTATTTAAAAGTGAAAAAAAAATATCTCATCAAAACATATTATCACATTGGTTCCATTGCATTTGGAACATCTGACATCAAGTGAAACGGACTTTTTTTTATTTTTTCAATTAGTTTTGAATTTTACATATGTTTTTTTTTTGTTTTTTGTTGTTAATTTAAACTTAATTTGGGTGACTTTAAGCTCTATAAATGTTGTTCAATAAACGAAACTATTATTGATGAAAGAAATTAGAGTATTCATGAGCAAATCAATTATCAATACGAATATTTTGATTATGTTAATGCTCAATACTATTATTATTCATACAGTTGTAGTTTCTAAAAAGGTAAATAATTTTATTACTTCTGTTTAGTTATGGTTTACTATGAATATAATATAAAATTATGTGCGGTGAAGCCCATCCTTGTTTTGACATTTGATATTCTAACC
Organism: Halesus radiatus; assembly: GCA_022606495.2. Lineage (NCBI taxonomy): Eukaryota > Metazoa > Arthropoda > Insecta > Trichoptera > Limnephilidae > Halesus > Halesus radiatus. The sequence continues at coordinate 423,117 of JAHDVE020001908.1, read as the reverse complement.
TCTAAACCGATCGGTCATAGATATGGAGCGTTTTGGTGGGCTTTTAAAAATTGAAACATTGAACATTATTTTAACTATGAAAACTAAATTTAAAAAATAAATAAATACCGGCATTTATGTTTGAATGTCATTATTAACAAAAAATAAATAAAAAAATGGAGTGGAGTTCGTTATTTCGAAATTTTTTAAATTTATTGTTTTTAAACCCATCTGTATTAAATCCATGGAATTCATCTAACGTATTCTTCGTCTCTCATAGATTTAGACAAGCCCACCTTTCTAATAATATATTTCAGGTGTTTTCATCCGATAATAACATCCATTCATGCCCATAAAAAACTAAATTTACACTAGTTCAAAAGTTCAAACACGTCTCTCTGGGAAAAGAGGACCAGCGTTTACTAAACCACTTTACCTCCAAGCGACCATTACCTCCCCCATTTCTTAAATGTTTCAAAAACGTCCTTGATCCCGCACCTCTTTCCCAACCCAATCCACCCCAACTCTACGAAGGGTAGCAACGTCACCTGCTCACACCTGCGCGATCAAATTTCCACCCATTCAATATATTATCAAGAGCAAAAGGTCGAAGAGATATTTACTCGTATACGCTAATTCTTATCTTGGCGCTATTATTGAAAACTCCCCGAAATACAAAAAAAAGTTTACGAGAAATTTTAATTTCAATTTCAAGGGAGTGGGCAGTCAAATCATTTTTGATTAGTCAAGAAAAACAGGCTATATTACGAAAATAATTTGAACATGGAAATATCTCGAGTACAACTTATTGTATTTTTAGTGAAAGCTGAAAAGTCAAATAAGCCTGACTTGTGCCAGAAACTTGAACCCGTATTTTGGAGTTTCAGTCACGTATCCAGACATTTGGAGCGAACTTAGGACGGTCGGTGGGGGAGGGGTGGGGACGGGGTGAGGGGGTACGTATCGGCGAGCTTTATTAATTCTAATTGGTTTGTTGCGACATGTTTGTATTTTTTGGATAAGGCATACGTTTTGATCAGTTTCTCTAATTAATACACGGTAGTAATAATTCATATTATTATTCCCTTACAGTTAGTTTCAAAGTATTCGTGCCATATATTGCAAGGAATTTTAGATAATGGAATATACAAACATGTGAAAATATAAAAATAAGTTAAAGTGCAGCGTATTATTGTATCTCGACAAACGACTAAACACCGTCGAAAATTGCCAGGGATATAATATATTTTTTCTTCAAAAGATTGGTATTCACTTTGTGACGTCTTTATTAATATTATCCAACCAGCTCTCTATGCCAATAATAAATTTTATAAAATTATATTTTAAATAACAAAGATAAAGATAATATTTTAAATAAACTCGGGGTACATAAACTAATTTGTAACGATTGCAACTATTTTTACATAGGAAAGACTTTTTTTTTGTTATTTTATGGCTTTCACCCATTAAGGGCGATCTTTGCCATAGAGGAAAGAACACCTGAGGTTTTTAAATAATAACAATTATTTTGAATTTGCAAATCATGTTTTAGACACCAACCATTCTTTTGATATAAAATAAGGTTCAAAAAATTTATATACAAATTGACAAAATTGAAATTTATAAATCGGAAACAGCATTAACAGTAAATTAAATTTAATTATTAATCAAATACTATTTTCATTAATTACTTACCTTCTTTAATTAATTTTTGATTCTGTTTATAATTTGTCTATTCTTAGATTATTGTGTTCTATGTTTACCATTTGTCTATACTTGACATTATTATTTTCTAGTATTCTATATATTCCTGATGAAGAAAGCATGTCTTTTGAAACATGACGTTTAAATATTAAATAAAGTGGTGAATACAAAGTAATTTTTTATCCGTTTATTTATAAATTATATATATTTTTTAAACTTAATGAAAATCAAATTTAATAATGTTGTGATAGCTGTTTCGGCGTTTAAGGCCGTTTTCAAACAGTTTGAATTATAATTTTTATTCAGTGGAAATTTGAATCCGTTAAGCTACTGGTAGTAGCTTGGTTCAACAATACAACAATAAAGTCATAAAAACAGCAGCACAATATATATATATGCATATGCATATTAGATGACTAAATATAAAAAAGCCGAATAGTTTTATTATAGTGTAACAGACAACAATCTCAACAAATAAACTGTTTTGAATTTTATAATAGAATGGTACTTGAAAGAAAAACGTCCCGACACAATCGAAGGACACAGATATTCCGGTAGTGGTAGTCACTGAATTTCCAAAAAAAAAAAAAATTAAATGATACCACACAAGAGTCCCAGCTGCTCCTAACCGACTGGAGCCAGTGAGACTATGGCATCCCCTATTTATTTAATGTTTTATAATAGTTTTTTATTAACATGTTTGATTAATATGTAATGTGCAAGCAACTTAATAGCCATAAATTTATTTGAACCATATTCTTTTTACATATGGTATCCCTACAAACAAAAGACAACCGACCGGAGTTCTGTTGAATAACATGTGAATACAGAGCCCACGATTCATTCGTTTTCCTGCCTCTCACTGAATCGATCGTACATCCTAGTGACTTCCTAGCAGCATTTATATCACTTCTCGCTTCTTGAATTAACCTTCTGAATTATGATTTGTACGCGTCGAGAAATATATTTATTAAATGGTGACCCTTCTTTTCTTTTAATCTCCTCGACAACCTTTAACGAGAGACACTTGGTATTAAGACACTAATACCCAAACGACTACATACCGATGTTGGGTAGTCAGTACACAATAAAAAATTTGCGATTTTAAATCGGAAAAATAAGAATATTCATAGCTAAGACCCTTAAGTAATTATAATTGAAGTCAAAAATTATAATAATTGAGATTTATTTGCTGAAAACATTAAAAAAACCATTTGACAATGTTCACGGAACGGGCATAGATCCAGTCTGGTCGCAAGCACGAGAGCTACTAACGCTAGAGTGGTAGCTACCGAAGTGGCCCACTTCAACTGCCACACTGCCAGGGGTTTCAAATCATCATATATTTTGTTAATTAAATAAAAAAATAGTATGTGTACTTAAATAAGATATTTAAAAAAAAACAAATTTAAGTATGGATGATTTCACAAGTACTATAATTAAACACAATAAACAAAATGACGTAAATTAACACGAATAATATTATAAGAAATTATAAAAACAAAAAAAAATTCAAAGTTTTATCTCAATTGCCGCAAAACATATATTTTTTCTCATTTCGGTGGCTTTTTTTTGAGAAATTTTGAGAAATGTGACAAATTAGCGTGTTTTTTTATAGCATTTTATGGGCAACATCTGCAAGTTCTCGCTGGTGCTCGGGACCCTGATACGCTTATTGATTCATCTGGTGGATTTCTTGAAATATTATTATTAGTGACAGCAGTTGTGGTTGATATTTGCTGATAATCGGATAAAACTGTCTCAAAAGCATCTAGCTATTGTTTATGGAATATGACCGTACTATCCTTTCTTCTTATAATATTGGGCCTCGCCAATTCTAAACTAAGCTCTCTTTTAAAGAATTTTCTTTTGGTTGTATTATTTTTTTTTCACTCTGGATACTTTTCAATCCATAATAAATATGTGTTGAGTGCTGCTATGTCTAGCATTTCCATAAAAAAACGAAACGGCCATCTTTTTCTTGATCTTACACAAGAATATTTGGCGGTCATTTTGTCGCCTGTGTCAACTGCACCTTTAGTTTTATTATAATGAATAATAATTTCATGTGATTTTTGTTTCAGTTTGGCTAATTTCATTGCCAAGAAACTGAGTCGATAGCAACAACGCTGCATTGTTTTTCTGATGTATATATGACACGAGTGTTTTATTTGGAGTTGAACCAAACAAACTACTATGCAATGGCGTTTCTTTCGATGCTAAAAACTCTTTATGGATTTCTCTCTTATTTTTTCTTAGTGTGCCAGTGATAGTCGTATTTTTAGACAGAAGATTGTCTGCCAATGGGACTGAACTAAAGAAATTATTTTTGTAATACCCCAATCCTACCAATTCGACACGATTAGATTGATTTACTTCTCTTTTATTATTTATCATGCCTGTATAAATTTGCATGTTACAAATTCGAGTATATGCTGTTCTAGCATCAGCTGCCACCCATATCTTTATGCCATACCTGGCTGGCTTCGACTTCATATATACCCGAAATGGTCAATTGCTTCTGTAAGCCGTCAAACGCTCATCCACAGTTATATCAGTCGATGGAGAGTAATTAGACTTGCACACATCTACTAATTTAATGAAAATGGACTTTATTGGCTCTAATTTATCCAACGAAACTTCAAATCTCTCTCGCCTTGTCTTTCTATTATTGAAACGAATATTACTATACATATTTATAAATCTGTCTCGAGATATAGCTGCAGTGAAAAACGGCTGACAAAATGGTTCTTCACCTGTCCACAACTTATTCAAACTTAGTTTTCATAAACGAGTTCTACTGGAAGCGAACATTATACCGATGAAATCATAAAGTTCGTCTTTGAATAACTGCTTGATCTTATTGTCGGGTAAACGCCGCAATTGAAGATTCGTTTCTTCACATATTTCTCTCACTATATCTGCGCTTATAAACAAACCAAACATTTCTCTCATTTTGCTTACTAATGTACTACCGTTTCTTAGACCAGAGGTTTCGGTGACAATATTTCATTTTCGACGATTCGATAACGGTACTGGTAATGTACTTCATTCATATCCATGCTTTGATAAAAGTTTTTGTCCATCGTCTTCATTTTTACTGTCAGAGTTAAGTCCGATTTTTAAAATTCGACTAAGCCTCCAGTATCTGTTATGTCATCGTTAACTTCAAACTCTATATCACTATCATATTCTAGTTCTACCGCAATCTCTTTTTTTCCTAAAAATAGAAGGTTACGTGAAAATATAAATACGAAATACAATTCAGCAGAGTAATAAAAAAACTAATATTTAAAATAGTAATTACCTTAAATAATGTTCACAAATAAATCGCTGATAAGTAAATTACGTATCCGCTCGAAAACTGAAAAGAAACGTAAATACACAATTCACACTAATAATATATAATGACAATACAGTATCTAGAAACATACATATCCAAAAAATAAAATTTACTATCGAACAGAAATAATAATCCACTTAAGAACCCCTGCAATCCGTACGCCTCTACGCCTCGAAGGAAAAAACACGACTGAGAACCTTGAGTTCCTCGCGCTTCCACATTCACTGTGTATGCAAGAGTGAGATACGAATATGCGCTCACAGCGCTGTATATACGCAAAATAAGACTTTTTTAATATATAAATATCAACATATTTCGAAAGCGAAGCTTTCCTCATCAAGAGAAAGAGAATACCAATTATTAGTATTTTGTTTGTCCTGATGAGGAAAGCTTCGCTTTAGAAACGTGTTAATATTTAAGTATCAAAAAGGTCTAGTTTTACAAAGTATTCTAACTATTGATATAACATGTTATTATATCTTGCATTTTTTAGCTTTTTAGCTACTTTCACGACTTTTTGTGCTTGGGAATGATTTTTGTAAGTACCGAATCTTTAGGAAATGTTTTCCATTATATAAGCATTGCGATCAATTTTGTGTTTTCTGTGGGAAAATACTGGAATCCAAACTTGTTTACTATGCAATGTACGTAATCAAATCGATCATCGAAGTAGACAATATTTTTTTTTTTTTACATGAATACCGCACAAGAGTCCCAACTGCTCCCAACCGTCTGGAGCCAGTGAGACTATGGCATTCCCAATTGGGGAATGTTGTGAGGCTGAAGGTATTGGGGAGGGGAAGGAGAAGGGGAAGGGGAAGGGGGAGGTGGGGAAATACCTGGCTATTCAGAGCTGATCACCAAACACGGCTAAAAGCCATTTCAAGCAACGTTTCAATTCTGAATGGTGGTCTTTCACCAGGGCGATACTGAGTGACGTAGATCGACAATTTAATCATTCTGCATACCCGACAAGTAGAATTATCATTTTGCATTCCGACTAATTGAAGGGTAGTCGGCGAGGGGATGGAGGGTGATTGGGGGAGGTGGTGGTGTCATGCTGTATTATTAATAATAATATCGTCAACACCCTCCCAATAAGGTCCTCTTTAATAAGTAGATTTAATCTCATTTCGGTTGGTTGCCGTGATCCCGCTCCATTAGCCGGAATCCATAGCCTACCGCTGCTGATCTGGTCATTCTAAATAAGGTTTCGTGTATTCACCATCCACATCGTCATTCGATTGAAATACAGATGAATTTTCTGAACAGGTCTTTACGGAAAATAATGTCGTATTCTTTTCATTAAATCGAATAATGGTATTTACTGTTTTTATATTAAATTTGTAGAATACCTATGTTCTATATATAACTCTATTATAAATTACGCGCCAGAGCTATTTCGCCTTTCAAACGAAATTAGGTGTAAGTAAAATTTTTGGTGACAATATTTTGCCCTTAACATTTTAACATTTTCGTTTCTTTGGCTAAGGTGCAAACAAATAATATCGTTATTGCACTGTCGTGTTTTTGCACGAACCGAGTTTAAGTGAGATAAATAAATAAATGTCGTTATTTGTAATTTTTTCAAACGTTTGGTAAGTTTGTGGCGTCATTATTAATTAAATAATTAAAACATGTACTTTGTTTACGTCCCTTTTATAAAAATAAATAAATATCTCTACATGTTTCGACAGCAACGCTGTCAGCCTCAGGAATAAGTGAATAATAAAAAATAATATCAAGTATAGACAAATGATAAAAATTAGAATTAGGAATATAAAAATTATAAACATAAACAAAAATCAATTAAATTTTTATTAGCATTTTTCATTAATTATTTAACGACTTTAATTAATTTTTGTATTATGTTTTTAATTTGTTAATTAGTCATTATTTGTAACTAAATAATCCGTAAACTTTATTGCGTACACCACACATGTTGTAAACACATTAATTGGAGATTGTATATATATGATATATTATATTTGATGCTTTGTGTTATAATTATAGCAAACCACAAAGTAACTAACTAACCGTCACGGAATGTGAAGCAAGACGTGTATCCTTCCGACCGTGACGGTTAGTTAGTTAGTTTGTGGTTTGCTATAATTATAACACAAACACATAATGTATGAATGTGAATGAAGCAAGAAGTGTATATCAAGATCGAGTTGTTTGGCGGTTTGTCCCTCCGTACGTGACGGTTAGATAGTTACTTTATGGTATACACATAAATTCGTTTTAAACCACTTAATAATAATAATAATAATAATTGGACGATTCGTATATCGCCGTTTTTGTGAAAAATCACCTCAAGGGCGCTGTACAAATATTACTTCCTATTCTTTATCCAAATATGTACAAAACCAGAGTGGAAGATACTCTCAGTATCGCCCTTGTGAATGACTACCTTTCAGAATTGAAACGTTGCTTAAAATGGCGTATAGCCGTATTTGGTGACCAGATCTGAATAGCCAGGTATTTTCCCCACCTTCCTCTTCCCCTTCTCCTTCTTCTTCCCAATACCTTCACCCTCACAACGTTCCCCAATTGAGGATGCCATAGTGTCACTGGCTCCAGACGGTTGGGAGCAGTTGGGACTCTTGTGCGGTTTTCATATAAAAAAATTTAAAAAAACAAACAGATATAGAAAAATATACTTACCCGGCAGGTCGCCTCGGATGAACACAGTTTTATTAGAAAATTTAAGTACCCAGATGATATTTTACAGTTGCTATATTATCCTCCCTTTCTATTGATGTTAAATTTATTAGAAGATTGGTGGCAAAAATATAGTTGGTATTTGTTTGAAATATTTAAAATTTTTAGTACTCGAAAATATTTATAAAATGCCCTTAAAAAGCGCAAAAAGTTTTTAATAGATAAAGTTTTATATTTATTTTTAGTTATTTACAGTGTTGCGGGGTGTGGACGTATTTGCGCACCGATCTGTGAATTTTTAAACTTTTTTCTATAATTGACTTTAGGTAAGCACTAACCGGCTATCCTAGCTAAGCAATTTACGTATTTCTTCAGCTTATGGATACGATTGCCTGAAAAGATGAGTTTTAAGTTTAGTACTGAATTCTGTTGAGTCTTTCATAATTCTTAAGTCATGCGGCAGTTCATTCCTGATACTCCGAAAGCGCGATCACCGAATTTAGTATTAGGTGTTCGCTTTGGTTCCTTCAGACTCCCCATAACTGATGATGCTGCTGATCTCAGGGTGGACTGCCATGAATTGGTATTTTCAGGAATAAACAGTTCTAATAAGTAAGCCGGAGCCATTCCGTTAAGTGACTTAAATACCACCCATCACTCTTATATTCGAAATTACAAGTACGTTTTCGTATAAGACATAAGTTTTTTTTTTAAATGTGAATTACGCACGAGAGTCCCTACTGACTTTACTAGTCGGAAATAGTGAGTCTATGGTATCTTCAAATCTTCAAATGTAATGCGTTGTGAGGTAGAAGGGTATAAGGAGGGGAAGGAGAGGGGGTAGAAGAAGGTGGGGAAGTAACTGGCTTTTCATATTTTATCACTAAACGTAGTAATCGAAACGTTGCTTGAAATTTTTTATTATTTATTTATAACTTCAAATAGAACACGTACATTGGTATTCAATTATGAACATTATTATTATTATTCAATTATCTACACACAAACATTTTTGCAATTTAAGTACATCAAGTGGTAAATACCATCCAGCAGAGGTTGAACTGGATTATTTCAGGACATTTGAGCCAGTAGAGATTTTTGAGATGCTCTGAAATGTGAGAATATTTAGATACACCGGTAATAAGTCTTGCTGCAGCATTGAAAACTGATTGCAATTTGTTAATTTGGTATTTGAGGATACTTACATATCTCAACTAACTAACTAACTAACTAACTAACCATTACGCCGTTTCCCCGCATGGGTAGGCAGAGAGTCCTCCGGACCGCCAAACAATTCGATCATAGCATACACTTCTTGCTTCATTCACATTCATACAACGCCTCATACATTCTTTTCTTTTATTCCGACTTCTGACCTGGCCCGACTCGAGTATTTGATTCACTTCCTCGGGCGTCACTGCCTTTTTCTTCCATTCATATTCGCGTCATATATTCTCCTTACACTCCTCTCTTCGTTCATTCGCTCTACATGCCCAAACTATCTAAGCGTCCCTTTCTTAATCTTGCTCACTACGCTTACATCAGCCTTGCATTCTTTACGAATCTCAACATTTTTCACACGATCATACATGGTTTTACCACACATTCGTCTCAAAGATTTCATTTCTACAGCATTTAGTCTACTTTCATCCTTCCTCTATAGTATCAGCACTCCATTGTGGACTGCTGGCTTCGCTTCCTTGGACAATTTTTTGTTTGCGCCAACCGCGTTCAGTCCTCCGTCAAATATTGTTGAAACCAACAGCCTTACCATTATTCATAGATTTAATTGATCTTTTAATTTCATCCGTGCTAATTTTGGGAATATTCACCCCACCGTCATTCATACCTGACTTGCCACTGGAATGGCATATCTTCCGTTGCAGTAATTTAAACGTGACACAACGTACGAATTGACAAGCAGTTTAGTTGCCTCTGTTGGCAGGTTTCTCCGTACTGCTTTTGATTTGCCTCAAATGAAAGAACCCCGTACTTGCAGTTCTATTAACTTTACTTTTAAGGGAAAAGTCTGCATCTAGATTGATACCGAAAAATTTGACACACGTCTTCGGAGTAATGTCACTTCCTGAAATATTTGTTGGGGGGTTTTCAATGATATGCTGACGTCTGCTTGTGGCGGTCCAGAGGAACTCACTCTTTGACGGATTGAGCTGCAATCTATTTGAAGTTATCCAGCGAAATATTATTTCTAGACACTCAGGTATAAGAGTTTTCGGTCTGTCTATTTCTTCTGGTAAGCAGTAAAAATAAACTTGCTAGTCGTCAGTGGGAGTGAAGATTAAACGATTCGAATATTTTAGCTACATCATTTGTGAATTGATGAAGAACAGACCTCTGGGGTACTCTAGATGAAAGGTTTGCATATTTTGAAAGATTTTGTCCCATCTTCACTGCTTTTAAACAATTGGTTAAATACGATGCCATCCAATTCTTAACGCCACAGTTAAAAGCAAAGGATTCTTCTTATCGTGTAATAAGAAAATCGTGGTCAATCGTATCAAAAGCGGCACTCATGTCTAAGACTGAAAATGTGCCAGCTTACTTGACTTAATGGAAAGAGTTATATCCAACAAAACGCGTAGGAATCTAATTTCCGTTGAGTGGAACCTTATGTATGCTAGATGGGTATTTAGTTAACAACTTATTCGAATTTAAGTGACTTATTCGATATTATCTTTAAAAAATTAAACAATAACTTTGTTTACATCACTTTTATTTTATACTTTTACCGGGTTTCGCTACTACCGTAGCTTCTTCAGGTCAATATACAACTAAACTATGAACTAAGATACACATGTATTATAGATTGAGTGGGGGGTCAAAGGTGGGAGATCAGCAGGCACCTGCTGACCGGGAAGTGTGTGTACTTTGTTTATTGGGAATAATTTAACAATTGGACATTTATTTAAATTTATTTGATTCTTTATGAGTCTACTATAAGTATTTTTGGCTTTCCTTATTTCTAACGCTTCCAAGTTATCTAGTCGAATGACTGTTCCATTTTTATACAGTAAACTAGTACCTGTATTACACTAGTAGAAGTATGGAAATACCTAAGATGCATATTCCAAAATACTGTGGTCATATGAGAAGTAAAGTGTTTTGAAAGTGCTAAGATCGTTGAAATGTTTACAGGCACGTATGACGAAACCAAGCATAGCTGATGCTTTATTTACTATATGGTCGATATGTTTATTGAAATTCAATTTATTATCGTACCCCAAGGTCTTTACTTTCTGATTTGGTAGATAACGGTTGACAATTAATTGAGTAATTATGAGTAAATACACTTTTATTTCTGTTAAAGTGCACGACGAAGCATTTAGAGACATTAATTTCCAAAAAGTGGGCATTACAATACACATTCAAATGATGCAAATCATCCTGCACCTTCTGATAATCCTCGATTGAATTTATTGATCAAAAACATTTCATGTCATCTGCATATGGGATAGTTTGTGGGTTTAAAAAATAATTATTAACATCATGGATATAAACATTAAATAATAAGTAACCCAACAAGCTGCCTTGAGGGACTCCAGATGTAACAGTAACAGTGTCGGATTTATGTCCAGCAATCACTACTATTTGACTACGGTTGAATATATAATAAAAGAGCCAAAAATAAAGATTGCCGTGAATACCTATTTTTAAAAGCTTGTTTAATAAGATAGTATGATCAATCTTGTCGAACGCTTTACTGTAGTCGGTATAGATAGTATCCACTTGTATTCTGTTATCCAGGTTATCCTGGAGGTACTCTGTGAAAGGTAAGATATTTGAGGTTGTAGATTTACCACTCATGAAACCATTTTGATTTGTATTCAAGCTAGGCTTAAGAGAATAATATCATTAGCACTTACGAACTCTTGTGCAGTTCGTCATTGTACTCAATATGTATACTAGAATAAGAATACGAGGTGTGTTCAAAAGAAAAGGTGAATTTTGAATTATCGCGGGCTGTGTACATTCTATTATCGATTTTTTTTTGTTATGTTGGTACACATATGTTTATCATATGTTAGCATTATCAGCCATTTTGGATTAGTGGTTTGTTTTTGACAACTGGAAAGGTTAGTCACGTTTTTTGTGTTCTACGATTTTTTAGTTTTGAAAAAAATGGATCAAAAAATATGTATTAAATTTTGCATCAAAAATAGAATAAAGTGCTCCAACGTACTTAAAATATTGACTGTGGCATTCGGCGAGTCTACTTTGTCTCAAAAAGTGTTAATAAGTGGTACAAGCGCTTTACAGAAGGCCGAGAAGATGTTAATGACGATGAGCGTCCTGGAGTTGCAACCACGTCAACAAACGAAGAAAACATCGAAACAGTGAAAAAAATGGTTTTGGAAAATCGTCGAATCACTATTAGGGAAGTTGCAGAGGATGTTATCATATCAATCGGCTCATGGCATGCAATTTTCTCGGATGTTTTGGGCATAAAACGTGTGGCAGCGAAGTTTGTTCCGAAATTGCTAAATTTTGAGCAAAAGCAACGTCGCATTAGTGTCGCTAAGGAGTTGGTGAATGATGTCAACGACGATCCAGATTTGCTCAAAAGGGTCATAACTGGTAATGAAACGTGAGTATATGGTTATGACGTCGAAACCAAGGCCCAAACATTCCAATGGAAGCGGTCAGAAGAGCCAAGACCGAAAAAAGCACGCCAAGTTCGATCAAATGTGAAAGTTTTCTTCGATTACAATGGTGTAGTGCATCATGAGTTCTTGCCAACAGGTCGTACGGTTAATAAAGAATACTACAAGGAATTTATGCAACGTTTGCGTGATGCAATACGGCTCAAACGATCGGAATTGTGGAACATCAAATCATGGATTTTGCATCACATTAATGCACCAGCTCACACATCAATGCTTGTTTGTGATTATTTGGCCAAAAACAACACCGTAATCATGCGTCAACCACCGTATTCACCAGATTTGGCTCCCTGCGATTTTTTCCTATTCCCGAAACTGAAGAGACCAATGGAAGGAAAGCGTTTTGCCACAATTGATGAGATAAAGTCAGAATCTAAGAACGAGCTGATGGCCATACCGAAAAGCACATTCCAGAAGTGCTTCTAGGATTGGAAGAAGCGCTGGCATAAGTGCATTATATCTGAGGGGGATTAATTTGAAGGGGAGAAAATGGATATTGATGAATAAATAAATACTTTTCGAAAAATTCAAAATTCACCTTTTCTTTTGAACACACCTCGTACATTTGATCACAAATTATTTTTACAAAAATTTGGTTAAATATGCAAAGTTTTGTAATTTTTTACATCAGTTTTTTTACCAATCTTGAAGATGGGAGATACATATGCGGATTTCGTAATTAGAGAAACACTCCATTCGGTTAGGAAACGGTTGAAAACAAAAGACATAGGTAAGGCTAAATTGTGCGCACATCTATTTATGAGGAATGGGGGTATTTCATCAGGACCAGCACCTTTGTGTATCTCATTTTCTTTAAGGTACTTTAATACCATTTTCTGTATTACCTCAATACTTCTTATACTAGATTTGTTATTCCCGTTGACAATAAGATCGGGGGTAAGTATATCGGTGGGTGTACTGAACACAGAACTAAAATATTCGGAAAATATATTTGCAATATCTTTTCCGTTGTTGGCTTTCAGATCTCCTAAATACATACATTTAGAACACCTTGGGATGTATTGGAAGATTTGACGTAGCTCCAGAAGTTTTTTGGATTTAAGGAAATGTTATTTTCAATATTACTCAAGTAACGAGCTTTGTTTTTGCGACATAAATCTTTATGTCGTTTACGAAGGAGAGAAAATGTTTCGTAGTCAGCTGGGTTTTTATATCTCTTGTATTTACTGAAATATTTCTTTTTTTTCTTATTTACCTTGATAAGAGCGGCATTATACCATGAACGATATTTTAAATCCTCCATAAATTTATGAGAAATATGAAGATTTACATGGAATTTTAAGAATTTATAGAAATTTTCAAGAGCTGGTACTATCTGGTAGTTAGAGATAATGGATGCCCAGTCAGCTTGTTCCAGAGCGAAATTAATTGATTCATAGTCTCCACGGTAATAGACAAAAACTTTTCTTTTTACGTTTGTTAATGAAGGAGTTTCTTTAAATGGCACATTAATGAATATAGCTTTATGATTTATATCTTCAGGAACCAGCGGTTCTTCATTAGATTCGGTGAAGATTAATAAATTAGACAGGATCAGATCTAGGATGTGGCCGCTTGAATTCAGTTATCCGTTGAATTGAGAGAGGTCCATAAAGTGCATACAGTCCACGAAGTGATTACTGAGATAACTAGAATGATCACTTACTGCATAGTATGAAGATGACCTAGATTGTATCCATGAAATTTCAGCAAGATTAAAAACACCTAAGATAACAAATGAATCAGCGGGGTTATTTGATACCATGTATGACGACATAAAGGAAATTTTCCATTAGGTGTTGATGTTGGGTCCCCCCTTGAATGTATACGCAGCATATATGGACAACAGGGTGATATATACCATTGGTACGAATGGTAACCCAAATGTCTTCAGCACAAGAGTGCCATTCAAGCTGAGCTACGCTGGTCAGTTCCTGTTTAATAGCTAACAGTACACCACCGCCAAGACGCTGACCTGTGGCAGCGTAATCGCGATTTCTACGATATATACAGTAGCGAGAGTCAAACAGTTCATAGTCTCTAATGTCTTTAGTTAACCACGATTCTGTAAGAGTGATTATGTCAAACTCATTTGAAAGAGTGTTTTGAAGAATCGTCGTCGTTTTGGTACGAAGGCCTCTAACATTCTGGTAATATATTGTAATGTAACACAATTAAGAGATTCTGGTCGTTGGGAGAATAATACTTGTAGCCGTTAGTTAAACTAAGATAAATCTAGCCGCTCGTCGGCGCTACAACCAATAATGGCACGTCTCGCCGGACATCTTCATTATTGACCAATGAGACAGCGTACGGGATAATTTTCGGCCGCCGGACGGCGTGGGCTTGCACTGAGCAAACGCTCGCGATTAATAATCCAGACCCAGAGCCATCAGCTGCGTGTGTGCCTTGGGCACGTAGCCGCACGCGATTGCATCAGTACTTTATAAACGCCTTGCTACCTCAGCATTGCACATAAATATTAAAGCCAGTGACTAGTGTAATAACTTGCTGCGTCCTGTCTGCCCTTGTAAGTGTAAAATCCAGAATCCCTAGTCTGCACACTTTACACCAACGGAATCGTGACTGCTGTCGATGACCGCCATGTAAGTAGATTTAAATTCACTCTCTTGTATGTGCTGTTAATAATTGTGCCCTTGAAAAACATGTCCGGTCGGAGATTCCTCAGAGAGAGATTAATAAGAATCAGATTAGAGTAGGATCAGCCCCTAGACTTAAAACCCTGTATGTAATTACTTGTTAATGTTGTCCTGTAAATAAACCCCTGTCCAGAAGTCACACATTTAATCATTCGAGTAGTTAGTTACCTTTCCCCGGCATAAAGCTGCGGCCGACCATACAACTTTGAGATAGGTGAGGAGATGCCCTACCAGCTGAGCTTACCACGGTGGAACCTGAGATCAGCCCTGATTCTGGCCTTGAGGTTAGTTAAACTGCCTTCATTTCACCAGCACTCTTCTCCCCCTTTCTTACCTTGTTACACTGTCGAGTCCATCTTTTCCCACTTATAACACTGGTCTCCAACGCGGACCCATTCATTTCCCTATTGTTACACTGGCGGCCAACTTGGGGCCCGATCCTCTCCTCCTTCCTTTCGCTGTCTAGTCCTTCTCCCCTTTTCCCCATTGTTACAACGTGGATTTTGTCTGGTCATTTTTTTTCCATTGTTACAATATAACTAAAGACATGGGAGACTAATGCAGGTGTATCGTGGAGCATGTACGTGATTCCAGAATCAGAGATGCACAATACCAGTATTGTGAATCTCAGACCCGGCTAATGACAGTGTTGATTTGAAATAGATATTAAAAGAGAGGTAATAATAATAATAATCGGATAATTTTTATAGCGCCGCTTTTGTGAGAAATCACCTCAGGGGCGCTGTACAAATATTACTTCCTATTCTTATATTACGTCTATTCTATGAATTTATTATTATTTATTTTTTTTTTTTTTTTTTTGGACAGGCCATCATTACACATTATTTATAGACCATATAGAGATGAAGTTAAATTATATTCAAGAATGTATTTAATATTACAAGACGCTAATACAAATGATAGAGTGATTTTTTCCATTATATTCAAGAATGTATTTAATATTGCAAAACGCTAATACAAATGATAGATTGATTGTTTCCATTATATTCAAGAATGTATTTAATATTGCAAGACGCTAATACAAATGATAGAGTGATTGTTTCCATTATATTCAAGAATGTATTTAATATTGCAAGACGATAATACAAATGATAGAGTGACTGTTTCCATTATATTCAAGAATGTATTTAAGCTAAGACAAAGAATTATTATCCATATTTTTAGGATAAATAACACAGAACACTCTTAAAAGGGTGGAGCGGCGGGGGAGGATGGTGGCCGGTGGGATTTATCCAGAGGGCCCTCAAAATCTTCTTTGTCTTGGTTACGCCCCTGGTGGCGTGAGGGGTCGGATTGATGTTCGTCTGCACGTACGCCAGGCGCTTGTCAGCCGGCTTCAGGATCCGGAGGAGCACTTCATCGTGTAGTCCACTGACATCATTGCTCCTGCATTATCGAATTCTCTGCAGTGCCAGTTGCTTCTTGGCAAAGAACTCATACCCGTCCTCTACCACCTGATGCACCCGGCAGATCAGGTCAAAGTCGTGCTTGTTGAGGTACTTGGCCACTATCTCAATGACGTAGGTAAAGGCTCGTTCTCGCCCCAGCTGGTGTTCTTGTTGGGGTTCACTTCCCGGTTGTATACAATATTTTTACAACCACCGCACGTCACTAGTTCCGCACGTGTTCGACCGACCGCCGCCAGATGTATTATTACTCTAAGGATGTGACCGATGTCTAATGCGTTAATTCGGAAGAACGAAGCAGATTTCAACTCAAAATATTTGGCTTTTTATTATAAACTTGATTTAAGCCCGAAACGACAGCACTAAAATTATGTAATTTTTATAAATGTAACCCAAAAATTATTGCGGTTATTTTATGCTATTTTTACACCGGGAAAATTAATAACTTCCCGATCCTTCCAAGGTAAATCGGGAGCGACTACACAACGCAGCCGGCTGCCACGAGGTAGAATGAATGAGTGTAAAAGAGATCACGTCTGTCTGTCGGGAAGGTCTGGATGCCGCCCTTGCCAGTGATCGCCAACAGGCGGTAACATTGTTTCCCAGATAATTCTTGATAAGTGTTGATTTAGATAATTTATGAGAATAGGTAAAGTGGGGGAGGGAAGGTGAATGTAATGGGGGTAGGTAGTGGGAAGGGTAAAGTGTGTAGGGAGATACATGATTGAAAGAGAAAATATTAATATGAGAAAAGAAAATATTAAGATAGGAAAAAGAATATTAAGATAAGAAAAAAAATTATTGAGATGAGAAAAGGAAGCAGATGGAGTCAAGCAATTTTCTTTAGGTCCTTTTCCTTGAAAATGAGTATGGGTTGCGACGTGGGGTTTTTTCGTAGAAATATTTTTGAATTTTTGTCCGCGTGAATTGGTAGCTTTTTTCTTTCTGAAAACCCTTGACTTGAAAAAGGAGGTTTTAATAAAAATGGGAACTGGTCAGGTGATCGTTAACAAAAATTTATCTTTCGACGCTGGGATGATTCAAATCTTTTGTGCTTATTCACTTTCATCTCCATATTTCCGTGATATACAGATATGTACACACATATTCAGGTAAATATGTACGTAGATATACAGATATGTACATACATATTCAGATACCCTTACACATACTCGTATATACATATAAACATACACATCAATATACACACATATCCCCACACCTAAACAATATATACACCTCCATCTGAATACGAGAATCACTCATCAAAAGTTCCCAAGCGCCTTCCTGAAAGTGTGGTATTTGGCTATTGACTTTATTTCAATTGTTAAATTGAAGATTTTAGGAGCAAGGAAATTAAACTCTGACTATGTCATTGATATTTTGTTGCTGGAATAATATAACTTTGAATATTATTTTGGTTTGTTTATAGAAAAGAAAGTATCTTGTATCGGCCCGTGTAATATAATAATACCTACATGCATCACTCGCTGGCGATAGGGCGAATAATTCTGCGCTAAATAATATTTCATTAGTCGACATTAAAATAAAAATTAAATTTACATTCACTCATTAGAACACAAAAAGCCACCATGAAAATTATACTTAAAGTCCCTGTAAGAACTAGCACTTACGAAATCTTTAACAAACTTTACATTTTTGTCAAAAATACAATTATACTCTAAAACAATACTACTTTACATTCATACGTACAAAAAACCAGAAATAACAACAATCATACATATTAGAAAAGGCAGATCTCAGAGTCAAAAGCACATAAAACAAGGAACCACAAACACAATATTTGGACAAAAAACTTCGTAAATTAATGGACTAAACTCTACAACAAAATCACACCATGCTTTAAAAAATCACAACAACTATAATAAATTTAAAAATCAAATAAAACACTAGATACGTCACATAGGGAGACCTGAAATAGAAAATATATTAAAACCAAATATAGACTAACTCCGAAACCACTCAATTGCACTTAAAAAACCTCACCTTAGAATTGTTTTTATTTTTTTCACCAAACACATCGAATTAATATAATGTAATTTCCTATTTTATAAATGAAATCCTCAGCACGGGAAATCTCAGAGAGGATATCATTATTTGTTAATTCGTTTTAAAAAACGAAGATAATAAAACATAATAATAATTATTATTATACGCAAACGCGTGTTGGTAGGTGGGTACCCAAAAGACATTATTCTTTGTCAATTACGGACATCGTGTCTTCCTTTGGGATGAAAGAAATTGAATTTTAGATGTTTCGTTTGCCTCAAAATTTGGCTTTGAGAAAATGATTTAATAAACCGAAGGTAGGCTCGGTGATGTTACGGAAATTTTAGGTCTTCGTAGTTCATCTCCCGCATTGTGAATCGCTATTTGATACCACGACCGTTTCTCCCAATATTTGATACCTTGATGACAGATTTATTGAATGAGATGATTTGCATGCTTTAATATTTTAAAATATATCTACATTACTTTGGACGCAGAAATATAGCGATATGGTTATTAAATGGAACACCGTCACATCGCGTGCGTCATTTTATCCGTAAGGCAATGTAATCTGGTTTCAGCAGAACAATGCCTTTATAGTGGCAGGAATAAACGGTTCATATCTGCTCGTAATAAGGCTGAGCCTAACTAAACTGTTTGGCTTACTTTGTAGTTCTACAGTTGGTTATATAATTCCGGAGCTTAATGCTAGAAGTGTAAATGTCATATTTCTGGATCGCGAAGGATTGAATTATCGATTTCTTAACGTAAACAAAAATAAGGAAATGAAAATGCTTGACTTCATTCTTCGAAATTCCGGGGAATTTAGGAATATTTGAACCTTGAAAACTGTCTACATCTTTAGTTAGTAGTCAAGTTGAATATAACTCCTCGATCTGGTCCCTCCATTTTAAAATACATTCAGATTCAATCAAAACAATTCAATGTAATTCCGAAGACACATTAATTATAAAATCGTTATTACCATTGAAAGCATTAACTATAATTACTCGTACTTGATGAAATAACTAAATTTACTAAATCTCTCAGATGGAAGAATTATTTCCGCCTTGGTATTTACATTCAAACTATAGTAAATGGTAGTATAGACAGCCCGATTAATTGTACCTAGATTACATGAAGTTAGTAATAGATACGCAGATGTAGCGGATCTATTTGACTGCACGGAAGGTAAGTACAATTTTGTTACCCGTCTCAGAACAGACACTAGTGAGACGGGAAAAGTACATGTAAATGTTTAAATTTTATGCCAATAAACGCCCGGGTTGCCGGCAATGAAATGAAATGAATACGGCTATACTATCATATCTTTTCAATCAATATTAATATTACAGTATGTTTTAAATGTACACATGTCTTTTACTTTTACATCTTTTAGGACATTTTATTCTTTGTGTTCTCTGATGTCATTGTACGACCTAATGTCACATTTAATAGTTACCTTACAAGCATAAGAATGTGGAACACCACATTATTATGCTTGTAATTAACTACGACATATAATTATGGTTTATTTATACTGTTGATATTAAATAAATAAATTAGTAAAAAATGGCAAATTATATCTACCATTTCATTCATCCAGAGCACCGGTATTCATAGCATTCAAACAAGGAACGCACTTTCAAGTACTTACAAGTACTTTCTGAAACTTAATCAGTTTACAAAGTGCGCAAAAAGTGGTAATGTTTTTTTTCTATGCGAGATCTGATGATTATTTTCGTGGTTACTTCCTCGTGTAATCTGTCACTTTCTTTACCGTCCGCCAAAATCCCGTAGGCTCATAGAATTAGGTACTCGCTAGCTACATCTGTTCAAGTTGATAACTCCAATAGCTTTTTAACTGTTTTTCCGAAATTTTCCCATATAATCTCGTAGATTTGGGTGGATTTTATAATGACAACCTTTCTAAGTGATGAGACTTTGTGCATAATAAGACAAATTAATTACATACATAAATATCTCATTACAGAGATCGTAAAACTTTACATGGTGCCTTTTTAACAATTATTATGTATGTATCTTAGAATACATTGAGAGATTCCATCCAATTTGTCTAGGCACGCGAAGCATTCCTGCGGTGAATAACTCGCTTGTTGTATAATGATTCTCAGAATTCCTCCAGCCAACCATAAATGCGTAATGTGCCACTCCACGTTTAAGGCCGGCCTATCTACGATTCTGTGCTCCGGATCTCTTCAAACGGAATATTCTCGGAGCTTCATTGAGATAAGTCAACGTGGATTACACGTGTTAAATGGTTCATCGTCTAGGATATCCGCAATTAGGATATCCCCGGCCAATCAGAACTGGGCTCACGTCGAACTAAGGGTCGGGCGGTCGTTGGTCGTCGGTCGCCGGCCGCCGGCCGCCAGTCGGGATATGCGGCGGCGCACTCCTTATCGCCCGAAGAAGGGTAGCCAAGAATACAATATTGAATGTACGAGATGACTATTACAGAGATATGGATACTAAACAGAAAACCGATCCTCAAATTAGCAACAGGTTTTAAATAAACCGAAAACTTAAAGTTGTACAGGGTGTGTACTAGTGGCTACTCTCCGGCTTTACCGGTGCTGAATCAAATTATTGTTTGCTATTGACCTGCGTTTATTGATTGATGATTAGTTGTTTTTAAAAGAATTTCTGAAACGACAAAAATAAAGCGACATATCGTCAATGAAAGATATACGATGATATCTTAGAGTAATAATATATTGTTACTCTAAGGATGATATGCGAGAATCTTTATGAGTTAATTTTTTTTCAACACGGTATCGTCCGAGTTTAAAGAATAATTAATTTATTTTTTTGGCTGTTTTGAAAAATTGAAAATTCTTTTTACTATGAAAATGAACTCTAGAAAAAAAACGAAATATAGTGGTATTTAAGTTTGAACGTCATTATTGATAAAACATAAAATTAAAAAAGTGGACTGAAGTACGTTATTATATTGATATGTAGGTACTTACGTGAATAATACAACTAAGTAATATCTGTTTCCAACAGCAGCTTTCAAAACATTTGAGAATAAATATATTGAAACTTTTTCCATGGAATAGATTTTTTTTTGTTACACCCATTTAAGCCTCTGGAGGTTTTTGGTCGAAAATTTGAAGATAACGCAAAAATAATTACATTTTTTACTTGCATTGTAATTTCTGTTGTAACCTATATAAATAGATCTTTGAATATTCGCAACTGTAAATAAAATAAAATAAATCATTTCGGTCTCCTTGAGTTGTCGCATGTTGTTACTCGTACATATTGTGTTGATTAAAGCCGTTTCATTCTTAGAAGGCTTCATCAAACAAACTACATTAGCAATTAATTATTATTATTTTACTGTTTATTTAAAATTTTATTCGACCATTTTTTTAATATATTTTCATGTTTTTATTTTTTTATTTTCTTGTAATCCAATTATTTTAACTATAATTATGATTATATTTTTTACTTTTTACCCCCATTTGTAATTATGCATTTATTTATGGAATGTGTCGTAATATGTGAAGCTCTCTAATATTCCGGATTTATAATTATTTTTCTATGTCGGAAATGTTTTGCTTCAATTACCTTTTTTTATATTTTTATTCCCACTTCGAATCTAGGATAACTAGAAGAAATTACTAACTGGAATGTATGAAATAATGTGCTGACTCTAAATAATAACTACAATTGATCTTAAAAAATATGTCACAGCCTGAATCAACAAACAGGGCATTCGTTTTATTCAAAACATGATCAAAGAAAACCAAACATAATACCTGCAATATACTTTAATATTGTCAAACTTATTCGAACGTGTTTATAATTACGCGCTTATTAGGATTTGCCTACTGTAACCAACACAAAAACAAAAAATGTATTTCTCTTCAAATTCTATACCCAATTTACATTTATACAGCTAAACTAAAACATTAAAATAAAACTAATCAATACACATCAATACTTGTACCACATTTAACAAATCCACCTGAACACCTCAGCACAGGTTCTCTTAGTGAACTGGTCACGACACATATAATACTCCATTCACAGTATCACCTCTTCTCACCTACCTTACACTCCACACTATAAAACACAATATAAAGCATCTTCATTATATTTAAAAAAAGACATATTATGTAAAATGGTACTCTATAATATATATATATATATATAAATAAATAATAAATGTAATGTAGGTTAAAATAAAAACAAACAGACGGAGATTAAATCTATTTCTCTAAAATTCACAAAAATCTTTGTAGTGTGGTGTGACGAAAAGTTTCTGTGGAATTTATTAGAAGCAATGTTGACTTGACAACTCCTTGGGAAAACTTCTGACTCTCACCGAGTTTAATGCAATTTAAATAACTTCCAGTAAGTGTCATTCCGAATATAATGAAACTGTCTGAAACTCTGGACTCTGAACATCTTCTACTGGCAACCATACTTCGCGGCGAGAAATAGGTTATTTTCGACTTCCACCAGTAGCAATGTGTGTCCTCATATTTAGTTAAGAACGCAAAAGCCATTATTTCAATGAGAACTTCTAACGGATGGACTTTTCGAAGTCGTGCCTAATTAACACTTGCAGGAGTAAAAACATTAACAATATTGTTATTTTGTTGGATGTTTTAGAGATATCGAGCGCTGTCGAGCTGTGAGCAAGTCGAATTGTGCCTCCTTCTTTATTTATTATTATGATAATAATAATAATAATAAATGGATTATTTTTATAGCGCCGTTTTCGTGAGAAAATCACCTCAAAGGCGCTTTAAAACATAATTTATCTAACCTATACCTTATCACTTAGACTTATATATAATAATTTATATCTTAGATTAATTACTAATGGCTTACAGCTAAGATTTACAACTAGAAATTATCTAATTCAGACTTATAATTAGTGACTTACTTCTAAGACTTACATAGATAGCGACTTACAATTTAGACCTGTAGCTAGTGACTTAAAACTAGTGATAGAGGCTTATAACTAACATATTTACATTTCAGACTAAATTATGTACAAAATGTTACTATATGGTTTCTATGTCAGACGTGTGGCATACAGGCGAACTATAGGGGCAGTTAAACCCGATCTGCGAAGAGGGCTGTAAGAGATGTAGACACAACCTATTATTATCTTGCGAAGGGGGAACGATACTGACTTTCGAATTTGAACTCCATTTTATGCAATACTTCTAAATTTGTGCAAAATCCTTTTGCACAAAATATGCTCTGCGGGCCTTATCCGTGGTTGATGCGAGGGTCTGGATCCAGTGAGTGGTGGTAGTCAGGAAGGGGTCTAGGGTCAGCGGTGGTCAGAAAGAAAAAAAATGAGTAGAGCAGAAGTCATAGCGGGCGGAGCAGTCGAAGTAGAGCAGAGGTGTCATCAGGGCGAGAGTTGCTGGCTGACTGACCCATTTCTGCAGTCTATTTCTACCCCCAACCAGGCGCCAACCCGACCGCTTTGGTTGGGATTTTGCGACGCTATCGGCACATTTCCGTGCTGGTAGCGTCGCGAAACTTTATTAGACAACACCTGTCTCCCTCACACCGCGTTGCCTCATTCTTTCGTTTTATTCAGTCATTCTTAAAAAAGCGGTGACGGGCAATCCCCGCCACTTGCATAATATATTTAATTATTTGCACAAAAATGATAGGGTAACATGTCTTTTGGCTAGCGGAGCCGGGCCAGTTGAGAACATCAAACATTGGTTTTTCGCTTGGTTCCGGTCTCGTACAATTGCCGATAATGTAATTATGTTAATACATTATTCTGGAATAGACCAAGAGGCCCAGATGTCCAACACATTTTCCAATGTTAATTTTGTGTTTTGGGGATTCGAGAATTAAAATACCTAATTTTTTTTTTAAATGAGTGTTTTAACAGATGAACTAAGAATTTGATGATATTTTGTGTAGTTTACCAAGGCACCGAATGATAATATAAAAAATCGCTACATTTGATGAACACCCCCCCCCCCGAAATTTTATCATCGGACAGCCTGTATATGAAATTAAATTTACTTAAAGACTATTGTTTTTCCCATATGAACGTCTCAATCCGTATTCGTTCATATAAATTTATGAGAAGTTCTGTTTAGAAAAAAAAAATTAATTAAAATTTGACTTCCAGCTCATGCTTCAATATTTAAAATTTTGAGAAAAAGGATTTTTTTCAAATGGTATGCAATCGAAAAATCACTCAGAAAAGTGACAGGTTTCTGCGGCACCGCGATATGAGTTTAAGTTTTCACTTTGCCGGGAAGAAGTGGGTAAAGTCGAAGTTGGTTATGAAGCCTCTTTTCGAACCCACAGTATTTGTGAAGTACAATTTTGAAGTGAAAACCTATGGACGTATTTGCAATAGAACACAAGTAATAATATAATACAGAACCAGTTATCAAATCAGGTGAAAAAATTTTTTTAGGTATAAAAAACTAAAGTACGATATGCATTCTTTAAATTAGCGTAGAGTAATAATGAATTACAAATGAGATGTACAAGTTTAAAATACAAAGTATAAAAGTTTAAAAAATAAAAGATTAAAGTACCATATGCATTTTTTTAAATTTAGTATAGAGTACTAATGAATTACATATGAAGGTTTTATTAAAATTGTACATATCTATTAATGAGCATATGTTCGCTTTTGACCCTCCCTAAATCGAGAAGCCATATATTGATCAGTTTACGCAAGACGTGTACTTTTCATTTTCCATGTAACGGGTATTATGTTGAACAATTTTGGTCCTAAGTATGAAAATTGTCTTTGAGCAAGGGATGTCATGGTTTTTGTTGAAACTATTGGATTACTTCTTGAGTGTCTGGTGATAGTGCTCGATAGATGGTTAGTGGTGATGTTGTTTATGTGTGTGTAATACAATTTTCCTGATATACAATTGTCTGACATCAAGAACTTGCATTTCTTTGAATAATTCATCACTGGGGTACGTAAAGAGTTTTTTAAAGATGACTCTTATTAGGGATTTGTGCGCTTTTTCCAGGGGGTCCAAAATTGTTTTGGCACAACCGCCCCATCCTAAGGATGCATATTCAAGTAAAGAATTATAAATGGCATAATATATTGATTTTAGATCTTTTACATATAGAATATTTCTAATTGTCATGAAAGGTGAGTGAGTTTTCTGACTTTTGTGGCAGTTGAGTTGCCGTGTTCTTCCCATCTCAGGAATTTGTAAATAATGATTCCTAAATATTTTAAACTATCCACGCATTCTGAGTTATTGCAAGTACAAGTATTTATTTAATTTCAAAGGTGAGCAGTAATGTTTAGCACATCTTTGGGTTGTCCCGCTTGCGTTGCATTGAAACGTAAGAATTTGGTTTTATCCGTATTGAGAGTAAGGAGGTTATTGTCTAACCATTGCATAACCTTGTTTATACCAATTTCTGCTTTTCTATGAACTTTGATCCAGCTTTTGCCTTCATAAATCAAGACCTTATCATCAGCAAAGGTAATGATGTGATCCGCAAGGTTACTGTTATTTAGGTTATTGATGTAAATATTGAACAAAATAGACCCTAAAGTACTTCCTTGTGGTACACCAAATAAAATATTGGCTGGATCGCTTAGAGAATCATTGATATTGACTCTTTGGATTCTGCTTTCTAAGTAACTACCCAGCCATTTAAATAGTTGCCCCTGTAAACCGATTATCTGTAGTCTTTTCAAAAGAATTTTATGCGAGATGGTGTCAAAAGCTTTAGCTAAATCCAGGAAGATCGCGATGCATTTAATTCCTCCATCGATATTATTGGAGATGATTTTCGTCGGTTGAGAGATAGCATTTTTGGTACCTAATCCTGTTCGGAAGCCATATTGTCTCTTAGCAAGTATGTTATTATGTTCAAGATAAAAGGTGAGACGGTTCTTAACAATTTTTTCAATGATTTTTGAGACCGAGTTTAGCAGAGATATTGGCCGGTAATTTTGAATCTGCGACTTATCTCCGTTTTTGTGAATCAATGAAATAATTGAGTGTTTTAAATGATCGGGGAATGTGCCCGATTGGAAGCTTAGATTAGGAATGAACGCAATCGGAGGTGCAATGAATGTTTTTAATCAATATTAAATCGATTCTTGAAGCTGGGCACTACAGATTTTCATATAGATTTTCACAGATAATTCATTCTACTTCATACAAGAAAAAAAACAGTGGCGTGATTAGAATCTATTCGTCTATTGATCATAAGATGTGGTCAAGACCCGACTAGTATTCTGACAGCTACGCTGAACGTTGTCATCCTGAAGGTGGTAGAAGGAACTAAATACTTAGGATACATAATCACCAGTAATCTGTTGGATGATGATAATATTGATAAACAAAGACGAGCTCTCAGCGAAAAAATTGAAATTTGCGCAATGAAAAGGACTCTTTTCCTTGCTTTCTGCACAACGTTGTACACGTGTGAACTCTGGGCAAACTGTAAAAAGGGTAGTATGGAAAGACTTCGTGTACAACACAATAACGCCTTTCGCATAATATTTGGCCTCCCCAGACACTGCAGCGCTTCCAACATGTTCACGGAGGAGCGAGTGTCCAGTTTTGCAGCCCTTATAAGACCGGGGTGGCTGGAATGAGGGAATGAATAAACAGCTCCGGGAGTATCCTCATCACAGTGGCCCGTCTCAATCCAGCCTCCAGCATCTACGCATACTGGAGAAAGATATTGGCCCCTCACAATTTGAATGCCGCAGCACCTTAAAGGCTTCATTTTATGTACTTATTTTTTTATGTACTTTTTCAATATTATTTTTTATTTTATGTATCATGTATCATTTACCTACTATGTAACGTATTATATTTTTTAAACTTTATACATATTTTGTATATTTTTATAAATATTTTATGTATATTTTGTATGGAATGTATGGGACTGCACTAACCTCCACACATACCGGAATAAACATTTATTATTATTTTTATTTTCATTCGTGGAAGAATTCCAGAGATTATAACAGTATGAACACAAACACCACACAACCTCTTTCCCACTTGTTTAACTTTGACCGGACCGATTTACCCTGCCACAGTTATGGTTAAGCAATATAACTAGACAATATATCAAAAAACAATAAATAAGTAGATAAAAGTCATGTGTTTTCACAAATGACTATTACTACGATGAACACATTTGAGAAAACAAATGCGAGATGATGAGTACAGCATTTTGCTTGGGAGACTTAGGATCCCATTAATCAATAATAATTGAATCACCTATTTTTATTGGCTAAGTAAAAGGGTCTTAACTATGAGCAGATTTAGTAACCTTTGGAGCAGTGTTTCGCAACCTTATTTTTGCCATGTCCCACTTCAACGTTTCATAAAGTTCCAGTACATATGCTGATTTGATTCAGGCCGGGTCCTTGAGATTTAGGGCTAACGAACAAACTACCCATCATGCCGTTTCCCAGGAGGGGCAAGCAGAAAGGACGGACAGCCAAACAACTCTATCTTGGCATACTTCTCGCTTCATTCACATTCATACATTCTCTTCTATTACTCCGACTTCTGACATGATTAACTTAATCGTGCCATGTCTTCCTCGGGTGTCCCCGGCTTCATCTTCCTTTCACATTCGCGTCATATATTCTTCTTACACTCCTTTATTCGTTCATTCGCTATACATGCCCAAACCATTGTCTGAGTCATTGATTTATGAGATTTAGGAGATTTTGATATAAATCTGTACCAATTTATGATACATTTTTTAAAAATAGAACCTACGCACGCATCCTTCGTGCTTACCTTTTGGTACGTACCATGCATATAGATAAACGATAATGTAGGTACCTACATATAACATAATATTTATTAAATACAACTGACATTTTAAAAAACTCCAAATTTGAAGTATGTATCCAAACGCTTCACTATTTTTAAAAGAGTGTAACTGATTTATGCACCATTTTTTTTTATTATGAATAAAATATTGAAGAATGCGATCACTTTATGTCTTGACATTAAACTCAACAGTCTTCAAGACCGTAAAGCTTTTACGTTAACACTCCTGAAGAAGGTTAAGTTTAACCGAAACGGATCGACAATATATAAATATAGTAAAGTAGCTTAAAACAAAGAAGCTCCCCCGGTAGGGCGTGCCCCCTACGTTTAGAAACACTGCTTTAGGGTCAGTTTGGAAGACGAAATTGGGGCGGCCGCCTTCGCACCCTTTTCACAAAGAATATACGGCTATTTACTTGTGTACAGAATGACACGAAGAAGACATTAATGGCGCCAACGCGCCCTATCAGGAGACAATGAAATACCTATTCCCTTTGTTACAAATCCGCTGAGAAAGAAAATATTATATTATAACATCCCGTTCACTTGCAACGCGGCGGGAGCCTGATCTTTCTCCTCGGATTATGTAGGGATGATGCCTTTATTGTATTTACGATGTGTGTTTAACCAAGGAACACAGTCGGTCATGCTTGCGATTAAATATTGTTCCGTGTTCGTCATAAACGTATCCCTTTTTCGTAAAGCTGTACCGCGCAATACTCCCAGTCGCCCGATCCCAGTGGTAATAATGTCTCTACCCATTTAGGGGAATGTCGTGAGGCTGAAGGCAATGTGAGTAGTAAAGGAAAATTTGGAGGAGTACCCGTGATACAAATAATCGTTTTAAAAATAATTGTATAACTTCATATTATCCGTGTATTTTTTCATGTATACCAAAAAAAAGTTTGTGTCAGATGGACTATGATACCTCCAAACGGAAATAATTTTGAGTCAGGTTATGTGAGAGGGTACGGAGAAAGGAAAGAAAAATATTTCGTTTTTGTAATATACTTGAACCATGCTTAGCCAACAGGTGCAAGTCATAATTGATAAATCAAACATTTTATCACAAATCAACATTAACTCTCCAACAAGAAAATCAACAAGGAGGATAAAAGATTTTTTTTTAATATTAAAGCGTATCACACAAATACGGAATATTTCTCTCATTTACCGCGGATATTAAGGACACATAATCAAACTGATAATGTGATGATGTCTTTTATTAAATACCAAAACAGTGAACCACACCACACCTGTCAATAAAGAGGTAGTTTATATACCCACTTTATAATATGTTTTCGACCTTCCACTTTTTTTGCATTCTTAGTGTCATTTTTGCGAGATAATGTTTGCTGTTGTTTATTGTACTTATCGATTATTATGGCTATGTACCATAAGCATTCACGTGTATAAGTTTTGGGAATTTCGCTTGTTTTATGTTCTAAAATAAAATAAAAATACTAACCAGTTTGAGATTAGTATTAAGTAATATTTCTTCGTTGGGCTTATTTCAGTTCTTGAGGAATTATACGAGTATGAGTTTAAAACCCCCGGTGTGTATTTCTTTGCGCGGGGTGGGGAAAAAAAGGGATTTTTTTCTAAGTTTTGTTATTGTGAATATTTCCCAAAATTCTTAAGAACGACGAATACCAAATTTTTAATAGAATTACAGGTTGTTTAACCTTTTAATTTTTATATTTTCGTTGACCGTTTCGTTCCACATTTTTTTTACCGTAACTTCATAGAGGAGACCCTGAGGGAAATAATTTCCCTCAATTCCTAGATCATCTTTGGGGATGCTGTGTGGAGGATATTTTAAAGGATAGGAGGAAGTGAACTTGGGTCTTGAAGAGATCCATGTTGTAGGATGGAGGAAACAGAGAGGCCGGCAGATTATTCGAGAGCCCAGCTGTTGAACACAAGAACGAGTCATAGAAGCGACCCGTTCTCATGTGACAAAAGTAAAGCATTTGCAAATGTTGGGCGCGTTTGGCGTGTTTTTCCACTATGCACCGGTGCCGAAAGGAACAACGACGCTATTTTCTCAGAGCATCTTCCATTAAAATACCGGTAGAATAAGGATAGCATTCCCACCTGACGTCTGTGCTTCAAAGGTTGCAATCCGTTTGTTAAGATAGGTGAATCTATCAAACGGACCGCCCGTTTCAGCACAGAGTCAAGGGTTTTTTTCAGATATTTTGGGGCTCTCGACCAGAGGTGGCTGTTAAATTCTACAGTGGGGCGCACTTGCGAATTGCACAAGGTCAGCAGTGGTGTACTATTTTTTTGTGTTAAAGCATTGTTGGATCCTTTCTTTAGTTTGTCTGAAAATTTTCCAATATTAACTTATTCTGACCGGGTTTTGTTTTTGCAGAAAGTAAATGTCCCTTAGACTTATAAGATGGATGGATAAGATGGGTGAGAGCATAGGACAGGCCATACTTTGTTACTTTGTCTGCAATTTCATTTCGAGATGCCAGTATGTCCAGAGATCCAAATAAATGTTACTGTTTCGCCCACGGCCTTAGCCTTGTAGCTGGCAGGGAGTAGGGAGGCTATCAAAACTCGAATAAAACATTCAAAGTGGTCTTCAGAAACTGGGAGATGGGCAGATCTAAGTTGAAAGTAATGAATCACTTAGGACACGGAAATATTCCACCTTAAAAAAAATATTATGCCTAATTAAACCGAGATTTTTTATTTAGTTCACAGGTAGAAATTGAGATAGTGTCGAAGTCAATACAATCAATTAAGTTCACAGGTAGAAATTGATAGTGTCGAAGTCAATATAATCAATTGTTCACAGGTAGAAATTGAGATAGTGTCGAAGTCAATACAATCAATTAAGTTCACAGGTAGAAATTGATAGTGTCGAAGTCAATATAATCAATTGTTCACAGGTAGAAATTGAGATAGTGTCGAAGTCAATACAATCAATTAAGTTCACAGGTAGAAATTGATAGTGTCGAAGTCAATATAATCAATTGTTTACAGGTAGAAATTGAGATAGTGTCGAAGTCAATACAATCAAATGAGTTAACAGGTAGAAATTGACATAATCTCAAATAATGAATATTATAATATCTATTGAAAATTTTGATTGATAATTACCTACTTTCATTAATTTTTCTTTGTGTTTATAATTTGTCTGTTCTCATATTATATGTTCTACGTTTATCATTTTTCTATACTTCATTATTATTTTTTTTATTCTGTATATTCGTGTGAGGAAATGTTCGCTTACGAAACATGTTGATATGTATATATTAATAAAGTGGTGATTAGAAAGTAATTTTAAATTTATTTTCAATCAAATAAGGTCACAGGAACAAATAAATTTCATTCATCGTCAGTAGATCGCAAAAAACATAATAAGCATAATTATACCAGTAATCGATCAAGATCATTTCATGGTAAAAATAGTCGGCAATTGATTTGTAAATATTATGGTTTGAAAAATCATAGGGCGATCGTATAAGGGGGTAAGTTTATAGATTTAACAACTTTTACGTGTAAGGTAAATTACCATATTACAAAAAATTGTAAAAGTGCTTAAATACAGGTTAAAGTGTTTACATTAATTAAAAAAATACATTATAAAAGTGAATACGTAACTCATAATATGTGAAATTACAATAAAATATCAGATTTATTTGATAAGTAGGCTGGGTTATCAGTTTTATCTTTAACAGATTATAAATATGAAATATTTCTAAGGATTACAATTAGATACGAAAGATTTAACATGAAAGATTACGATAGCCTTAGATTACATGTACTAGGTACAGTATTGCTAAGAGCTGATTTCAAAGGTAAATATAATAAATTAATTTAAAAACATACTAAGTGTTTAATAAGTATATTTTTTAATTTATTTATTAATAAGGACGCCACAAAGTGAAGTAATTGTATGTATAAGAGTATAGAATTTTATGTTGTAAATCATAGTTCGATGACAATTTTAGTAGAGACTTATATTTAATATAGGTTTCACAGGTATGAAACCGGTTAAAAATTTAATTGATGTATTGTTATTGTCAACTAAGGATGATGTTCGCCATACGAGTACATTGATGTTCGTATATCCGGCCCGGTCATCTGGTCTTTCCGCAAAAATATTGCTAATATCCAGAATTTTGCAGATTTCAAACGGGTCTTAAAAACCAAATTATTCAAAAAATCCTACCCAATATAAAATATAATGTACATTCATGTACGTAGAAATAGAACTTCGCGCCATTCTTTCTTTTGATCGGTCATAGCTTATTTGGTTGCGGTTTTCACCTCCTTTTCATTGAATGCCCCTAGCATCCAGTGACAAACCATGCATATAATATCAATTAATATTATCTTGTTCTGTTATTGTTTGTACCTATTTTATATTTGATTATTTACACTCTTAGCTTCGAAATTGTTATATTATTTATTTATTTTTTATTTATAAAATACATGATATTTAATGGAGACATTTACATGGAGTAGAATACCATACTAGGCGGCTGCCCGTTTCATGGTGACCAATGGAGTATAATTACGTTGTGTGAAGTCTAGTATAAACATATGGATTTATTATATTAATTATATTAACATGCTGACAATTGGAAAAATTATAAAAGAAAGTAGAATACGCAAACGAGAAAAAGACATGCGTAAGGATTAGATCACAAAAATATACTTTATTTTTATATGTGCAAGCATGCACACATGTGCACATAGGTGCACACAAAAATAAACACGCGAACACATACGCATATAATATACACATATATGTATGTATATATACATATATGTACGCATATATACACATATGTACACACACATCCCTATGTATGTATACATATACACACACATATGCATGAACGTGCAAATGAACATACACATATATACCCACAAACAACAAAACATACGAGTACACCTCTATCTGAATACGAGAAATAGGCTACTAACACTATCACAATCACTCATTAATAAGTCCCCAAGCGCCTTCTTAAAACTGTGGTATTTACTTATTGCTTTTATTTGAATTGTTAAATTTTTGAAGATTTCAGGAGCAAGGAAATTAAACTGTGACTGTGCCATTGATGTTTTTGTTGCTGGAATAATATAATTGATTTGGTTGGAATATCTAGTATTGTAGTTTGATTCGACAGTATTTTTTTTTACATATTTGATTTTAAAATAGGAGGATATATAAGGATTTTATATTGAGTACTTTGAAGTCCGTGAATAAATCCTTCGTGGGGTTAATATAGTGTACTTTGTAAATGGTACGCATTATCAATTTTTGAGCTTTAATTAATGGATTTAATATAGTTTTAAAGCATCATCCCCAGACTATTATACCATAAGATATAATTGATTGACATAGAGAAAAGTATACTGTTTTTAATGTATTTTTATTTAATATATTTCGTAATGACCTGAAGATATGACAATTTTTGTATACGGTTTGTGACATTAATTACATGTTCTTCCCATCGACGTTTATTATCAATTATTACACCCAAGTATCTAATGGAATCTACTCGTTCCAGTGAGTTGCATAAGCAATTTGAGAGATCTCTACAAGAATGTATTTTTAGTACATGATTGATTGAAGGCTGACTTGGAATATTAAGACTAAATGTTAAATATTTCGTTTAAGTTATATTTAACGTCAGTAGATTGTCATCCAATCATTGTTGAATACTTTTCAATATTAGTTCCGCTCTATGAAATGTTTCTTCCCATGTCTTACTTTTTAGTACTAGTGCAGTGTCAGCGGAGAAAGTGATTATGTTGCCATCAATCAGTAGTCTACATAAGTCATTAATGTAAATGAGAAAAAGTATGGGACCGAGTACACTGCCCTGTGGTACACCAAAATTGATGCTGGTTGGATAAGATGATTTACGTGATGGTAGCTTAAAACACTTCTTTCTATCTGTTAGGTATGATTTGAACCATTCAAATGCCCTTTTCTATATTCCGATTTTTTGGAGCTTAGCTAGAAGGATTGGGTGAGAAACTGTGTCAAATTCCTTAGCTAAATCCAGAAATATTGCCAAACATTTACCACCTTTGTCTAGGGCTTGTGGATATTTTGTCGAGATTGCACGAGTGAGATGGCTTTAATTGTTTAATGGTTTGTGAAATTTCAGCAGAGTTAGTAGAGTCTAATATGAGTATATTCTTTATTTCACTGGTAGATTGATTGATTACATCGACAAGAGCATTTTCATCCGTTGATGTCTTATTTAATATTTGTGATGCTAGGTTCTTACCGATATTACAAAAATATTCATTTATGTGGTTGATCACAGGATTTGGATGGTCTATTAGGGAGATGTCTTGGCCGTTGATATTTAATTTATTGATTGGTGGTATTGGGTGAACAGTGTTAGTTATTTCTTTGATAATATGCCAGATATTTTTGTTATTATTACCGGCTCTGGACAGTTTCTCTTTATAGTAGTTTTCTTTTGTAATTTTAATGAGATTATTACATATATTTCCGTATTTTTAAAAAATTATTTGGGCCTGAGTGTCCGGATTATTAAGTAATTTTTTGTGGAGCTTGTCCCTTTTTTTAATTCAACAAAATTAGGCCATCTGTGATCTATGGTTTCAGTTTTTTATTTTTTGAATTTTTCATAGGGGATTATTTGGTGACATCCTCAATATGTTGCAAAATGGTTTCAGAAAAGGTATTAAAAGCAACATTTACATCTGTGGAATTTAGAGTGGAGTGCCAATTTTCAAAGTTAATTATAGAAGTCAGTTTCTCGAAATTAATATTTTTCTTTTGTTACGTTACAACGTGGTCTTTCGGTAATGGGTTTTTTGTGCATAAGGCCAATTACTATTGAGTAATGGTCTGTTATGGTTGATTGATATACAGTTCCTTTCGCATTTTTTTTTGTTCTTAGAAATATGAGATCAATACATGAATTTGTCGTATCAGTTACTCTACTAGGAGCATTAATATGAGAGACAAGCCCATGTTGAGTCATGAGATTTTTATAATCTAGTGTTTGTGTTGATATAGGCTTAAGTAAATCAATGTTAATGTCACCAATTACCATTAGTTTTTCATTTGGTGAACAGTTCAATAAGGCCAAGTCTAATGATTTGAGGAAGGATGAAATATTTTGTTGTTTAGGTGACCTATATAGTGCTAGAATTGTGGTTTGGTTGGTTTTTATTTTAAGGCAGTTGGCATTACCGATTAATAGTTCAGAGATAATCGGGTCTAGCTCGGATTTAATGTATACAATTACTCCATCTGACTGTGTCTTATTATTTTATGTATTTAGCACTGTAAATTCTGCAATATTTTTGTGAGTATAATAAGTTTTGATCCA
Source organism: Halesus radiatus (assembly GCA_022606495.2). Classification (NCBI taxonomy): domain Eukaryota; kingdom Metazoa; phylum Arthropoda; class Insecta; order Trichoptera; family Limnephilidae; genus Halesus; species Halesus radiatus. Next base: position 387,481 of record JAHDVE020001908.1, on the reverse strand, counting down.
ACATTCGGTTAAAATTATTATATCAAAAATATTATTCAAACCGACAAGTGTTACAAGTAGGTTATTATAGTTCTTATCAATGCTGCGAATATTTATTGAAAATATTTTTAATCGTGTATAATAAGGTTTTATTATATTCACACACTTTAAAGGATCACTGGTTTCAGGAGTCATTATGTTACCATGGTTTTCTATTCGTAAATTAATATTAATCATTTGTTTTGACTAAAAAAAAAATTTTTTTTCTGAATAATATATGTTAAAACAAAATAAACAGTTATAATGATATGTGAAATGCACAAAAATGCCATTTAAACGTAGCTTGAGCATTTGCAATAAATTTCTTTCCAAGTTTTAGTATTGAGATAAATGTATTAAGTGTTGCCAGTAAACCTTGAACGAAAATATAACTACAAATGTTGTTGCCGGTGGGTATATCTGTGTTAATAAAAGGGGTGTTATTTGTATATATGGTGAGAATATAGAGTAGTAAAGCATGAAATTGCATATTTTTACAGTAATTCTGTTAAAACCAGAGGAATCTATTAAAGAAAGTATGAACAGATTATTTTGAGTACATATATTGTTAATAGTAGTGTGACCCATATAAAAATATTTGAGTAAAATAGTATTTACGAAATGATCTACTTTTTTCTTACAGAATATTGAAAAAGCTTGAATTTGAATCAAAGAAAGTAAAGTATGGTATGAACATTTAACAGTGAGGTTAACGTTTTGTAGCATTTTTGTGTAGTACACGAGTATTGTAATATCGAGAATTTTCATCTAAGTGAGTCTGCTACTCGTGAATATTTTAAAGTGTGGTTTTAATTTGCATGCACGTAATATATACGTTATCTTCTAATTATATTAGGTTAAATAATTTGTGTAGATTTTCTGTTTTTTTTTATTTTTGATTATTTATATTCGTGGTATATTCTAAATTGTTACACAGTATTCTATATTGAGCAAGTAAGTAAGACTGCTGCTCATGAATATTTGATGTCGTAATTTTAATTTGCACATATATATACTATAATAATAGTTGCATCTGTTATTTTACAATTAAATTAGGTTAGTTTAGTTCGTATAAAGCGCACTTGAGGTGAACCTTCACAAAACTGCGCTATAGAAATTAACTCTTAATATTATTGTATCGAACGTGTCTACAGAGTGGATCAATTTAAACAGATAAAACAATTTTTTTATAACCAAATATAAATTATGTGAGAGATAAAAAGAATATAAAAAGAGTATCAATATTTAGGCACTGTGTGCCGGTGCCTAAATATTGATACTCTTCTTCTTGTATGGGTCTTTATTTTTTATTTTAAATTAATGGGATTGGGATTTAGATTTATTTGAGTTCGGGGGCTGTTACCTCGATATCGGTATGATAAATTAATAAATGCGCACTTGCGATTTGTACAGGGTCAGCAGTTGTGTACTATTAAATTATCTGCGGGCTCTGTAAAATACGCCCAGCTTCTGAGAGGCTAACTTTACTCTGGCTTCGATGGAGCCCCCATACCTGAGCTGGTCATTTAACATATCAATGGAGGACTTGTTGGGAAGATTGCTTCTATTAAAGGAGGCTAGAATGTTATTTTGATTAAAATTCAAATTAAAATATGCACAAGTGCTGCTATATCTTTTAAGTCGGTATTAGTTCCAAGATAGACAGATTGACTGTTATAAGGAACCAAATGCCCCAGTTATGCGTGCTGTATGTATTTGGTAATTATTGTTTTTATAGATATGAATAAATTAAGTAAAATTATATAATAATATTTCAGTCTCCCCTCTACCCGAGCCCGTTGACTATTTATAACCGACTTAAATAAAGTCATTGGAGTGGTTATAAGAGCAGTTCCATTAATTACCTCAATGGGTATTAGGTGGGAACTCTACTAATACGTCATAAGGTTTCTAGACCAACCTGTAACGGACGTGTTGAAATTTTAAGATTCCAGCGTTTTTTCCAATCCCCGTCACTGGTCACATACCTCAGCAAATATGTTAGCGACACCCGAGAAGTTCACAAACGCGCCTAACTCCTAAAAGGTTGTAATCGAATAAGCTAGTTAAATTCAGTGTTGCAAGGTTTGATATCGTATTGCAGACTCCACTTTATTCAAACTCGATTTTATCGTATAAATTTTACTGTACGTTTCACGTTCGTTTGTTTGTTTTAGAACATACAATGACAAACTTGCAAGAGATGTTTTAACCTCTCGAGTCTAGAGTATTTTCCACCCTCTTGTAGGCAATCGTAGTACATTCCATCAAAGTACGTTAGCACTAGAAGGAATCAGTAAAGTCGAAAATTACAGATTTTTGAAAAACATAGATTTTTGAAAAACACAGAGACCCCTGAAAAGATGCCAGTACCGTGACCCGACTCATCAAATCTTAATTTACAATTATTGTAATCACAGAAAAGGAACATTAATTATTTACAAAATAAACTGTTGTGTGTACGTATTTAGTTAATATTGGAATTGCAAATCTGCACAGAGCGGTATAATAAATTAATGGAAATTCCACAATCGGGAGTTAAATTGATTATCGTACATTTTTTTTGTATCGGTAATCGTATTTATTACGTATTATGATTTTTAATATTATTGTACATTTGTTATGTCAGATTTCAACTTACCCAGCGCATGTAAAATACCGTGGTGGAAGAATCAATTTTAGTTAAAAAAGGATATATTGTATTTCATTATAAATTTATATTTGTCTATGTTTATTGTTTCCCATAACCGGATAATGAAGCCAAATAAACATGTTTTAAAATTTATCCAGGTATTGTAAAAATACGCAGCACACACACAGTTCACGTACACATTTATAATCAATCCTACTAAAAAATAAATAACATTTAATCATCTCATAAAGCCAAACAAATAAATTTCCTTATGTAGAATCAAATATAATATTATTTTTTATATTTATATGTTTGTTTACATATAAAATAAATCCTCTAAAATCTTTTAAAATATCTAAATTTAGACGTCAACTTTCCAGTTCAAAATCTAATTATTCTCTACTTTTGCTTCCTGAAACCCGAACCATCTGCAATCCTCCTCTACCTGAAGACGTCCTGGGACTACATTCTCAAGATAAGTGGGCATTACCGCAACCGGCAGAGGAGTGGCTCATCCAGTGCCCCCATATTAAGCACTGCGTCCGTGAGGACTAGCATCCCTCCAACCATCATCCCTCAAAGGGGACAAAAGAGCAGTTAGAACCAGCACCCCCTACATTTAACAATTATGCCGACTCGGTCGAGTACACTACTTTTTTCTAAAATTAGTGTCTGAATAAATGATAACATCATAAAACTGAACAATTTGGAATGTTTTCAATAGCCATGCTTTCTGATTAGGTATAATATAAAACAGAACAGGTTTTCACACTTTTCACAAGTAACAATGGGCTATATTATTTGCAAGTAGTAGGTACTTTAATATATTAAACTAAGAAATATGAAAATGTACCACGACCTTAAAATCATTTAACATCAATCTTGAAGATACCCCTCTGTAGCTAGCTGGTAAGTAGTAGGTACTTTAATTTAAATGTTTCGGGGAATGGATTTATTACACATAGTTGTGTTGTCCAGGTGAGGAATCCTTTGCTAGAGCGATGTAAAATACCAAATTAAGTTGCTACCTTTATCAAATTAGTGAGGAGTAAACAGAAACTGTGCACTGGCATACACTCTTTGCTTTATCCCCATATTTGTACATCGTCTTGTTATGAGTCGCCAAATAAGGATGGTCACCCCACCCATCCCTACACGACACAACTAGAATCAAGTTCAAAGAAGCTGCCTAAGACCACCAAAACGAAGCAAACTTATAACAGATAGCAAGGTACCTCCGGGCCACGCCGTTGCCACGGCAGTTGAATTATATGCCTGAGAGCGACAACATGTCAAGTACGTTAAGACACGCTCCCGCGGCCACACGCACCAATTACGTTGTGATAGTAATCTAAATTAACATAATAAAAGTGTCGCAGTGAGTACAGTTTAACCGTTAATTACCTCTGTCAACCACAAAATATCTTTGGCCAGATCATCTCACCAGCATTTCCATATATGCTCCTCAGCCAAGCACTCTCACCAGTATCTTCAAATATGCCCCTAGGCTAGGTCGCCTCTCACCAGCATCTCCTGACATGCCTTTAAAAAGGCCCTCTCACCAGTCTCCACAGATACCGCCCACTGCTTACTCGTATAACGGCTCCAAGAACCCCGCACACGCTACAGACGTTCTCACTACGCCAAGGTACCTAACCTATATTAACTGAGTTATTAGATAAGTACACCCTTCTGTAAATAAGTCAATATATATCTGATATAACCTAAATGTCGTTTCATTTGAAGTAGTGATCATTAACCAGATCAGTATCGAACCTTCCACCTTTTCCCCTGAGATGATTAGAGTTACACTGCCCAAGGTAGCTGAAATCCCAACCTGTGAGCCGTGGACCACCTGATGAGTTAAACTGTATGGAGTACATTATCGTGTTAAGGTCCCGATAAGCATTAGTACAAAGCACAAGAGGTAGAACCTTATGGTAGTCTCATAAACACTCTTATATCGCGATGGCATCTCTATTAACCATTCTAACATATTTCTGAACCTTACATTACATAGTCACGGATCTTCATAATGAGAATGGAGTTAATATAACTGTACTCGTTATCAACTTCAGAAAATATAGCCGAGAAGTCAAATTAAGTTAGCTCACTATTCCAAGAAGGAAGTGATTGATGAATGATCGATATCAATATCCTTTGGAGAATAAAGTCCTCGAGGGCCTTTGCTTTCAGTCATCTGTGTATTAAAAATATACTTGCATAAAACAAGTTCCTTTTTTTCAAAACGGCTATTTTGTAATTGAAATAGCCTTTTAAGTTAATGATTTCAAAGAAATTAATATTCACCACCCGAAAACCCTACCATATTATAGGCGTAAATAATTATGTGACGTTTTTTCAGAAACACGTGTTTAATAATCGCTCAATTCAAATTCTTCTAATAAAAGTGTGTAGATAGAATTTTTGAAGTCATTATACATTATATTAACCATTATATAGAAACTAAACCATTTTATTGTAACAATTCAACTTCACGTCACAATATTATTCCTACATGCAACATCTGGGGAACAAATACTTCGCTGTTTTTTTTATTTTTTTTTAATTATTTATGGAGAAAATACAGATACAGACAGTAGTAATATTGAAACAATATAGAAATATTTCGAGAACTCGCCTGTATCCTAACCTATTTCACACTGATTAATGTGATAAAGATAAATAAAGAATAATTATTAGCCTGAAACACTCATCCAAATTGAAAAAACTTTCCGAGAAAAGATAAATGTCGCCGACAGGACTCGAACCTGCACCCTTCTGATATCCGGTCAGATACTCTACCGTTGAGTTACGTCGGCTTATCGCAAACCCGCCAAGTTAATCAATATATACTAGTGTTTCATTCAATAATTACTGTTTTTTTATTATTATATTTCACCTGTAAACAACCAACTTTATAATCTTTAACTTTCTAACTTAATTATCTTTTCTCTGAAGGTTTTTTCAATTTGGATGAGTTTTTCAGGCTAATAATTATTATTTATAAAAATAATTGTTACCCTTTGCGCAATGCACAAAAATCTTGTCATAAAAAAACTTTAGTTTATCAATTAATAAATAAAGAAATAATCATTAAAATAATATTTACACAAGTTAATGAATTTAAGATTGTGTTACACAGAAAATTTATGAAAAGGTGTACAATTTCTAAATAATAGAGTAACAGAAGATAAACAAGTAAAAGAAGGTAAATAATAGATTAACAGAAGGTAACAAACTTTACAAATAATACTTACATGATTGTAAGGGAAAAAATAATTATTAAATTTAAAATATTGCCATACAAGGGAACAATAAAAAAGCACATAATGTCCAAACATTGTTTGTTGAAGTTTGTTTGTTTAATATTCTAATATGAAAACAGCTTTCAATTCTCTTTTAAAAGCACTACATGTATCAAAGAATATGTCGGAATCTATCAGAGTTTGATTTTGGTTAAATAACTCGCACATCGCGCTCGAGTGAGTAGTTGCCAATATAATAATTGTTTGTGATAGCTTTATGATTTTTAGTGAAGCTTATTTGTTTACATTTGTTGTAACTTATATACAATTTATGATCATTGCAAAATGCTTCAAACCTTACTAAATCTCTTTGGATGAGCAGACAATCATTTATATTCCTAACAATGGCGAATATTTTTATGTCATCAGCGTACAAGAGAAACAAACAGTGCTAAAACATTTAGTAACTCAATTGAGAAAAAGTATAAATAACAGTGGACCCAGAACTGATCCTTGTGACACACCAGAGGTAACTGGTTGCCACATAGAAGTATGCCCTCGTAATTATACAGCTTGTTGTCGTTTTGTTAAGTACTAGACAAACCAACGTAATAAGTTTCCCCGAATTCCGTTGTACATAATTTTTTTAATAAGTAATATGTGGTCAACCGTATCAAAAGCTTTTTTAAAATCGCAATAAATTGAATCTACCTGGTGACCTCGATCCATGCTGGTTAATAAAAAGATTGAATAAATAAGTAAATTACTCGCGGTAGACTTGCCTTTGACGAATCCGTGTTGTTGGTCTATAATTTTGGCAAACAAAGCTGGGGATATACATTGTCATGGACAAGTCTTTCCAAAAGTTTAGGGATCGCCGAGAAAATGGAGATCGGCCTATGGTTTTCCACTCTTTGGCGCGAGTCATCTTTGTGGACCGGGTTGTTGACATATTTGGCAAATCAATGTTATATTATAGGTATGCATAAGTACGGTTTTATTCATCGAGTAGAGTTAGGTTATTTGAAACCATTTATCTCTGAACAAAACCGTGAAATTATCTTGTTTCTTTTTATATTATTTATTATAATACATATGTACCTTTTCAATATTATTTGTAAATGTCCATGTACATGCCTGTAATGGGCGTAAATAAATAAGAAAAATATAAAAGTTTAATTCACCTATAATTCAATCAAGCACCTCATAATAATATAAGCTAAACATATCTCAAGTGTCCGTCATCCAGCAGGCCTTTTGTTAAAGTCTTTTTATTGATGTGCTTCTTTCACCCCTGCTACCGCATCCTGCCCATTGAGATCGTCCAGGTTAAACTTGTTATTCTAAGATTTTTGAACAGGTGATAAAGTTTGTGGTTGGAACATAATAGTTTAACTAAGAAAGCATTAACATGACTTTATTTATTTAACTTTTTTTATTGAATAATATTAATTACATATAATGGAAACTTGTACCCTCTTAGCCACTGCAAGTAGCTTGTCAGCAAGAGTTTAGTTCAACGAAATTATTTAATACAACAATAAATAATAACCATCATACAAATGTAGCGCAAAATTAGAAAAATATAGGTGCATTCATGTCTTGATCAATGTACACAAGTTGGAAAAATATTTTTTTTTACTTTTAATTTTCTAACTGAATCGGTTTTACCGATAATAAATCATTATTTTTAAATCCCGTCCAAATTTAAATTGGATGGAAGTAAATAAAATCATATAAGTGGTCACATTGTGGTTTAATCGCAGTTATAAAATGGCCTTGAACACCGAAACAGCTGTATCACAATAACAAAAACTAAAAATACTTGCTGAACTTAATATTAACATTATTAAATTTGATTTCCATAAGGCAAAAAAAAAACAAGATATTTACTAACGATACTCGCATTCCTAGCTTTTCCAAACGACTGATTGGGAATACACCTGTCCAATAATATAACGTGTCGGGTTTAATGACCCCGTTCATCGTTAACTGTGATTATTTCAAAGATTTTTTTTGGCAAATGAGCATCCTGGAGGCCTATTTTGGTTCCTTTAAACAAAAATCTTTTTTTTTCCTTAGGCTCAAAGACGTCTTGCTTAACTGCAGTTCAAGATCTCTCGGATGACAGTTGTCAGCAGTCATTTAGCGAATGACATTCATTAAAAATATCAATATTTGCGTTGTTTTAACTGGAGGAGAACCCAATATTAAGTAAGTTACCAACTACGTTATTATTGAGATAAAACGTAGTAATATTATAAATGTTAAAATTGTTGGTACGGTAAACAAAACAATGCACAACGGCAGGCGGCGGCATTGATATACCACGACGGCAAATGTTACTTTAAGAAGTAGCGACAGAGTAAAATCATTGCTATCTAGTGCGGTGGGTACCTTTTTACAAAACGTGATTCTTACTTAAAGGGCGTATTTGTGCTATTTAAAAATTAAATTAAAATTAATTAAAATGCATTATAATACAATGTAATTAACGTTACATAGCGTAATCTCTCGATCCGGTTCGTAATTATATTTAAATTGAAATCTTAGTAAAGATCACCAACAGATATAACGTTGTCCAAAGTTCCCGACTAGATCGACCTCAGACATATGCATAAAGATATACGCACACACATATATATATATATATATAAATCGTGTTCTCAGTTCGTTTATAAGCAATTTGAGAAATCACCGCTTATAATAAATATAAATAAAAACACATACATACAAGTAAATGCAGGAATAGGGAATTCAAATAAAAACAATTATTTTTTGCAATAAAAAATCCCTTGCAACAAGGCCTATATTTGGATAGCAGATTCTAAGGCTCTAGGAAAAGCTTTAACTTTTCTGTGGACGCATTTAGATCATTAAAGGTTAGAATGATATGTTGACTGATTTTAGATTATTTCTGTGTTAGCAAAGAGTGAGATGGCCTCCCCTTCACTGTACTCTTTTTTCTGTGATGGCCCGCCCTTCCTTCGTTTATGATTTAATTTAGCAATAGACTTCTGTTCGCGCCACCGATTTGAGGTGACTCCTCTACTGCTGCCTTAAATTTTCCTAACTAATGTTATCGGAAAACTCTTTGTAGTTTTCCTTTCAATTTGAGGTTTTTCTCCTCCTTGCTTAGCGCGTTAAGCCTAGCCCTATGCTAACATTCGAGTGTTTCCGATTTTGATAATTTTCAGACAGAATTATATTCCTAAGATTCCCATCTTAGAATTTGATGTTCTGAACTCTCTATTATTATCCTAGTATGCAATCTACGTTAATTTCCCATAGGATCACTAGAATTTTCCTAACTTTGCCTAAATTTTCCATTTTTTCTATCGTGAGTTTTAACGGGAAAACATAGCTTCTGGCCTATACTAATTGCACTATACCTGATCTATTTAATACGCCGTGGTTACATTTTTAAATTAGGTATACATTAATGTAATGATCATAGTATTATCGCCTTTCTTCATCGTACTAAGTGTTATTCCACATGGGTTAGTTTCAATAATTTTCATGGTTAAAAGGTACAGTTATACTTGTTTTGGCGCCATCTCCATCTTCTCCTAAATTTCGGAAAATTACATGATTTGGTTTTAGTTTTTTCAGATTTTGTTATGATAAGTCATAGAATGTGGTTTGTTGGCAAGCAATTCGGCGCCAGACCTCCCCTAAAGCACTTGGATGACCACGTCTCCGGTTGGTAACCCCCTCCTCATAGACGCACAAACTGAACAGCCGGTATATGAACCCTTTCATTCTCAGTTGTTCTGATTCATCCTCTATACCGCGACGGAAAAGAGCACCTTCCATATTCATGGACCCAAGACCCTCCAAATTCCCGGCCTCAAGACAAGCTACATTTAAAAGAGATCAAACCCGTTTCGTCCCCTCGTCCAACAACATTAGATAATTGCGATTTTTGTAAAGTCCGGGTTGAAAGGCCGTCCTCCGCATCAAAAAGTTCAGAAGTAACTACGCTTACAATCAGCAGTTATCTCTGTCCAATCGATAGTTACAAATTATAAATATATGTCAACAATATGGGTTTTAATAATCCATAATACTCCAGTTTCCCCGGAAAATCGTGGATCTGACATCTCCAATACAGGTCGTGAATCTGTGCCAGATATCCAGAGCTCTTACATACGAATATACTTAGAGATGATAATACAATACATATAATAAATTACGTTTTGGTTTGGTTGACAGATTTATTTAAAGAGACCCTGACTATCTCATGTAGTTTGAACTTAAATGTAAATTGATTTTGTTTGGAGAAAAGGGTAGGACTCCAAAAGGTCCAAAATTTGCAAGGCCTGAACCTTGAAAACCTAAATAGAAGATAAAATTAATTTTATAACATAACTCGAGAACGTTTCTTCGACGAATGATTATGCTTATTTTTGATATTTTTATTATTGTTGGTTTTGTTTGTTCTTTTGAACTCATCCATGTGTTCGAAAGGATGTGAAGCGCCTTTGAATTGAATGTTCCCATGAAAACAGCGCTATAAAAATATTTGTGTACGCAAATACAAGTACGCGGTCACTAAAAAAATGGTAGTTCATCTCAAAGATGATATTTTTCAATTAAATGTCGACAATTGTAAAAGTACCTTTTCTTTTGTAAGATGCACTGAAATTCGAATATATATATATCTCTATAAAAAAGAAAGGGGGGGGGGGGGATTTGGAATGTTTACCTAGTTAAATACAGTCGAGGATGTAGGTCATTGAGATATGCGACTGTTTACTTTCGGTGTCAGATACCCCCGTCGGGAAGTGTGACAAATTTGGTTTTATCGGTTTATTTAGAATGATGACGACCTTTGAATTAATAAAAATTGTTTGGAATGTTAATAATTAGTAACGTTTATTTTGATTTTAGATGTTAAAGAAAAATTATACATTTATATTAAAAAAATGTGTTTATAGGAAATATACATAAATGTATTAAATGTATATATATTTATATATATATATTTATTAAAAATTGCATATACATATTCATAAATAAATAACGATCATAAAGTATTGACCGATATATTAAACATTACATATAAATATACATACATGTACGTACTTATACGTAATTAGAAATAGAATTTATGTCTCCATCCGACCGCTTCCTGGGGAATCTGAAAACTTAGGTTATGAATATTGGTTGATTTACCCGAAATCCGACAAATTTCATAATTTTTCCAAAGACGGGATCTACACGTCATCATGAAATTCGGATTTATTGAACTTCCCTACCTGGTATGTTTAAACTAATGTAAGAATATCTACCTTATAACAATCAAGTCTTTTCTAATTTCATTACTTCCCCTCCTGGTCTAACTGCACTGCCCCTTCATATGTACTTATCGTCTTCCATATACTGTCATTCGGATCGATTGATATTACCGTTAACTGATTTTTAATTACCTTTAATAATTTTATTTAATAATTTTTCGGGTGTTTTTACCATCGATTTCCTCATTCCAACACTAGAAACGGAGCACGTTGACCCCATTATTAGCCAGCCCTATTAATTTTGTCTCCTTTTAACTAAAAATTGAATTAATTTATTCTATATTATGGGTAATAACAATTATTTTCATAAAAAACCGATATAAATCAGAGTTCATCCAAAACCTATTACATTTTATTCTTTTTCATAAAGTAAACACTCCCTATCCCTCTGTTAATTTAATCGTTCCTAATTACTCTTTATTACCTAAGTTCCGTGTTGTTATCTACGCTTACCCAAGGGCTCTTGACTCTTATCATAACAAAGGGCATCGGCAACCCCGAAAGTTTGACAAAATGGTCGAATTATTCCCAATCTAGTAGTCAATATATCTCGACACTGCTAATGAATTCCTCCAGTTGAATTTTTATAATTGATCGGTGTGTCGTCCGTCTATATTCCTTTTCTCTCTGATGCCCAGAATTTACTCAATTAACACCTTTTATCACCTACAATCAGTCTAGTTTCTGAAATTAGAAAATTGCACCCGTCCCGCCTAAATCGTCTCTTAGTTTTGCCGAAATTTCCATACTGTATGATCCTTGTTTCTTCTCTTTTTCATCTATCGAAACTATTGCTCTCTCAATTATTTTCTCTAATTTATAGTTTTTCCGCTTGGCCTTATACGACGCATCTTTCTGTCAAAATTCTGATTCAAACCCGCTCTTCCCCCATCCAAGATACAACATAACCTTCCAGTTTTTTTTATTTGTAATAAATGATTTTGTATATTATATTTATTCTCTGCACTCACTTTCAATGGTTATATATTCCCTCTCCACCTGGCTTTGTTATGATTATATTTCATGACGTTCTCCTCTAAATTTCCCTCTAGACTTTGTTTGCAATATCGGCCGTTGAACTCAGCCATCTCGTGTAACCATAAATTATTTCACATTTCTTTGTTCTGTTTCTACTAATCGTTGTTTATATAAAACGCTTTTTCAATTGCTTACTCCTTCTTTCCATTCGGTCCAATCCTGTGAGGATAAATTATAAAGTAAACGCCTCGCTTTTAACTGCCATCTCGTGGTTTTGCGTTGAAACGAGTTTCTGAATTAAGCATCATTAAATTGTAATTCACTCCAGCATGAAAATTATGTATATAACAAAAAATATTTTCCAGGGTTTTATGTAAGAAAAAGATGGTAAGACCATTACAAGAGAAAGTGGAATCAATAAGCAAATAAGAACGAAAATATCTACAAAACCCGACTGGTGATTCGGCAAACTTCTACTGAGGTTGGAACGACAGCTCTTCCCGGGTCCAAACTATAGAGTGAATTCTTTTTCTCTAGTCCGAGCCGACCTGTGGCTCCGGCTTTTTCTGTCCCGCCCCCAAACGAGCGTCAACCATTCGGATAGGCCTAAATGTCAATAATAAGAGAAAAGAGTTCTTGATTTTAAGTAATTCCGGGGTAGTATGTCAACCTAAGTTGTTAGGGACTTGCTTCATAACATTGGTCAAAAAAGTTTTGATCCAAAACCTCGTGTCATTTGAAGATATTTTATCAATTAGTGTTTTCAAATAATCTCTTGACAATCTCTTCCGGATTTTTTTATGTCTCTCTGAAATCTTCTGAAGGAAGAAGTCCTTAAGCCCAAGGAAGGGTATAAGGAATAGAATCAGAATAAACCTCCCCCAGTTTTCAGCCTACCTCTAAAAAATGAATTATTCGTGGGACTTTCCTGATTTTTTTACAAATTGTTCCAGAGGTTTTAATAGGAACGTGGAATATGTATTTCACCTCCTTTGTTTATTTTTGTGATAGTATTAAGTTCAGCGTTCTGTGATTAAATGGCGAATTTTTCACAATGATAACTGTCGGATCCCATGTTAGTGATGTGTCGTGAAATAAATTGCGTTTACCTTCTATACTTCATGGAGACCATTTAATTCAGGTAACAAGCGCAATACGGTAAAAAGATAAAGCCCACAATAATTCCAATGCACGGTTTTTCAAATCTGTTCGGATAAATCAAATTTTATACGAAAATAAATGAGATTGAAATGACTGTATTTCAATACGTATTCAACTTTATATTTTTTTGAGACAGCAAGTTCGGTTAGTTGTAGGTTCTTAACTGGTTTAAGTTTTATCAAGGATCATTATTAATTGGAAATACGAAATCTGGGAAAGCAATTTTATTAGTTGGAACCTTGTTACGCAATTGAGTGATTTCAAGTAAGTGAAGAAGGTTCCATCGCAAGATGGAACCTTGTTCAGATTTATATTCTTACAGAAATGAAATTTTTGGTGTACTTATCTCTTATGAAATTGTGTTAAAATTCACTTTGTTACTAAATTTAGGAATGCATTCAAACAATACATAAAAGAGATGAATAATTGTTTATTCTGAGAGGTGTGGTGATTAATAAACAGCAAAAATTATAATTATGAAAGAAGTATCTTCAATAAAAAATCAAGAAACATGATAAGCAAAAGATCCTTAATATAGAAAGTAATAAAAATAATAGATGATTTTTTTAGCAATAAAAAACAAAAATAATACTACCTAAGTAATTATGGTTATTAAAATAAAACAAACAAAAATAGTATCCGAGAGGGGACAAAATAAAAGGTGAATTAACATATTAACGTATTGTGTATTATCCCATATATTAAATTAACCCGTGTTTAAAACTATGGCAATGATTGGTAATATTTTCGGTCTTTCAGAGGCATGGAGATTAACATGTTTTATCATATCATGATGTTTTTGTTACGTGTTTCTTACGTTTTTCGATTCAATCAACGTGGAAATTGGAAATGCCAATTCGACGTTCAAACTACTATTTTTCCTTCTCGGTTTATCACGAATTCTTAAGTTTTCAGTTTTCAAAACATTATAGCTGAAGGTATTTTTATACTCCACTTCATGGATGTTTTGTGAAAACCGAAGTACAGACACCTTTAAAAATGGTATTCGCTTCGAAGCACTGCCACAACCTTTAAAATCGTCAACGCTCATTTGCGAAACTCTAAGTGTCTTTCTTCTATTCACTGACTTCAGCACTCTCATGAGCCTGAGTAGAGAACGGTCTTGGACATGACCTTCTCAATGGCCCTGTAAGCATTGTCAATTTCTTGTATGCTGGAATGGACAGGTATCGAGTACTTCATGGTAATCGAAGTTATTTGTGGATTTTTATTAAGAAAATATAAAACAGCGGTATTTATAAAAGAATTCCTATTTTGCGGAATACACGAATCACTCCATGTTATCAATTCATTGAAATTATTCTCAGAAATCTATTTTTTTTAAAGCACTCGATAAGTCCTTTTCAGCACCACCTGACTTACTCTAATTCCATATCGCATAAAATATATGATTTTGGTTACTGAGTAGTGTGCAGTTAAATTGTGCACATTCAATTTTCTTTTAGAAAGGACTTACTACTAGAAGGAACTTACTTCTGCTCTCGGAAATGACATAACGTTTTGTAAATCAAAATAAAGGACGGGTATATCATTTTTTCTCTGAGAATCCCTGTCCTCTCTCATAGCCGTCTTATCTTTAATATAATTTTCATACTTTAATGATAAATATTCAACAGATTATCATCTTTTGAATCGAGTTTCTCTTTGCAAAGATCACATCTATCAGATTTTTTATGTGAAAACTTAAATTAAATTTTGTCATAAAAATATACTTGTAGATGCTCCATTTCATTGTGATTGTATTCATCTCTTCGCAATATTTTGTATACAAATCATACATTTTCACCACGTCCAGATTCGACTTTAAATACAGCCTCGGCAGTAGTGCGACTCCACCATGTGAAATAAAGCAACATGCTTCATCACTTCTATTATTTTATCTGTAGAAAAACCGTACAGAAAACAGTCGATAGATGTGCTAGAATCGCTGTCTGATGGTTTATAAGGTATTCCAGAATCTCTATAATCCTCGTATTCAATCATTTTAATAAAGAATCACGCTTAAACAATCTAATTTACACTTCTAATTGCAACGCGCGGAAACCCACCAGTTCGTCAGATGGAACGTTCTGTATGGATTAACGTGAAGTGGGTTACATAATAACTTATTAAGTTGGAGTAACAAGGTTCCATGTGCACTTGAAACCTTGTTTCACAAATTATAGTGAATTACTGATGCAGTTGGAACTTTTAACACTTTCTAATTTCGTTAATATTTACTAGATTTTGTTGGTGTCATTAGAAGGAATAAAGAATAGTGCAGTTAGAACCATTTCCAATCAATAACTCAAATCAGCCCAAATCGTCAGTTAGAACCTTGTTATTCCAAGGGGTCGAAATATTAAAAGTGGGTATTTAAAATGGTTAAAACGCATAAATCGTTTGAAAATTCGAATATTCGTATTTTTTAAATGAACTGACAAATTTGGAACCTATTAACTGTTTTTGTTTTTAATTCGTAGAACTTCATTTAATTCTTTTTTAAATAATGTAAATTAAATTCAATAGGGTTATTATTAAGTTCTTTTAACATTTTTAGTTTTTATTATTGTAATAGCTTTTTCGGCGTTCAAGACCATTTTCAAGGCAGTTAAAAAATATATATTTATTCTGTATATTCGTGATGAGGAAAGCTCCGCTTTCGAAACGTGTTGTTATGTATATATTAATAAAGTGGTGATTACGAAGTAAATTTTAATTTATTTTTATTTTTCATAAACTACTCTATGTACACAATTTTTGAGGTATCAGGGGTGGTAAACTATGATTAAATATACATTACGTACTACTTAATAAAATTGTTTTAATAAATTAAATATGTATTACCATATTACTGTTTCACACATCACTTGTAACGTCACAGTATGTGGAGAACTATTTATTATTTCTCAAAATGAAACATAAAACGGATTTAAATGAAACGATGAATGGGTTCATGTTTCGTTTTAAGAGTTGTTATTCTTATCTTCAATCGTCATCCCACAAGAGGGCAACAATGGAAGTCTACACTAAACGATCTTACTGATGGTCGTTATGAGTATATGAAATGTCATAAAAAAATCGAACAGAATAAAATAAAATAACCAACACCTCTGACACAGATAACTCCAAGTGGTTCGCTGCGCATTGTGACATAACTGATCCCCAGATTCCTACCCACCCTTCATAACTTTTTCTTTCCCAGAACGTCCTCTTCTCCTTTTCATTAAAATAATCCTCATAGCATCCCCTAAGGTGCCATAGGCCCTGGGGGAAATTATTTTCCTTAAGGTCTCCTATTAACTAACCATTCAAATAAAATCAGACATCGATTGTATTCCTCGGTTGGGAAAGGACATAGAGTTAGCCCACAGATGATATTAAAAAAAACTACTATCTTCAGGTAGATGGAGACCGCTGAGAAAAGGCAAAATTGGGGAAATTTAGGAGAGGTATAGAAAACTTTATTTTAGAACGCTCACTAAAACCATGATAATCTTTTTATTTATTTAAAAACTATTCCAGCTTTATTTCTCCGCAATACGAATTATTTCATAATACCAGGAAGCTATATGAATATCCACGCCCATGAAATGTAGGTCATTGTTTCGTCAGTGAGCGATGGCCCTCCCCACTCTCATCTACCTCTAACTACTCCTACATTGTCCTGGGATGATGGATGCTGGACACACATCCTCTATCTGATCTTTCAGCGTCAATGCCCCTCGACACAAGGCAGATTACACAACACAAATGTACTTGTGATTCTACTTGTCTATATACAGGTATTATTAAACGTGAAAAATATCACTCATTCGGTATTCTGAAATGTAGTAGCTTAGTAAATATAAATTCGAGTTGATTTTAAATAAAACTAGCTGAAGTACCTGGCATTGCCTGGGCCCTGGGGTAATGAATGATTTGTAGTAAAGCTTTGAGGTTGTGATGTATTATCACTACCCCTACCTCTACCACTACTCCTACCCGTACCCCTACCCCTACCCCTGCCCCTGCCCCTACCCCTACCCGTACTCCTACCGCTTCCTCCACCCCTTCCCCTACTCCTACCCTTACCCATACCCCTACCCACATCCCTTCCCATACCCCTACCCCTACCCCTACCCTTACCCCTACCCCTACCCCTACCCCTACCCCGGAACATCAAATATACTACGTAGTATATCTGTTATCATAGTATATATATAGATATACCTTCTGGTGCTAAAGTGATCGAACGCGACGGTACGCCAGGTTTTTGTTGATCCATTGGAATTGGTTGATACACCCACATTTGTTGATCATTTACCAAAGCAGGCATATATACATTGATCCAAAAGATTAACTTTAGTCATATAGGTTTTCCTGTAAACCAAGCCTATTTTTGCTTCACATATACATTTTACACTTTTTCTCTTTGTTGAATTTACCAATCCGTATGCTTTGTTATCAAAGGCGTGTCCCTGGGGCGCTAGTCCCGTTCTTTTTAAGGAAGATTCCTTAGGGTTAAACCCTTCTTACTTAACTGCGGTTCCGATTCTCTCAGATGACAGCTGTCAGTTGACTTCAGCGAGCGACATTCATCAAAAATGTTAATATTTGCGATGTTTTAACAAGAGAAAAACTCAATATCAAGTATTTTACCAATTACGTTATTATTTACTTTAAACATAATTAGCTAGTAAACATTATTAAACATTATATATATGTTGATGTCTATGACAATTCACCTCAAGCCCAAATTCAAATGTCACTTTTACCTAGAGATAACTAGAGACAAAAATATTACTATCCAATGGTATAGGTACCTTTTTATATAACGTGATTTTTCGTTAAAAGGCTTACTTATGGTATTTAAAAATAAAATAGAAATGCATTAAAGTGAATTATAACATAATGTAATTGTTTTTAAAAGTATTAGATTAAAATCTAATGCCCCTTGAAGATATTTCATCAATTTGTGTTTTCAAATAATCTATTGACAATTTATTTAGGATCTTTCTACCATGTCTCACCGGAATTCAGCAGTTAATCGAGAAGTCTTTAAACCCAAGGAAAAACGTAAGGAATCTTCCTTAAAAAGAACGGAAATAGCGCACCTGGTTTTTCACTGTACTCATGTGTTGATACGATTTAAATGAACCAGAGTGCTTTGTTTATCGACTCGTATATCTGCTTCTCAGCGAATATAGATAGGTACTGCCGCCCCGGGAACGATTTATTGGATAAACCCTACCTCGATGTTTTTTTTGTGAATACCGCACAAGAGTTTAAACTGCTTCTAACCCGGGGGATTCAATTTGAGAGCCAGGTGTAGACACCGCCGCCCGAGAACCGTTTAATGAATAACCAACACCTCTGCCATAGGTCACCTCAATTGGTTCGCTATGTTTGGTGACGAAGCAGGGGTGCCCGGGTTCATGCGGGTGAGGTTTATCCACGTCTTAACCATATAGAATGTATGAAATGATGTATGTTTTTTTTATGTGAACACACTGTTTTCCAACTGTTTTCAACCTGTTAGATTTGATTTGGGAGGCGGGTGTAGGTACCGCCGCCCGGGGAACCATTTAATCGATAACCAACACCTCTACCACAGGTAACCCAGAGTGGTTTGCTACGGTTGGTGACTTATTAGAGGTGCCCAGGTTCATGGGGCGGGGTAGAGGATCGGATCGAAAAACGCCGATTAAGGGAGACTCTCAATTATTAAGTGTTTTATTCTTTAAAACACTTACTAAATAAAATTAATATTAATTAATAGAATTAAATGTTAACAGCATAAGATAATTAAAATGTATTTTTCTAATTCCCATCTTTAATTGATATTTATATACCGATAAGGTACCTACTCCTAAGTGGTAATTCCTCTCCATTTAAAAGCGAATACTTTTGATAGAACAGTAGATAAAAAGGTCGTAGGATTGTTTTAAGTAGGAAACACATTTTTCCTATAACTACGTAATTATATTTTTAGAATTATCTTGGGTTAAACTATTAGATATTTTTTTTAATGTACGAGAAAACAGTACAATTAATCGCTCTTTAGAATATTGTTTCTTTCACGTGAAAAATATTTTTGATATCGCCGATAAAACACAGTTTATACAAATAGTACAGGTGTTTTAATGTAGGTATATTTACTCAATACGGTAGGTACGTAGTAGCAGTGGCGTGCATTGTTCCTTGATCGAGGGTAAGCTGTAACTTTTAAGGTTTTGATAATCACCAATAGATTCTCTAAATCTGATAAAAAAAGTATATTATAAATTATTATGATTAAAAATAAATTATCATTGCAATATTATATTATTTAACAATGAATTGCTTTTCTTCAATAAACACTCTACTAATTATGGGTATCATTCTCCACTGTCCAGAATTTCGAGATTCGAGAGAACTCAAGCCAGGGCCTTAAAATTTTTGGTACCAGACTGAATGATTTTTGTAGAGCTTTACGAAATTAGAACTCGGAGATTATCATTTAGAATGCTTTTAAAATCATGGACTTTACTAAAACTTTGTTCAGGCTTTGACTCGAATGTTTTCTCAAATGTATATTTTCGTCCTCTTTTTTGTCATTGCTTCATTCGTGTATTATGTATGTGCTGTTCTTTTTTCTGTATTTCTTGTTTATTTCATTTCCTGTTATGTATTTTGTGTAATAGGATGTTGGTCCGTAAATAAAAAAAAATTAAGTAAATGTATTATAAACTGTTTTGTATTTAATTCGTAGAACTCCATTCGATTATTAATTTTAATTTATTTTTTAAATTTAATGTAAATCAAATTTAATAATGTTATTAGTAAATTCTGCGAGTATTTTTAGTTTTTATTATTGTGACAGCTGTTTCGGCGTTGAAGGCCATTTTCGAACTACCTATAACTAATAATAAATTCTGTAATGCCTTTTGTAATAAACTCGTACTTGATATTTTAACTAACCCAAAAATATTGTTTTTAATTGTTATTTTTCGTTAAAAATTACATTTAGCAAAGTAAAAAATAATATAGATTCACACACATTGTAAAATTGTAAAACTTCAAAAAAGGGGATCGATCGTTTTATCAGGACTTGTTTGAAATATTTCCACATATCAAAAAACGGTCAATTTTTGAAAAAGTATCAAAACACCGTTGAAATGATTACTAGCCAATTTCAACGTGAGCTTTTTGTGCAAAAATATGCTCCATGTAATCCAGCTTTCAGTAATGTATGGCCAATATTGGGTTCATTTTTTACTGACTTGTTGATGTATCCCATGTGGTGGAGCTATAATAATAATAATAATAATAATTGGATTACTTCTATAGCGCCGTTTTCGTGGGAAAATCACCTCAAGTGCGCTTTACAATTAATTAAAAAACAGGTACAACCAATACCTTACAGCTAAACTTTATTACTAATGGCTTGAATTTTATTTAAAACTGTATTATTTCTAACCTAACTCAATAAAAGTAATGTTTGTGATTAAAAAGGTTCATATTATTATTCAATTCCTCGGCTTCCCGAAACCCACGTGATACTTAAAAAAAATTGCATTATCTAAGTTGTATGTAGGTGGGTACTATGCCACGCCGATATTACGATGAAATTTTTGTTTCATTTGAAATTCCTTAATATTTTATTCTTCAAGAAATAAATTAAACTAAGTTACAAAGGAGATCAAATTAATTTGTCTCCTTATTAATGGAGTTCATCTATTCACTATTCATCTTTGGACGAATATTTATTCCTTTGTTACTTATACGATTGCTAAAAACAATTACCACATATTTTTTTACAGTATAATTGGTGCAAAATAATACCATTTTATCATTTTGAATAAAAGAAATTGTTCGGAAATTAAATGCCTTTTGTCAGCGAGCTAGAGGTGATACTTAAAAAGCAACATGTCTTCCCGCCGAAAGATGGGCTCGGCGCTGAGCAACGCTGGCGGTTGGACTGTGGAAATGAGAGAAGTCGTATGTTCGCGTTCTCTTTCCGTGTGACGACCCCTCCCCCCTCCCCGCCCGACCCCAACCCGCATTCACAATCTTCGCTGTACCTACATACATATTACATTCGACAATACACATTGATAATCTTCTAATATAAAAGATGAAATAATTAAATATCAATATAATATTACACAAGAAAAAAAACACTGTTAAAATTATTTTAGTTAATAAAAAAATATCGATAAAATTACATATTTATGAAAAAATAATAAGTTTCACCCTCGGAATAAAACGATATATTTAACATATAAATATGTAAGAACGTGAGCGTTGTTTCATTACATATTGATATCGCTGTTAGTGCAAAGATCATTACAGCAGACCATTTTAAAGAGCGCACGTTTGAATGTGTTTATGCACACCGATAGTGGTTCAAATTGGTTCGAAATAGTATGGGATACTCGCCCGCAGTCCCCTCTCACCAGCGGTACAGTACACGACTACACAAGCAAGAATCTCTTTAAAATGATTCTACTGTAAAATATTGATAGAATTTTTTTTTTAAGATTTGATTGACGCCTTAATTTTTAAACTGCTGAAACATCATTTTAAAAACGTTGTTAAACAACAATAAATCATCTCGGTTATTACTTAATTGAAAGGGTAATTAAAACATGTTTTCGATATTAGAAACGATGAATATATTTCAAACGGAGCAAACAGAGAAATAAAAGATCAAAAAATAACTGTTAAACTGGAGCAAATTCCTCATATTTTGATGACCAATATACCAACTGTAGTCAATTGCAAACTGGCAACCTTGGTAATAATTATGGTACTGTTACTGACTTGTACAGATATATGGTGTTAAAAGTAGATCAACAACGGTCATTAAAATCTTACTAGATCAACATACTCATTACTGTAACTACGCAACTCATTACTGTATACTGAAATTTAATACCAAATAATATAAAAGACAGTGAAAATATGTTTAAATTTAAGAAATAATTAAAGTAATATATGAAGGGTAAATTTGAATTTTTGTAATTTGTAAAATTTAATTTGCAAAATTTAAATATAACTTTAATTGCTAATATTATTTTGTTTTTGTTTGAAGATATACGTAAGCATTGCACAAATACACTATTATTAATTTAAAAAAGGTAAACTATACAGTAATAATTAAAATAACATCAAACCCCTTTAAATTCCAGTACAAAATGTTAAATCAAAAAAGTGAAACGAGTTAAAAATTAAAGGGTCCAAGGTATTAAGTGTGTTTTAACAAACTATTTTCAATCCTTTCAAGCACATCATTACTGTTGTAGAAAATTCCTCGAGCTCCGGTATTGTATACTCAGAGTACCTACAAATTTTAGTACTTTGTATTTTTTGACTTGTATAAAAATGAATAGTTTACAATTATCACCTAGATTAATAATTTTATTAATATTATATAAGTAAAATATTGTGTTGAAACTATTCAAAATGAAAAAAAAACATCGGTGACATATAAGACGTATATAAGTAAAATATTAAAAAAATACATTTTTAATGAAAAAAATAAGAAGTTTTCATGAGCAAATTATAAGAATTTTTTTTAATATTTAAATTAAACACAAACAAATAAAAGTACCGTATTTGGTTGGTATCATTGATTTATCGGCATCTGATGTCATGCACAGTTTTGTGCGTATTCTGGTTTTGAATTTGAATGGATTTTTTTATGTCGATTATGTTTTGTATTTTAAATACGTTTCTTTTTTGGTCTCGGCTACACTTAAAAACTACTATTAATGATAATCACCAGTACTCTGATGGATGATGATGACATTGATAGGCAAAGACGAGCTCTCAGCGTAAAATCGAATATGCTCAGTAGAAGATTTCGCCTTTGTAGTACCGCTGTGAAGAGGACTCTCTTCCTTGCCTTCTGCGCAACGTTCTACACCTGCGAACTCTGGGCAAACTACAAAAGAGTAGTATGGAAAGACTTCGTGTACAGTATAATAACGCCTTCCGCATAAGGTTTGGCCTCCCCAGATACTGCAGCGCTTCCAGTATGTTCACGGAGGGGCGAGTTTCCGGTTTTGCAGCCCTTATAAGATCGAGGGTGGCTGGAATGAGGGAAAGAATAAACAGCTCCAGGAATATCCTCATCATGGAAGCCCGCCTCAGTCCAGCCTCCAGCATCGACGCATACTGGAGAAATATATTATCCCCTCATAATATAAATGCCGCAGCACCTTAAAGGATTTTCATATACTTATTTAGTTAAATTCTTTTTTTTTTTTTTTTAAATCATTATTTTATTTTAATTTTTGTTTTATATGTGATGTATCACCTTACTACTGTCTCTCTTGTACATATTTTGTATATATATATTTTTTTTATAACTATTGCATGTATATTTTATATGGAATGTGTGGGACTGCACTAACCTCCCCACATACCCCAATAAACATTTATTATTATTATTATTAACGAAATAAATAGGGTATTTTCTTCAATAAATATTTTGATAGTAAAATTTATGTGAAATACTTTGTTTACACCACAGTTGAATATATAAATGTTGATATTTATAAATTAAACACAGATTACTTCTCATTAAATTTATTTTTAGAAATAATATACATTCATCGGCAAACCAATGTGGAAATTATGATAATGTTCTTATTAATATTATTATTGAATTCAGATAAAGTTTCTAAAATGGTACATAATTTAATTACTTTTGCTTAGTTATGGTTTACTATGAATAAAATACGCAATTATGTACGGCAAAGTTAATTCTTCTTTGAATAAGTGGAAATGCGGATATGATTGCATTTTTGGACTTTGGTACACTGCAACAACGATAGTGACGAGATGCTTTACGATACGTCTGTTACAGCTAGCAGACCGCTGCGTCGGCTATTATCACCTTATACTACTGTCTTATAATCATTTAACTTTTTTATTTTATTTTTCAAACTCTTGTACATATTTTGTATATTTTTTATAACTATTGCATGTATATTTTATATGGAATGTGTGGGACTGCACTAACCTCCCCACATACCGGAATAAACATTTATTATTATTATTATTATTATTATTATTACTGATGACCGCGCATTGTGGCATGGCGAACGGAACCCCGCACCCCTCTCGCTCACTACCGCACCACTCAAGTTATCAACGCACCCAGACATACGTATATATTTACTATTTCTTTTCCGATTTTCCGTCGATACATTTTTTTCGTTTGCGTTCTTTAAATACAACATGCGTACATCTTCTTCCCCTTATCCTACTCGGGTCAGGAACCCATCGCATTGACAAGGCACCTCCAGGCGTCCCTGCCCTGTTCTACGTTTACGGTATCTGTCCATAGTAGGTCCAGCCTCTCCTCGTACAGCTTCTGAAGTTGCTTCTCCCACCTGTTTCTGGGGCGGCCCACTGGACGTCTTCCCTCTGGAAAAGCATTCAGTGGAATTTGACCTTCCGGCATTCTTAACACGTGGCCAAGCCACCTCAGTTGCGACCTTTCTATGGAGAGTAATAGTGGTTCGATGTTAAGATCCTTCCAGATCATCGAGCTTCTTACTCGTTTCCATCTCGTGGCTTCTGCAACTCCTCTCAAAAATCTTATTTCGGCAGCATGGACCCTAGAACGTATACGCTCGTTCAACATTAGTTCAACGTTAATATCACGTTTAAATATTAAAATAATTGGAAACATATCAAATTAGTTGACAGCACCGATAAGAAAGGGTTAAATACAAATTTCCCCTAACTATTGAAGTACACGAAACACAATATGGCGTCTTGCCTAATTTTTTTACGGTTTTAATTAAATTTCTCGAGGCACAACGATCAAAATTCACATAAACGTAATGTTTGAAACGATTCACTCCATCCAATCACCCCCCGTTGAAGTGTGTCTGTACTCCTTTTTGAAAAGTCATTATAAGGAGTTGTTCATATTTAATAAATTTATGACATCACAAAGCGTTGTAGGCACGACTTCTTTATATTGACCATTGACCTAATCCTGTAGCATGTAAGTTATACTTCCAAGTACAATGACACTTACCTATCTACAATGAATTGAATCAACAATGCCAACCACCTGATGCGTCACAGTCACAGTCAAAGATAGTTTCCGCATCCGTTTTGCTGAAGCTATGAATGCCACTGATTTGTAAGGTTGATGTCAATGATGAGTTATTCAGAGGTATGAACATAATTATATGATAATATAACACTGACGTAAATTCTACGTAGGTACTTCTCAAATTTACCCTGTCAAAATTACGAATGGAAGAATTTTTACGTGGAAGAAATTTCACATAATAAATATTGCACGTGTACAATTTTTTTGCTGGTTTTAGAATTAAATTAATTTAGATTTAATGTGTTTAAATTATGTACTAAAGAAGTTCTGGATTGGAAAAAGTTGGGGTTGATCATGGCATTTGCTGACGATACCGAAATAATTTGTCAAGCCGACTCCTGGAACAAAGTATTCATCCAGGCTGAGAACTTTTTATTATAGTTAAACATTAGCTCAATCATAACAAACTAATACGAAATACAAAAATGACTAAATATACAGTGAAACTTGGTTATAACTAGCACCGACTAAATTCGCTCCTTATAGCCGTTACTGGTAATATCCGAAGAGAAAATTTTAAAAATCGCGTATACTCGTACCTACTTACATACCTCTGCTATTAATATTTTCACCAAATGTCTAATTTTTTTCAAAATATTGGTTTAAAAATATTTATATAAGGTAGAAAATATTACAAAAATTATACCCCTTTCAAGTTTTTCAATTTATTCTTCAAAACACTCAATGCATTATAACGCTCATCACACGGTTCGGGGTTTTCAAGAAGAAATCACTAAATTGTCCATCATATTACTAGTTTGCTGCACGTATCGTTTCGTTTGTAAAATCTTTCTTGTCATAAATCACTTGCTTGTGCTATTATTATTGTCATAAAACAGTGATGGAAAACTCGCGGCCCAATTCGTGCAGCCCGCTGGTAAATTCCGTACGGCCCACGTGGCTTTCAATAAAAAAGATCGTCGCCCGTACCTAATTCTTGAAAACCCTGGCTGAGAACATTTTTTTAGTGTTTTTTTTTTAAATTTATACCGCATGTCCTAAGTGCTTTAACACAAAAAAATAGTACACCACTGCTGACCCTATACAAATCACAAGTGCACCCCAGTGTAGAATTTGGCATCCACCTCTGGTTAGGAGCCCCAAAATATCTGATAGATTCGCCAATCTTAACAAACGCTCTTTGGAGCGCATACATCAGGTGGGAATACTGTCCTTATTCTACCGGTATTTTAATAAAAGATGCTCTGAGGAAGTACCGTCATTGATCCCTTTGGCATCGGTGCACATTCGGAAAACTCGGGCCCAACATTTGAACGCGGTTGACATTTGTTACATGTTAACGGGTCGCTTCTACGACTCGTTCTTATGTTCAACAGCTTGTCTGTGGAATGATTTGCCGGCCACTGTATTTCCTCCCACTTACAAAATGGGTCTCTTCAAGACCCAAGTTCACTCCTTCCTATCCTCTAAAAGACCCTCTACACAGAATCCACAAAGATGATATATTCCTTTAGGGAAATTATTTCCCTGTTCAACAGCTTGTCTGTGGAATGATTTGCCGGCCACTGTATTTCCTCCCACTTACAACATGGGTCTCTTCAAGACCCGAGTTCACTCCTTCCTATCATCTAAAAGACCCTCTACACAGCATCCTCAAAGATGATATATTCCTTTAGGGAAATTATTTCCCTCAGAACCTCCTGTGTAAAAAACCTCCTGTGTATGGTCTATATATGAATTTAGAAATCGTGTTGATAAAATGATTTGTATGGTATATCAGTGAAGCGTCCGCGTTATAACAGCAAACATTTGTTTAAAAATAAGCCTGAATAAAAAAATCATTCGGTAATTGCTCATTATAGCCGTGAACTACTACCTATGACGAAGGTTGAGTTTAACCGAAACCAGTCGATAGTGCATAAATATAAATAAAATAAAGTGATTTGTAACAAAAAGTGATTGATAAATAAAATAAAAACATGTTTCTCTTAAAAAGTATTAACAACGTTTTCCCACACACAATTTTAAGGACGATATATTTTGCTCTTTCTCAATCCATAATTACATATGGATTACTGTCTTGGTACCTACTAGTAAAAGCACAAAAAATAATAATAATTAACTCCAGTGAAAAATATAATGACTTTAATTTTCACTGATAGCTCGCGTTACCTCTTCAAACGGTCGTAACATTTTACATATTTTCGCATAGGCTTCCCACTCTTCTACGGTTATTATAGGCAGGTCATAATCCAATATTGCCAAAGTAGCACGGACAGCTTCTCCAAGTTCTACGTATCTTTCTATCGTGTAGAAAACTGAGTGCCACCTTGTGACGACCGAATGAATTAGCCGTTTTGGCCTTGTTACATTTGTACGAAGCTGATATTGCAAATCTCTGACGAAATTGTACTTTTTTTAAAGGGCATTACAATTCTTTTGACCTTTTCAATAATTGGGTCAAACAAATTAGAGCATCAGTAACAACCGTTCATCCGTTCAACCGTTAATTATTGAATGCGTTCTTTATGTTGGAGGCATTGTCTGAAATTCCAAGTCTGTAACGGTCGGACTGTTGCCAATCTGACAAAATTCGTTGAATTTCCTCAGCAAGACTTTTTCCCGTGTCAGATTTAGTTAATGTTGCACAATCAAGTACAATGAATCCAAATCATCTGTTATATAATGTACCGTCACAGCTATATAGGACTCTGTAAGACGAGAAGTCCAGCAGTCTGTTGTAAGGCACACGTTTTTAGCCTCTTGACTGAAATCTTTTTAGTTTCTGTCCTTTCGTCCGGTTTCATATTTCATGTAGGTTATGTTAATATTATTTTGTTCAATGATTAAATATTGCGATGAGGTTTTGAAATCTCAATAAAAATAATTAATAAAATATTGGAAGTAGTTTTCTTAGATGGTAATACGTACGATGGATTAAATTTTTTTACGATTTCCCGAAATCCAGCATCTTCAACTAAGCTAAATGGTTGCAGATCGACAAAAAATAATTTTAAAACACAGTCGTCAATCTTTTGTTTGTCTTCTCAATCCAATTTTCGAGGAATAAATGAAGTGATATTTAGTTGTTTTCTTTTTGTACCAGCAACTGAAATACTGGTAGTATAGTTGTAGATGGAATCAAACTAAACGATAGATACCACACTAAATACCAAAAAGTAACAAATAATGATCCCAATCGTATCAGGGAATCCTATGTAAGGCCACTCTCTGACGGTCCGGTAGGGAATCGACATAAACCTCATGCGTGATACCGACAGGGCACTGCGCCATACATTTTAATGGGCGCTAGCTCACGACTCGGGGGGGAAGCGGGAGCGGCGAAACATACTTCTGTTATGCCACAAGAGGGACGACAATTCAGTAGCTTCTCGGTAAACACGCCCCTAGTACATCTATGCACTGAGTTTCGATCGTTTACGCGTCATTCATCCTTTGAATTCAAACATGGAGCGGGTATGAATTTTCGGCTAATAATGGAGATAGAGAAATATGCACGCCTTTATAACTATAAATTACCGGTATATGAAGTAAAGGGGGCAACGGAGAAAGCTTTGTGTGCAATAGGAAGACTTCTTACATATGAAGTAACGTGCTGGACCAGTTCTTGGAATGTTTTTTTTGACATTCGATACATTTGCCGGAATTTGACATGATCTCTGGACAGTTCTCTGGCACCAATAAATAACCTAGAATGAATGTTACGTTCGATGTAAAGGTGGACCTAAAACCTCCTCTTTTTTGTGTCGTTCGAAGGAATAAATAGCATACCAGAGACTCGTTTTCACTTGATTCACTCGAAATTTTTCGATTTTGACTTTGAATCCGATACATTCAGCGGTAAATGTAACAACAGAAATCTGTAATACCGACAATTTACTGGCGGCTACAAATCACTGCAGACCCGTCAGGGAGTCGATGGTGGAAATATCGCGAAACATTTCCTGTGTTTTTACTGCACCCGGTTTTTGACGATTCCCTACTGGACCGTTAGGGAGTGGCCTAACGGGGAATATCCCGCATACACATAGTAATAATAATAATCCTGTAACATCGTTGAAATTTTTGGCGCTAATAGTGTTATGACTGCTTTGAAAAATATTCGCATGTTGAAATTATATTCTAACAAGCGTTATAAATATTAGGATTGATAAATATCGCTAAATGCTATATTTTTGCTTCCCAACGATAGACTTCCTTGACGCTTGGCGCTACGTATCGGCCGTTTGGAATACGGAAATTCAAAATAAACCTCTAGTAGGAAGGTCATCAAAAGACGATTCCAAATATCGCATAATATCGTTCACGAAGTGAGTGTTTACCCTTTTTTGGCGATAATACTGATAAAATAATAGGTACCTGGCCAGCTGATTCGTTGACTCTATTGACCGGCATTTAGCTATTATTTCCAACGGCTAGTTATAATTTGATACAGTACTAAACTGAATGTATGTCGTTGAGATATGTAATTATTTTCTTTTAGTGTCAGCGAACTCCGATGAAATGTGTGATGGATTGGGCTAGCTATCTAGGAAGGTTTTTGTTTAGTAAATATCATTTTGACCCAGTATATAATATAAAGATAATGTTGGTCGGCGGAATGTGCGGTTGTTTATCTTATAGTAAACTTAGCTGATATACGACCAAAAAATTAAATTCGTTAGCCATATTTAAAGATAACTAAGAGTAGGTAATCTAATCTGACCGATATTGAAAGTTATTAATGACAATTAACTAGGTAGATCTATATTCATAGAATGTATTGAATGATGTTTTTAATCGGTTTATTTAAAATGGGAACGACTTTCAATTGGTGGAAAAATTGTTTAGAATGTTAATGAATTAATAAATGTTATGTATGAAAATTTTTCATATTAATATTTATAGATATATGAATAAGATTTTGTAAATATTTATTTATATTCACATAAATATACCGATAATATTTTATATTTAATATTTTATTTTTCCTGATAACATAATTGTTAGATTTCATCGCCCGACAGCCCCTTTCCAATCGCTGAAATTTATTTTATACAAGATCGACTTACCCGAAATCCGACAGATTACACAATTTTCCAAAAGACAGGAGCTACACATCATTATAAAATGGGGATTTATCGAATTTTGGTGCGTACTATATTTAAATTTGTTATAAAATTATCTAGTTCTTCCTAATTTCTAAAAATCGTAATCTATCAATTTAGTCAGTTATAAAATTTATTCACCTTTTAAATTTTCGAACTCTTCTAACAGAATATTATTAATATTAACCCCTTTCTTCTTCTTTCGCTATTCATATTGTCGTTTGGAATAAAATTGTTTTTATCAATTTCATTCATTTCAGAATTATTTAATTTAAAAATCTTTCATTTCAAGTATTTTATGTAATAATCATTTTTTTTTCTAATTTCAAAATTAAAGGGCATTAATATATATACATTTTTATTATTTTTAAAAAGAAAGACAAATATTCAATGGTTACGAATAACCTGAAAATATTTGAAAATCTCCTACTACCATCACAATAAGCGGAAGATGTTGCTCGTGTCGTAATGGAGGACTTAGCCAGCCGAGGAATTGAACTCACGATGCCCGGGTGAGACCCTAACGCGATTCCAACTCAGCCACTGACCGTTCAATATGAATTTTAATGAATCGTCATTCTTAGCTAAATTTCCCTAACTCAATTTAAATTAAAAGTTTAATTATTAGTTAAGTTTTTCCGAATTAAAGTTTTAATAAATTTTACTTGATTAGAATAATTTTCCTAATTTTTTTATTTTTTTTATAAACGTACTCTGGACAATTTTATTAAACCTTCCATAATTTGATTAATTAATTATTCCTACAGCCTATTATTTACTTTCGAATGATTTATTTATTTATCGAATGATAACTGTTAAGCATTTTTAAATTATTTTATCAATATTCTACATAGGGGCACTGAATTGAGACGTACTATAAAAGAACCTTAATATTTTAGACAGAGATAATACTTTCATTATTATTAAAATTTCGTGGAGAATTTCAAAATACGAATTGAAATGTTTTAAAACTTTTTATTATTAATTATTAATCACGTCTGACTTTTAAACACTACTTTTAGCTTTTAGAGAACGTTAAAAGTAAAAAGATTATTATTAATTTTAAACCAAACTATTTATTCATTTAAACAGAATCTTATGAAATTATCTGAAAAGATATTAATTACCTACTACTGTAACAATCGCGCACGATACGACCATTTTTCTGATTCAAACCTCACCGCAACTGACCGCGAACTCTCCTAAAATCTCTCGAGTTCCCCTATATATAATTAGACCAACAATAAAAGGTTATATCCGCCTATCATTCCTGCATCTGAATATTTACTTTACCAACTCGTAAACACATATGCGAGCCGACCTCAATTGGTATGTAAATCTCCAATATAAATAATTACATTATCAGTCTCCGCCTATTCTTTTGTGCTCTTTTAGGTTCGTTTACAGTTCTGTATCTAGCGAGCACATTTAATATCCTCCTAGGGCATTTTTCGGAAGTCTTTGTTTTAAAATAAAAACATCAAACTCATATTTTTCCTGAAAATGACATCTACTGGTGTATTTTTTGTCGTCCATGACTTTGGATATCTAAAGGATAAATAAAGTAATTCTATCCTTTTTGAAATTTATTTATAGATGGGTATTCTCAATTTGATTCAACTTCATAAATTTACTTTGATCCTAATAATGACTTTATCTGTAACATATTTTTATATCACACTTTTTGGTCGTAACGCATCTTTGCCGTGCTATTCTTAATTAATCTCAAAACTGGTGTAAATATATTACACTTCTCATCCTATCACATCTGTCCATATTAACGAAATATCCTTTCCTAGTGTCATTTTAACTTATGGCACTATTTTTTTGTGTTCTAACTTCAATATTTGCTCATATTTATTGTCATCCATTCCCATGTAATCATGTAAATGATTTTCCTCTACCTAAGGTTAACCACTCTCCAATTTTTGGCGAGTTTGCTCTATTAGATTATCCTGGCGGCTTTCTTTTGATAACGTATTTCAATTTTAATTTTCCTTTCATTATTCTTCATTTGTACATGCCAACCTTATGGTATATGATCTCCAATTACTTTTTTTTCTAAATTAACCTTTTGCTTATTTTATTTTCGATTTCCCTAATTCAGCACTGGAAAAAGTAGGAATTCTGAGATTATCTAGGCAACACCCAAAATTTTGTCCCTCTTTAACTAAAAATCTAATAAGTTTATTCTTTACGAAGGGAATTTATCGTTAAAACCGTAAGGCATGCCATTAATCATGCGTTAATTTGAAAACAATAAATTTTTATTGATTTTTTCCAATGTAAACATCCCTATTTTCCAGTGTTAACTTGATTATTCTTAATTACCTTTTATGGGCTGGTTTCATGTTAAGTTCGTTGGTTACGTTAACAAAACTACTCCTTATATAAAAAAAGTTAAAAGTTAGATATTGAGAACTTCGAAAACACGACGATATGGCTGAATTATTCTCCGCCTAATAACACATCTTAATATCCTTAATGAATTCTCTTCGTTTGACTTCTATAACCGGTTAATATGTCATTGCTTTTGTTTCCTGGTGCCGATAATTATCTCAATCCACACCTCAAATAACCTATAAAAAATGTAGTCTCATTGTATTGCGAATATCTATGTTTGTGAAATTGAAAAATTACTCTCCAATCTCTGGATTTGTTCCGTCTAATTTAATATTGGTTTTGTTGAAATTTCATTACTGCATAAGCCTTGTGTCCCTCTCTTTCGTCTGTCGAAACTATTGATTTTTCAGTATTTTATGAAATCTTACATTTTTCGCACGGACTTTACATGGCGCGTCCTCTGTTAACAATTTGACTTATAATTACAATTTGTTCTCTGCCCAAAACCTAACATCATTTCCCAGTCTCTTTTTTTGTCGTTTAGTTTTTCCAAGTATTCTTTCTCTGCGCTCTCATTACCACCGATTTTGACCCCTCAATTTGTGGCCTCGGGAAATAGTGTTTGGATTATAGTTTGGTGACCCTATACTCTTCGTGATAATCATTTGGTAATACATAATAATAGATTTCTTTGTCCTGTGAAACTCATTTTTGTTTATATAAGTCATGTTCATTTCATTGTCTGGCTACTCTTTCGGATTGACCCAATCAAGTATACGGAATCTCCCTCATTATAATTATTACATCCTACCATCTAGTGGGATTCCTGTGAAATGAATTCCTAAATTAATCAACTCTGATCTGTAATTTACTGTAATTCAAAAGTTCTATAAGTCGGTAGGTGTCGCCAGTGTTTAGTTTTCTAGCATGAAAGTCAAGAACAAAAAAAAATATTTTCCAGGGTTTAGGGTAAGAAAATGGTGAACTTAAAAGACCATTACAATATGTCCTATTTTGTTTGTTTTGTTAATTGTTTGCGCTATGCTTAGTCTATTTCTATAAACTAATTATCTCTATAGATTTTTTTATTTTTAAAAACACGCTGTTATCCAACGGAATTTAATATTAAAATGCATCTAGCCCCTTCTTAAAATATGCGTGAGATTATTTATGGTTGGTTCCGTTTCTGTTCCGCGAGCGCGCCACACTCCCTCACAGCAGTGGGCCGCCGCCCGCGCCAGTACAATACCGGCATTGAAATCGATAGTATGTGTGTTAAAACGGCAGAGCTACCTGCCTTTTGGGCAATGGCCGCTTACGCGCAGGTGAGCGTTATCACGCTTTCTTCACATTAATCTCCATGTCTTTAAGACACCGCTGGACATAACAATCTAGCAAGTTATCTCTATAAACAGTGTTAAACTCCAGGCGACCTACTAACTGCTATCCGCGTGAATTGGTGTGTTCCTGGCAATTACGCATATACAATGGGAGGACGCGAGTCTCGACGCCATGGATCATGTAAGCTGTATCTAACCCCTATTAACTGTGCTGATAATTACTTGCCCCCAGTAAATGCCCGAATTAATTCAGAGAGAGATTCAGATATAACATAGGCAGGATGTCTGTTTATTAGGTTAAATCAATCGTATGTTTTGATGTAAATATAATTTGTGCCCTCTTGCAATAAACCCTGTACTGATAACTGTACTCTTTCATTTGAATGGTATGGGAGAGCCTTGTGTCCTTGGCCAGATATGAGGCGCAAGCCGATCAACGATCCTGAGAGGCGGAGTCCCTACTCTACCCTACAGAGCTAGTCGAGGTGAGCTGAGACTCGGCCGTCTCAACAATTGGCCTCCCGGTAGCCATAAAATTTTTTTTTCTTGTGATCTCTATCTTTCCCTTCCTTCACACTGGCCCCCAACGTGTCAGTACCATAACACCGGCGTCCCGTCAGGGCCGTTACACTGGTGCCCCACGTGGATGGTACCAGGGCCGTTACACTGGCGTCAACTTAGGGGGCCACCTTTCTAACTTCTTACAACACATGGAAGGATGTCAGAGGAGATGTTAGAACAGTGAAGACATTTCTGTATTTCTATTCTGTCTACCACAAGTATCTGAAAATATGGATATTGCTTCGATTTGCTGTGGAAGTCATTTCAAATAAGGAGCTTAGAAGGTTCCAATTTCGCAGGTACCATTTTTCCTGATATTTTCAATCCAGGGATAATATAGACCTTCATTTATAGGTGTTGCTTTATAGATTGTAAAAATTCAAATGTAACTATCGCAAATAATAAAGTAAGCTAATGAGCAAGGTATTTATAGAACACTTTGCAAATCGCATGCAATAGATGATCTAAGTCGATATATTGCTGACATGCAGAGTTTAATGTTTTACTGAATTTATTATTTGTGCTCTTTGAGAAAAGGTCTTAACTGGATTAAAAACCCGAACTAAGGAAAGAAAAATGGAAAAACATTTGGTTATAAACAATTCACTACTTAGTTTTTGTACTTATTGAATAAAATATATTAAATATGTTATTAAATATTTGCTGCATCCTCTTCGGACTGCAAGCTTGAATTTTCTTATAAGCTCATAAAACTGAGTGATACGTAAATCAACATTTTCAATAATACTCAATAATGTAATCTTTTTTTAAGTACTTAATTTTCAACAAATTTTTTAATAACTTCTTCAAAAGATTGGTATTCATTTTGCGGCGTAATTATTAATAAACAAATTTAAAAAAAAACTTTTAAATCACCGCTTTATTAATATATGTTTCGAAAGTGATACGTTCTTTATCAGGAATATATAGAATACTAAAATAATAATGTCAAGTTTAGACAAATGATAAAAATAGAACGCAATAATGTAAGAATTGACAAATTATAAACATGAAAAAAAATTGGTTAAAATTAAACAATTAATCAAAACATTGAATAACAAATTTATGTAAAAAACAATATTATTAATATTAATTATGCGTTTTAATTTTTTTTGGCATTTTTCTGATTTCTAAAATTTCAAATTTGTCTAATTGTAAACAGGTTGTATTTGTATCTAAAAATTTTAAACCCTTATCAGACGATTCGAACGCCCAATTAAACAAATCAGATCAAAATTAACAAAGCAGCAGCGAGCGACGTGAGCGCTTTTGAAAAACTCGATGGCGTTGTTTGCGGCCACTTGAAACTCAGCACTTCCCATTTGGAACCCGAAGAGATAACTGCGTCTCTAAAAAAGAGGCGGCATTTTTTGTTATTAGTTGTTTACGAGCAAGTACAATGCAGGCGGGCTGACACCCGCAGCTATACTTGCCTCTTGCTGTAAAAAAAAACAACATGGTGCCTTACTAAATATTAAAAAAAAAAACCATTAAGCTCAGTGTGAAGATGTCCGGCCTTGGCATCATTGCCAGCCACCCCCGCCATTCGACCAGAACACCATGTAAGCTGATTTCCCATCTCCCCATAATGTGTTGATTTAATCCCTTGTTTCATCTGCATAACTCGGTTAGAGATTCCAATCAGAAAGAGAAAGATATTACAATAGAATCCTACCTAGATTAAGACCTTTTTTTACTGTCTACACGATTATTCTTAACCAATCATGTTTGTCAGAGTTGCAATAAACACCGAGTATGAAAACACTTCCTTGTACTAATTTAACGTAGAAGTAGAAACGCCCGCAACCCAATTCTAAGATTGCGATCGATTCGCGATCCTGTATGATAAGAAGTTGATGTCCCCTGCCGATCTGAGCTAGGCTAATGTAGGCTAGACTAGGCGGAGCAGACTTCAACATCGAGGAAACCACCTCCAGGGTAAGTCCTGCAGATTGTAATTGTCTCCCATAACTTCCCCTGTAACCCAACCTTCCTCTTCCTCGTTTCCCCTCTCCCTGACACTCCCAGTTTACACAACAACTTGCCAATTTGACTGTCCTTTGACAGGATTTGTTCCTAGTTGGGCAGTCAAAGCTTTCTTAAATGTTGATGTTAAATAATGTGTGTTTCAAATAAATAAATATTATTATTATTAATTAATGTATAATGTGTTTCTCTTGTCAATAATACCGGATCTATGACTTATGGTGAATATTAAAATACGTTTAAATGGAAAACCTTAAAACATAAGATTTCTCGGAGTGTGCCAGTCGAAAGGGGAGGATTTTTTACATCGAATCTCATACTTAAGTTGAAAAAACGTGACTTAATGGATTATGCCATTACACGGACAACATGTTATATATATCTATATTGCGAAACCAAAGGGAGAGCGGAGGGGACGGAGATGAGGAAGAGGAAGTTGAGAAGTACTAATTAGTTTTACCGACAACAACTTACGAAGACGAATCTTTTGTAACCTCCTTTCATAACAATTTCTTTACTTTCTCCTCAAAGTAATTAATACGGCGAGCTTTTGATACTGAACTTGATATAAGGAAGTATGTATATGTTTGCACTGAGCTTTACTATACAAAGTACAACAAATTGTTTAATATTCTAAGACAAGTTTAACACAATTCTAAGGTTCAAAATACCCACGTTCAGCTGTCATGTACAATATTGAATTTCGGAATGTTCTCACCGGATTATTATCTTGAAGATGAGAAATTTGTCATTCATCTTGTTTAATTACCACGGAACGATTTTGTGTTTCAATTTTCATAGGAAGAGTAGCAAAATGTACGTCTTTATTTTCGTAGGACCAGTAGCAAAGTTTACATGTTTATTTTTATAGAATAAGTAGAAAAGTGTGGATATTTATTTTTATGTGACAAGTAGCAAAGTGCGCGTGTTTATCTTCATGGGACAAGTAGCAAAGTGTACATGTTCATTTTTATAGAATAAGTAGCAAAGTGTGAATATTTATTTTCATATGACAAGTAGCAAAGTGCGCATGTTTATATTCATAGGATAAATAGCATAACATATACAGAAAAACATACTTATGTGGTAGGTCGTTTCAAATGAATACAGTTTTATTACAAAAATTAATCTTAGAAAAGACATGATTTTTACAGTTGCTATTTTATCCTCGTTTTCTATTGTATTTATGAGAAGATTGGTGGCACAAGAAGATTCGGTATTTATTTGAAATATTAATAATTGTTAAGACTGGAGAATATTTATAAAATGACCTTAAAAAGCTTAAGAAGTGTTTAATAGATATTAACTTTTTTTACACATTAGTTTTACATTTAGTTATTTACAATGTTACGGACTGTGGATCTATTTGCGGACCAGTGCGTGAAAAACTTTACGTCTTCTATAAGTGACTTTAGGTAAGTACTAACCGGCTAGCCTAGCCAAGAAATTTTCGTGTACATTTCTTCCATATATGGATGGATATGATTTTCTGAAATGATGATTTTTATGTTTAGATTTGAATTCTGTCGAATCTTTGGTCATTCTTCAGTCATGCGGCAGTTCATTCCAGGTTTTTGGTCCTGATACTCCTGCAGTACGATCACTAAACTTAGTATCAGGTGTGTGCTTTGGTTCCTTCAACCTCCCGATAGCTGATGCCAAACATCTCATAATATAAAAAACCACTAACTCGAAGATAATAATAATTCAACTTCGTTGCAGATTCAAAATAAGGGCCGCAAAATAAATCTCTTAGAACAGTTGGAAATCAATAAGAAATTCTAATAATCCAAAAGATAGTTTAATCAATTAACAAAATAATATAATTCGTTCGCTGCTTCCATATACGTTCAATCCAAGCTCAACTATAAACCATAATACAATTTAGTTTAATTATACAGTTAAAGACCCGGCATACCAAGTTAATTTGTAAAGTCCGATGGGCCCATCTTAGTAAAATTTTAACAATATAATCTTATAACCCTTTAGTAAAGAAACTTTACAGGGTGACCATTAAAATAACCCACATTTTACTGAGGAATTAATAAAGGCATTGAATTAATAGTTTCATTATAAATACCTACAAGTAATAGTTATAAATAGATGATCATTTATAAAATAAATTAATTAAAAAATTGCTTTGTTTTCACCGAGTTTATACGCAGATTCTTTGAATATAAATAAAGGTTTATGTTTTTACATACGAACACAACCGGTTTACAATTAGACAAAATTTGAAAATTATAAATTATGAAAATAGTTAATAAATAATTAAATTAAATAAATAATCAAAAAAAAAAAATCTTTTCATATTAATATTAACAATAATTTTTGTTTTTTTTATTTATTTTCTAACATCAATTTTTTATTCAATATTTTGATTAATTACTTACATACTTTAATAAAAAATCAAAAAATGTTTGTAATTTTTCAATTCTTAGATTATTGTGTTTTATTTTTATAATTTGTATTTACT
This sequence comes from Halesus radiatus, assembly GCA_022606495.2. NCBI lineage: Eukaryota > Metazoa > Arthropoda > Insecta > Trichoptera > Limnephilidae > Halesus > Halesus radiatus. The sequence goes on along the minus strand of JAHDVE020001908.1, from coordinate 348,266 downwards.
TGACATTATTATTTTTTAGTATTCTATATATTCTTGATGAAGAAAGCATCGCTTTCGAAACATGTAGATGTCTGTGATTATTAATAAAGTGGTGAATACAAATCTTTTGAAGAAAAGGTCGTTATTTCTTCACCGTATTAATAAAGGCAAGAAATTAGATAATTTGGAATCACTGGAATTAGAAAATCCCTAAATATTAATTCTAGTATATTGAATAAACAAGTTAAATTATCGTAGAGTCCTCTTCTAGATATTTTTCCACTGAATAGCTTTGTTCCTCCAGGTAACGTCATATTAAATTGAGGTGGTTCAAAACAAATGTATCCGTTTATATTATAATTATAGCAAGCCACAGAGTAAATCCTTTTTACGGATACCGTATATATATATAAATAGATCGTCCGTAAGTGGCTTCACCATATTTCGTCACGCGTAATAATAATTACTAACAGAACTTTAAAAATAAACCGTTTTCTAAATTAAACGGAAACAAAATTTAGAATAAAATATTTTTATTTTAACGCCACTTTATTGAATACACAAGCCAACCGGTTTCGGTTCTGCTTGAATCTTCTTTAGGATTGGATAAATACATTACAATTACGGGGTTGTATAAATACAACCCTGAATAGGATTCAGCGTTGTATCACACATGTGTTTTAAAATTTCTTCCAAAATATACATCGCTAATATCTTCAGTTTCCGTTTCAAATGTAAATAAACATTCAGAACATCAATGGGACTCGATAACTAGTCGAATCTTATCTTTATAGTGTACGATATGGGCGGCCGTGCGGCCATATTGACATTTCAAGAACAATGCTGAAAACATACCGGTGTAGAACTCTTCAACTGTGGTGCGTATGTTAATTGCTAGCGAGTTTTACTGGATACAGGAAATATTGACACACACTTGAAAAGGGTCTCATAACAAAAAAAACTACACCTAACTTCTTTTTTGATCATGATAACATTTCGATGAATTTATATTTTGTCACAAAATTGTGTATATTTAGGTATAGTATATCATAGAAATAGCCATCTCTGTTATAGATTGCCCTGAATTACTTGAACGAATTCAATTGAGAGCGCCTAACAGAAAAAAAAAACAGACAAACCCACAGACCAAACCTACCTCAATGCAACACTATCTCGAAACAAAACACCTTAATTCACCCCTCTTCACCCATTTTTAACACTTCATACATTGAGTTCGACTTATTAAAATCAGCCTCTTATAATTTCAAACCAAAAATCAATAAATAACATTCACACAATACTCTGCATATACTAGATCTTGTCCCTTTCCCTCCCTCCTACCATTCTAACCGGATAGGTTAAGCCTAGAACTTTTCTTTTTTAATTGAATAATCTAAATGCTTAAGTGAAGTCGTATAATAAGTTAATTTTTTCATAATAATTATTGAAAACTTTTTTCCAAATAAAAAAAATTTAAAAAATTAAAAATTAAAAATAATAGCTCATATCCACTAAAAAATTCAAACATAATTTGATACCAAAAGGACGACATCTCTAACCAACCTAAATATAAGGCTTCACAACAATACTTGCAACCCTGTTATATGCCGTAACTGTACAGAAATGAGTCCAGGGAATAAAGTTATTTAGGAATTATGGTAGATAGCCAACTCAAATGGACATATAATGTAGAAAAGCTTGTAAGTAAATTTGAGTACTTAACTAACATATTTAAACGTTTAAATAGCATAGTTGATATCAAAATAATAAAAATGGTATACCATGTAGTGGTGCAATCATCAGTATCTCATGGAATAATTGTGTACGAGACGTATAAGCCCGCTCATGAAAAGAGTGTAAATATTTAGGCACCGGAAAGCAAGAGTCTTGTGATTTGCAGATCCTCTTGAGAAAGGTGTTTGGTAGTTCCCCAATGGAGATGTCTAACCAGTGTTAAGTAACGAGCCCAAATCTAAGGCGGCAGTGTTGAGTATGGGAAATAACGTTGGAGCGCCAGTGTTGAGTTGGCAAAAAGGCCCCTCGTTGGGAACCAGGGTTGAGTATGGGAGCTGAGAGGCGGCCCCCCAAGTTGGCAGTGTAAAATAACAGGTTAGGTTAAACTCACCTAAAGGCCACACGAAAGGCGCCTGACTCCAAGCTTGCCTGGATAGCTCAGTGGATAGAACAGGTAACCTATCTTCTGCAGTCGTGATTCGGCGAAAGCCTCATGCCGGCCCAGAGGAAAAAAGGTACTCAACTACCAAAGAAAAGATGTGCATCTTCTAGACAAGGTATATTTACGGGAGGGCAATCACAGTTTGTACACATGGGGAATCATATACTAACAATTGGCAACACACACCCCATTTGTTAATCTAAAATTCTCTCTCTCTAGTACCATTAAAATCAGGCAAGTTACTTTGAAACATAGTTATTTACAGCACAGCAAAAAAAAAGGAAATAGTTACAGCTTACATTGGGACCTCGGTCGGGGACGAGACAGCTCCAGGCGGATACGGTGTCTTCATATTAGTGCAAAAACTCGGTCCACTATTTAGGGACCTCACAAGTAAATGGTTAACAGTAATTAGGACTTTTAAATTACGGTAATAAGACGCCATTGTAAACGGCGAGCCACCGCAGGCGCGCTTGTCGATGACACCACCTCTGCGGTCTGCGGGCGGAATCTTTCTGTGAGCAAAATGGCCGTCGCTCTCATGTCGGGACGCGGAACCATTGCGTCCGAATTCGCCGACTTTTTGACGAGGTGCTAGATACTGTGCACGAGAGGCTAGAAGTAATTAGTAATTTCGTAACGTAATCCCAGCTTTAGTTGAACCCCGGTAGATACGGTGCTGGCATTCAAGGCTGGACCGGTCACCGATCTCTCGGGGTGACGTCAGCTGTTGCTGGGTGTAGAGACTGTTCTTTGTCTGTTAGCGGCAGGTCGAGGTATTCAAGGTAAAGCAGCATCTGGTAGAGGTTTGCGTCATATCCGGAGACGGCATTAAAGGCTGGACCGTCGCCGATCGCTTGGGGTGACATCAGCTGTTGCTGGGCGCGGTTTGCTGCATATGCGGGACCGGCATTCAAGGTCGGGCCGGTCGCTGCAAGCTCGTGGATTGGATGGGTGGCTGTCGGGCTCGGGTTGCGGCATATCCGGGGTGTGTATTAAGGTCAGGATAAATGATGATGGTTGAGTTTAAAGGTGAAGCAGCATCTCGGCGAAGGTATTGCTCGGTCAGGGCCGCTGGCGGGAATGGGGGGACGTACCGCCGGGTACCGGTTTTTATAGGCTGAACGATAAGTATACGGGAGGTGTTTAAGCAGGATTCAACGCGCACAATATTGTTGTTGTCAGGATCTTGTTTATTTCAAGATTTGGAGGGGGGGGGGGGTGTTTACGTAGAGGTTAGTCAACTTGTACGTATTGTTTTAGTTTACCTCAAGATATGGGCAGTTGTGTACGCAGAGGTCATTCAACTGGCAAATATTATTGTTTTGTTTTTACGTTTTTCTCTGTTTGAATTGATTCATATGGACCCGTTTGATACAAATCATATGAGGGGAAGTTTATAATACTCATATTAAACCATTTGTAACATCACAAAAATTAATAATAAAAAAAAATGTCACATAAAGAAAGTACCTCCCCCTCCATACAATTATTCGATGAGGCTGAACTGTTAGATATAAGAAAAATTTATATAACGTACTTGAAATACCTTTGTGTAAAACTAGGCGTGCGCAAAGACGTTCTTTTTTATTGTTCCTAAAATTTATAATTTACTATATACAAAATGTAAGTGTCCAAACATATCGTCTTTAAACAAACATTTTTTTAATAAAAAAATTTGGATTAAATCAAATGATATCAACCCTTTCCCCCTTGTACCAGACGTGTTTAAACTTATTGATTCGATCGTAGAATTTTTCTTTTTATTTCTTAGTTTCTTATTGGTCATGAAGTGACGAAGCATTTAAAAGTTATTGTCTCTAAATTTACAGGTTCCTTATACAAACAGAACGGCGTCTTTGCGATCGAAGTTCGAAAATTGTCAGACTCCGACTAGGTAAAATACCGTGTTGCGAGCTCCCTTTCATTCTTATCATTAGCATTATTATCAATTGTTATTCTTGTTATTCTTATAATTTAGTTGAAATTGAACGTGTAAATCTCCTCAAAGCGGCATAATGAACCTTTTGAATAATGCCGTAATGAGGAGATAATAATTTGTTTTGACCATTTCATGTTTATTGCTCCCTACGACCAGATAACGAAGCCACAAAGCGCTATGTTATCTGGACATGGGAAAACATTGACAGCAGTAAACACAGCTAGAATTAACCTGATCGTAGTGATTTTGTGTAGTACAAAACCTTTTTAATTTTGTAATATCATGTTAAAATGTAATTTAAATGTCGAAATTTAGGCGTCCGCCGAGCTTGAAGAATTCGGCCAAATGAGCTCCCGACAGTTTAAGGCTCACTATATACGCTGCGTGTCAGTTTGGCAAGCGCGTCCCCCCCGCGGCAAGGAGAGGGGTAAAATGCTTGTAGCATTCGGGAAACCAAATAAATAGGCCAATTTTGAAAAATAAATCAGTCATAACTTTTACAACTTGTGAGCATCAACAAAAGTCTTTTCTTCGCCGTCACCCTCTCCATCATTTGCTGCCTCGCTGACACCCTCTGCCTGAACCAGTCCTGGGCCTACGTCCTCGAGACAAGAGGACGTCACTGCAAGACCAGGACCTGGCAGAGGAGTGGCCCACCTAGTGCCCCTCACATAGACCACTGGGTGCGTGAGGAACAGCACCATCCACCTACCCTACAACCCTGCAACGGAAGAAAGTGGCTCTGGATCCAGCACCTACACACAAATTTACAGTCTTGTAACGACACTAGTTGCTTACACCCCTATAATTGTATTTTTTCTTTTTTTTCTATTTAACTTATAATTTTTTATTTAATTTACCTTCAACATCCATGTATTAATAAAAATATAATAATATACTGCCACTAACTGACACTAGGAGCGCAATTCTGGTTCTTTTTAAGGAAGATTCCTTACCCTTTTCCTTAGGCTTAAAGGTTTCTTGCTTAATTGCGGAATTCCGGAGAGACATAGTAAAACAATCCCAAACAGATTGTTAAGAGATTATTTGTAAACACAAATTGATGAAATATCTTTAAGATACAAAAGGATTTCAACCAAAACTCTTTAAAACAATTACATTATATTGTAATGCATTTTAATACATTTCTATTTAAATTTGAATTAGAATAAATACGCCTTTTAACAAAGAATTAAGTTTTGTAAAATGGTAACTACCTCACTAAATAGTAATAACCTAATTATTCTGTTACTATTTCTAAAAGTGACATTTGCCGCATGTATTTATATTTCCATATATAATTGTAAAGCTTAAGAGCTAATAATGTTTAAAGTTGATAATAACCCACTTGATAACTTATTCAAAATTGAGTTTTTCTCTTGTTAAAGCTACGCAAATATTGATATTTTCAATGAATTTCATTTGCTGAATGATAGCTGACAGCTGTCATCCAAAAGAAGCGGAACGGCAGTTAAGCAAGGAGTCTTTAAGCATAAGAAAAAGGATAAGGAATCTTCCTTAAAAAGAACGGGAATAGGCCTCCAGAAATGAAACGCACTGGCCTTGCCTATGTGGGATTTTATTGTATTATAGACATTACACGTAGGTTTATGTACATGTGTTCAGATGTATATACAATTTAATATCAAAAATATATATGTGTCACACATTTCATTTGAGATTTGTCAATATTGTCTTCAATATTTAAAAAAATATTACAATGAGCTTTGTGAGCTTCAATAATTTATTCCAATAAAATTATTTTGTAAATTTTAGATTACTGCAGTGGAATTTTCCAAATATTGATTTTCCCGCTTTATTTATGGTGAATCTTAGATCGACACACTCAATATTAAAAATGAACTAAAATATTTTCTATGCCATTTAAAATGTAGGATATTTTAACGGGAGTTAACTTTTGTTGTTCACTTTGACTCGAGAATAAAATAATATTTGGATGTAATTATCCTCTATTTTATAATATTACAAAATACAAAGAAGAGGTAAAATACAATTTTCAAAAGGAATAATCAAGTGAACAATACGACAAGCGAAGTGCTTGGATTCAATCGACAAGATATATTAATTCACTTAGGGTGATGGAGTCATGTATATAGCCGTGCTAAGCTAGTCTGATGTGTTAAATAAATAATTAAAAATGTACTTTGTTTACACCACTTTTATAAAAATAAATAAATATCTCTACATGCTCTCAAGCTGACTTTATGCTAGACTAAAATATTTGTAAATTGTTTATGTTTATGAAACAAAAACAAAAACCTCACAGAATTAAGTACAAATTCAAGTGCGCCTCACTGTAGAATTTGGTAGTCACTTGTAATCAGGAGTCCCAAAATATCTGAAAAAAAACCCGTGACTCTGCGATGAAACGGGCGGTCCGTTTGATACGAGTATACGGGGTGTGTTCAAAAGAAAAGTTGAATTTTTAATTTTTTCGAAAAGTACTTATTTATTCATCAATATCCATGTTCTCCCCTTCAAAGCAATCCCCATCAGATATAATGCAATTCTTCCAATCCTCGAAGCACTTCTGGAATGCGCTTTTCGGTATGGCCAACAGCTGGTGCTTCGATTCTGACTTTATCTCATCAATTGTGGCAAAACGCTTTCCTTTCATTGGTCTCTTCAGTTTCGGGAATAGGAAAAAGTCGCAGAGAGCCAAATCTGGTGAATAAGGTGGTTGATGCATAATTACGGTTATGTTTTTGGCCAAATAATCACGAAAAAGCATCGATGTGTGAGCTGTGATCGATCGTGATGCAAAATTCATACTTTGTTTTTCCACAATTCCGATCGTTTGAGCCGTATTGCTTCACGCAAACGTAGCATAACTTCTTTCTAGTATTCCTTATTAACCGTACGACCTGTTGGGATGATTGCGCCTTGGTTTCGACGTCATAACCATATACCTACGTTTTATCACCAGTTATGACCCTTTTGAGCAAATCTGGATTGACGTCATTCAACAACTCCCGAGCGATACTAACGCGACGTTGCTTTTGCTCAAAATTTAGCAATTTCGGAACAAACTTCCCTGCCACACGTTTCATGCCCAAAACATCCGAGAAAATTACATGGCATGAGCCGATTGATATGCCAACATCCTCTGCAACTTCCTTAACAGTGGTTCGACGATTTTCCAAAACCATTTTCTTCACTGTTTCGATGTTTTCTTCGTTTGTTGACGTGGTTGCAACTCCAGGACGCTCATTGTCATTAACATCTTTTCGGCCTTATGTAAAGGGTTTGTACCACTTTTTTGAGACAAAGTAGACTCGCCGAATGCAACAGTCCTACATTTTAAGTGCGTTGGAGTACTTGATTCCATTTTTAACGCAAAATTTAACACATATTCTTTGATCCATTTTTTCAAAAGTAAAAAATAGAAGAACACACAAAACGTGACTAACCTTTCCAGTTGTCAAAAACAAACCACTAATCCAAAATGGCTGATAATTCTAACATATGATAACCATATGTGTACCAACATAACAACAAAAAAAACGATAATCGAATCTACGCAGTCCGCGAAAATTCAAAATTCACCTTTTATTTTGAACACACCTCGTATGTATTTATTTGAAACATTGTTTTGTTTGAGTTATTCGATAATTTTTTTTTATTTACAGTTACAAATATTTATAATTATTTACAATGTCGGAATACAAAAACAATCGATAATAGAATGTACACAGCCTGCGAAAATTCACCTTTTCTTTTGAACACACCTTGTAATCCCTAATTTTAAAAAACGGATTGAAATCTTTGGAGCACAGACGTCACGTGGGAATGATGTCCTCATTCTATTTCAAAAAATCAGCCAGGTCATGTCAAAAGTCAGAATATCAGTTGAGTCTGTGTGATAGGATATATGAATGAGAGTCGAGTAGGAAGGAGTGTGTGCCGAGACAGAGTTGTGTTCCTAGACTGCCTTCCCTCGAGGAGAAATAGCGTGAATGTTAGTAATATTTAATTGTCAATCGGTGTTGTTACACGGCGGGCTGAAGGGGTTATGGTAAGAGAATAAATTGATGTTGTTGTGAAATGCAAGCGATATTCTGTGCCGGAAGACAAAGTTCGAGTTTTTAAAGCATTAAAGTTACATCAGACCCTACATCTGACATGCGGCATAACGTAGACAAAAAAAAATTACGAAAAAACTTAATATACATTTACAAGAAACTAATTTTTGGTGTATATTATTAGTTTACTTGGAAAAATGTAAATGTTTATATGCATACATTGTGTACATACATTTTATTTATAAAAATTTCCTTTTCATTTATGTTTTTGCAGTTAGTGTTTAGACATCAGAATATCATGTTGATGGTAGTACTCTTGAATGTAATTACATGTATAACTAACCATAATAGTACTCCCTCTCTAAACACGAGAATTTCTAAATTAGGGAGGTTTTCATTTAAAAAAAGGAACTAAAAGGATTTTATAAATAAACATGTTTAGTACTTACATACCTACTATTATTACAATGTAAACAATGTTGTTAATTATAATTAATTACTGTTCATGTCTAAACTGGAATGGTACGTACGAAATAGTTAGACCACAGCGAGTTGGTGGTGATTTCATCTATGGAAATTGAACTAACTATCATACATGGAAGTATTACACATTCGCCTCAGAGATCTCATTTCTACGGCATTCAGTTTATTTTCACCCTTCCATGCGTCACAGCCATACGCAGCTAGGTAAATTGTAATATTCCAATCATCAGTGAGATTCTGGTACTCTCCACGAGCCCAGCAATTTCAGCACTCCTACTAGACAACTTAATGTAAGAAACAGCCTCAAGTAACCGGTGGCAGATATGAAAGTAACCCTAACCTGCCTTACTAATTAGTAGTTGGGTGCATGAGTGTATAATTTCTATGTCCTACCTGGAATGCTGCCGTGGTAAGTAAAAACACAGTATCTTCCTTAGAGGTCAAGTTAGGCAGTATACCACCAGGTGAGCATTTTTTTAATTTAAAAAATTATTTATCAAGTTAAAAGAAATATATAATTATTTCACTTCCTTAAGTTAACTACATACATATTATATTAATTAACTTAACTACATACATATTATATTAATTAACTACATACATACATATTATATTAATTAACTACATACATACATATTATATTAATTAACTACATACATACATATTATATTAATTAACAACATACATATTATATTAATTAACTACATACCTACATATTATATTAATTAACTAAATACATACATATTATATTAATTAACAACATACATATTATATTAATTAACTACATACATACATATTATATTAATTAACTACATACAGACATATTATTCCTAACCTATTTTAATATTTTTATTATATATCATATTACTTAATATTAAATTATATTATTTATATACGTTAGATATTAATCCTATCTTACACATATTTGTAATCTTATTTATTATTATTTTATATTATACATTGTCATTTTGCTCACTTATTTTGAGAATGAACAGTTTGTTCAAAAATGTTCTCACTCGATTCTCCATTTTCAGGTTATCGGGAAGGAGATTGTATATATTCACCCACATGGCCTATGCTTCTTTTACCACTTTCACTTACTTTACTGTATTTACTACACTTAATTTACTTTTACTGTATTCGTGTACAATTTATTATGTTATTTTGTATTGTGTTCGTGTACTTTTGAAGTTTTTATACATGCTGTGTTCGTGTGTATAAGTCCATTTTGTATTTTGTAGATTAATAGGCATATAGTATATTCGTAAACTTTTCTGATTTTCAGCAAGTTTATTTCTCGATATAGTTTTTTTTTGTTAAGTGGATAGAGATTAAACATGTTCACCCGGTGTCACTTGTTACATCACACGCTGAGTAAAACGTAGGAACAGGTAGAACCGACGATGTTTATTGACTGCGGCTAGTGAAGGAATCTACACTTTTGTGGGCCATTAATCCTGCCAAGAGGCATGGAAACGTGATTCTTTGTCCAAGTAGTAAGTTACAGAGGATATTATGATTTCGTTTTGTAAATAACATACTTTCCAAGAAATCAGACAGTTGGACAAAGAATCGAGCAATTTTTGTTGACTCTGCAAATGTTATTTTATCCTTTTGAACTATCGGCCGACTCGCAGTTTGTTTACGTGACACGAGGTCCACTTCGTCGAGGAGGTGGTTTGTGTTCCTTAATTGTCTACAAATATCTATCTGTAAGTGAGAAAGGGAATCTTTGGTGACTGATTTTGGCACATAAAACATGATATCGTCGCATCACAGAAACAAATACATAATTTAATAATGTTATTATTAAGTTCTGCAAGTATTTTAAGTTTTTATTATTATAACAGCTGTTTCGGCGTTTAAGGCCATTTTCAAAATGCGGTTTATCCACATTGTGTCGACTTATTTATATGATTTTATTAACCCCCCCCTCCCCCAATTCTAATTTTTTTCACGGGTTTTTGAAAATAATGATTTATTATCGGTAAAACCGATTTACCTAGGTAATAATTAAAATTCTGTATTCTGGGAGGTTTTCATATTTATAATTAATTACTGAAATAACTATAATTTTATATTGTTTTGATAATGTGAACATACTGAGAAGCGGTGAATATATAATTTTCCTTACTTTATTAATTAATGTTATATTAGGATCCTTCGATCGATTATTAATTTCTAATTGTTCAAATAAATTAAACACAAAAGCAATTAATAAGAAAACAATAAAAATTTATTATTTCACTACCAGTTTCGACACACCCGTATCACTCACTAGACATTGCTACATAGTTACGATCGGGCCACACTTTTAAATCTTAACAGTGAAAGTGTCTTTTTGGACCCTTTAATAGCTAAAGATATCGTTGTATAACTTTGGACGCGATACCACAACTCGTAAAATTAAATTCCGTGGCTGCCGTTCAGGGCGCAATTGTAAAAAAACATCGGTACAACAAAAATAAACAATGCACCGATAAAGTAATGACATTACCGATAATAGAATAGGGAAACGTGACCACGTCTATCCTCTCGAATTCTGAGAGAGAATATAACATATTAAAAACACGTATACAGCGACATGCTAACGTTAGAGTAAACAACTGGGTATAGGAAGTTGGAACGTTCGATCTCTTAATAATAAGATAGATGAAGTGGGGGAGATTTTCAAGGAACGGAATCTGCATATTCTGACCTTAACTGAGACTTGGCATGAAAATGGTGACACTTTTTCTGTAAAGAGGCTCCGAGCTTTAGGGTACGTGGTTCTAGAAGAAGCTCGACCTAAAGCAACGACTTCTCAGGATGACAGCATCTCTAGCTTAAATCACGGGGGGGGCGCGATAATAGCCCGCCAAGGCTTACGCCTGACAAAAGTGTATATTGGTACATATCTAACATTTGAATACCTGGGACGCCGAGTTTCCTCCGAGTTTCCTCCTGGAGCATCTTTTATTTTATGTACCCTGTACCGGCCGGGTTCAAAACAAATAACCGCGGAATTTTTCAATGAACTATCGTATTTCTTCGAACGGGTTGTAGGACTTTCCGAAAATATATACATAACAGGCGATATTAACATCCATCTAGAGCACCTAGAGTCACCTAACACAATTAAATTTAACGACTTATTAGATTCCTTCGGATGCCGTCAATGGGTTATTGCACAAACTCACGATGCGGGGGAACTCTGGATATTTTTGTCTCGAATTCGAGTGGCCCATCCCTGGTAGCGAATAGTGTGGATGATAGGACTATCAGATCATCGACTAATTCGCTCTGATATCGATTTTAACCCACCGAAAATCCCTTAACTAACTATCACATCAAGAGCATGGCGTAGTTTTAACTTTGACCACTTCCTGACAGAGCTAAATGCCTCTCCGCTTTGCACACAAAGTCTTTGGGGAAAAAAACACCAATTAAACTGGCAGAACATTACAACACCATACTATCAAACCTCTTTAATAAATATGCTCCAACATCTACAAAAACTGGTCAAATTTGAAAATCTGACGACTGGTTTGACGAAGAATGTCGAATTCAGAAGAGAGCGATACGTAAATTGGAAAAGTCCTACAGAAAGTCGGGGATTACCTCACGGGATGATTGGATACAGGCTCAAAAAGAGTACACAATCTTAATTCATTCAAAAAGATCAGAATATTGGACAAATAGGAAAGACTTAGAACGTAAAAAACCCACGTCGTCTTTGGAACTCGGTAAAGATGGTCGTTGCCGATGTTCATACACAAAATACAATAGATATTGCACCGGAAATCTTCTCTAATATTTTTATTATAAAAATTGAGGCTATACGCTCCCTAACAATCTCTGCCCCACCACCATCATTTACAAAAAACAATGGCGGATCCATTTCTGCCTTCAAATCTACATCCCTTGAAAAAGTAAGGAAGCTTATTCTAAATTCACCGAACAAGCAGTGTGTACTCGATCCTATTCCGACTTGGTTACTGAAGAAGTGTTGCAATGAAATAGCTCCCTTCCTAGTTCATCTTTTTAATAAGTCACTTAGCATGGGTGATTTTCTAAAATCACTTAAATTAGCTGTCGTAACTCCATTATTAAAAAAAACCCCAATTAGACGCTGAAGATCTTTCGAATTATCGACCCGTCTCAAATCTTCCATTTATATCAAAAATCTTAGAAAAAATTACTGCTTCACAGATAGTATGTCACTTAAATTCAAATAAACTGTTAGCTAAATACCAATCGGCATACAGAAGGTTTCACTCAACGGAAACTGGTTTAGTAAGAGATATAACTCTTGCCATCGAGTCGGGTAAACTGGTACTTCTTTCCGTTTTATACATGAGTGCCGCTTTTGACACGATTGACCACGATTTTCTTATCACACGTTTAGAAGAATCCTTTGGTTTAAACTGTGGCATTAAGAATTGGCTGACATCATATTTACAGGATCGTGTACAAGCCGTGAAGGTGGGTCAACATCAATCTTGCTATGCAACTCTCTCATCGGGAGTACCCCAGGGGTTCGTCCTGGGACCACTACTTTTTATCCTCTTCACAAATGATGTCGCTAAAATAATCGAATCGTTTGGTCTTAAATCTCACTGCTATGCTGATGACCGGCAAGTTTATTTTTATTGCTTGCCTGAAGAAATAGACATTCTAAAAACTCGCATAGCTGATTGTGTAGAAGCTATTACTCGTTGGATGACATCAAATAGATTGAAGCTGAATCCGTCAAAGACTAAGTTTCTCTGGACCGCCACAAGCAGACACCTGCATAACATTAACATGTCCCCAATAACTATTTCTGGAACTGACATTACTCTAAAGACATCTATCAAATTACTTGGAGTCAATCTGGACGCTGATTTGTCCTTTAAAAGCCAAGTGAACAGAACTGTCAGCACAGGGTTCTTCCAATTAAGGCAAATTAAAGCAGTGTGGAGAAACCTGCCAACAGAGGCGACTAAATTGTTGGTTATTTCGTACATTGTTTCACGTCTAGATTATTGCAATGGAATATATGCACGCCTCCCCAACTATCAAATTAACAAATTAAAACCCGTTTTTAACGCTGCGGCAAGACTAATTACAGGCGTATCTAAATACTCCCACATTTCAAAACATCTAAAAAACCTGCACTGGCTCAAATGTCCTGAAAGAATCCAGTTCAAGCTTTGCTGGATGGTGTTTACATGATGTATTATGTTATAATTAGGTATTTTTTTTGTAATAAATAAAATAAATTGACAAAAAAAGTAAATTATTGTTATTTTGATAAAATCATTTATTATTGGTTTTAATATTTAAAAGAATGACAAACTGAAGAAATGAAAAACTCTCTTTCTATTCCAAGAAATAATGATTAAGGTTATTTTTTTGGATTGTTTTTACTTCACTAATTAATTGCCTTATTAGCCCCGCGCCGCTGCTGGAATCGGGTGATTTTGGGATTAAAAAATAAAACTTTATAATTTTCCTGCTTCGCTTAAAGACTCGAGGGTGTTAAACAAGTTTTTTTGATCGCCAGATGTGCCAAAAGCCGCATTTAAATATCATCTTACTATAACCAGAAATAGAAGTAATATCCTTCCTTTACTTAAGCGCTCGTATTACAAATATAAGCGTATGTGTTACAAAAAAAAAAGTTTTAAATTGATCAAATGGGAAAAATGCAATTTGGACCATTTCGGGTCGTTAGTAGTAGCGGGTAGGTAGTTACCCGCACAGTCCTGTACTGCAGGTAGTTGTCTCACTCGAGTCAGCATTTTCCCGCTGCTGGCTATGTATTGGGAACAGGATAACGACTTCAGAAAGCGATAATATTATGAAGTGAGGGTTATACCTAGCATAACACAAAAAGCCATCATAACAATTATACTTAAAGTCCCCGTAAGAACTAGCACTGACGAAATCTTTAACAATAAAACAATTATACTCTAAAACAATACTACTTTACATTCATAAATACAAAAAAAAACAAGAAATAACAAAAATCACGCACTAAAAACACTAGATCTAGGAGTCTAAATCACATACAACAAGGAACCACAAACACAACATTTGAACAAAAAAACTTCTTATACTATGGCACTAAACTCTACAACAAAATTCCACCATCCTTTAAAAATTACAACAACCATGATAAATTACAACAACCATGATAAATTACAACAACCATGATAAATTACAACAACCATGATAAATTACAACAACCATGGTAAATTTCAACAACCATGATAAATAACAATAACCATGATAAATTTAAAAATCACATAAAATATTGGTACGTTACATAGGTATATCTGAAATAGAAAATATGTTAACAAAAATACAGATTAACACCGAAACCACTCAACTGCAATTAAAACACCTCACCTTACAATTATTTTTATTTTTTCATCAAGCATATCAATTTAATATAATGTAATTTAATATTTTGTAAATGAAATCCTCAGCACGGGAAATCCCAATGAGGATATCATTAATTGTTATAAAAAAAGAAGATAGTAAAACATTAATATTATTATTATTACTGTATTATGCCAATAGGCTACAGGACGATGGCTGGAAGATGATGGAAGCAGAGGATCAGGGTGGGGGCTTGTGCTGACGCAGCCTTGACCCGGAACAACTCGACATAAGCGACGATCTCAATATTAAACACTTTCGGAAAAGTTGACATCGCATAATAAACTCGTTTTGAAGTAGATCGTATTTGAGAAAGTTGAGTTGGAAAAGCAATCAACTTTTAGAAGGGAGATTTCCAGATTCGTGGGGAAACATATTTATATATGAACTTGTGTTTAATATTATACGGATGTAATCGATTTTATTGAGGTGAGAGTTTCTTCAAAGTAACAATTTAGGGAATTCCCGAGCTTACTTTGTATTTATTTTAAATTGAGGCTGAAATCCATCAGGCCCCGGGGAGTTTTGCACGGACAGTGTATTCAATAAGTGTAAGCAGTGAACCAGGACACAAAGAATCCGGCGGCATGTTCCCACAATCGAACCGTTATACAGTTCTACAAAAATAATGGAATCACCGCCATAAATTCCAACAGTGATCAGATGTTTGATATGTCTCCTTGCTAGTTCTTTAATTATAATAATAATTTATTCCGTAATATAACACATCCCATAAAGTATATACCGATAACATAGATAATATATAAATATATGTTCATTGAAAATGGAAATGTAAAGAGAACATAATAGACGTTAATGAATTATTGTACTTGAGATGGATGGAGCTAATATATTTCTCCATCTTGCTTCAATGCTGGAATCTGGAGTCAGGCGGAATTCAATGATGAAGACATTTCCAAATTTGTTTATTGTCTTCCTAAATTCTGCCACCCGGGTTCTTACGAGGGCTGCAAAGCCAGGAACTCGCCCCTTCGTGAGCATGTTGGAGGCAATGCAGTGTCTGGAAAGACCGAACGTCGCGCGGTAGGCGTTGTTGTACTGTACGCGAAGTTTTTACAAGCTACCTTTCTTGAAGTTTGACCAGATCTCCCACATATAAAGAGTTAGAACGCAAGAAATTCTGTCCTTTTCACGAGTGAACTGCAAAGCCGAAACCTTCTACTGAGCATGTTTGACTTTACACTGAGTGCTCGTTTTTGCCTGTCGATATCATCGTCCTAGATATTTAACTTCTTCTACCTTTTCTTTACCTCTTCTAACTTCTACTTCTTTAGAGCATCGATCACTGAAAAAATATGTCAAATAAACACACCATTATTTCCGTTACGCCGTGCTCCAAAGCATACAATCCGTTCGACAAGATAACAGAATCTGTACGACAGATTAACCTTTTTTGCACGTAAAACAAATAAAAACAGGTCGAAGGTGGTAACCAAAACACCAAATAATAATAAATATTTGCTATATAAACTCACCGCATTCGCACAATGATTATTAAAGTACACTTATGAACATATGCCTCAAAGAATTCGGTGTTGGTAAACATATGTTTCACAATAACAATTAAATCCGGAAATAGTAATCTGGTGTTTGGTTGATATAATAAAAATACAGGAAAATGTTAAATTCTACAAAGCATATACTCGAATCTGACAGGAAAATATTTAATGGCCGTATTTTAATGTGTTAGCGATGTAATAGAATGAGGTTATTGTAACAGTGAACGTTGTTCAGTAAAATTATAAAAAGTTATTTAAACGCGTATTGTTTGGAGTTTCGCACGAAAACCTTCTCCCGATTCCTTCAACAATCAATCTGCAAGGGTCGTTTGTTTAATATTTTTTCAGTTTTTTTTTGTACTTTGTATTAATTACAAGACAAGCAAAATAAAATTTCCGCTTGCAATGCTGGAAAAGATTCCAAATTATCTACATAAATATTTCCCATAACCTAATTTCCACGATATCTTTAAATGTATCGGAAAGTACCCTTATCTTAAATGCATTGTTTAAATACGTAGCTTTACTAATTTATTTGAAACACACATTAATTAACAATAAAATGTAAGAAAGCTTTGACTGCCCAACTGGGAACAAATCCCGTTTTAGGACCGTCAAATTCACAAGCTTAGTTCATAGTAAGTGCCATTACAAAAAATAGAAGGGAAATGGCTGGTATTGAAATAGAATGGTAATATATGAATAAGTATAAAGAGATGTGAAGAATAGTACAGATAAAACTTATGAAGAGATGAGTAAAACAAATATTATAGAATCAAGAAGAGTAATAGAGATGTTTTTGTTAGGTACTGGTTGAGGAAAAAATGCGTTATAAATTGAGTACCAAAAAAATAACATTATTGAGTAATTTAAACAAGACTGAGTTACGTATCATTCAGTTTTATGAGCCGACGACGAAATTCGTGGATTCAGCTCTAACGAGGCGCACCAAATACTTAATAATATATTAAATATATTTTATTCAGTAAGTACAAAAAGGAGCTTTAATAAATTGTTTCTGACCAAATATTTGTACTTTTTCCTTTCCTTGTTTAGGGTTTTTAATCTAGTTTAGATCTTTTCCCAAAGAGCACAAACAATGTACCATAAATTCAGTAGGAAATCGAGCCATGAGATGGTAATAGTAATTATGCCAAAGCGCCACTGATGTATGTGTTTGTAATTATTAAAAAATGCTGCACATAAAAAAAAGAAGTGGCGTTGCATGAATAAATGTTCTATTCTTATGTAACGAGGCCCAAAATAATAAACTACAGGTTATACAAAATAGGGGAATGAGGATGATTCTGAAATGTAATATCTTTACTAGAGTTAAAACTATGTTACAAAACTTAAATATGATGACAACTAAACAACATATAATATATAATACATTAACAATGATGTACAAGCTTTAAAATAACATGCTCCCTAAATATCTGCAAACTAATATTATGTATCATGAAAATATTCACAATTATCCTACGAGGAGTTGCCGAGACTTCAGGCTTCCCAAAACAAAACTTACGTGTACACAGAACAGCGTGTTTTATAAAGGGCAAAAACTTTATAATAACCTACCAAATTCCATAAAGGAAGTCTCAAGTCTTGGCACTTTCCGTAAAACATGTGCTATATACACCTTCAGCCTCACAACATTCCCCAATTGGTAATGTCATAGTCTCACTGGCTCCAGACGGTTGGGAGCAGTTGGGACTCTTGTGAGGTATTCATATAAAAAAAAAATACATAAAGAAAAATTTATGACTTGTATTTCTATTTGTACTTAAACCCTATTTTTTTTTTGAACTGGGGTAACTGTATTTCTTTTTTTTTATTAACTGTATTCTTTCCGTTATAATTTTATGACTCTATTTATTTTATTATGTATCTTATATGTTTTTTATTACTAGATGTATGAAAATTTGCTTACATCTAAATAAAGCTACAAAAACAAACAAACAAACAAATTTAATTTAAATGGAATCAGTGTGGGCCAGGCTGGCTAGCACAGGAGACCTATGAAAGTTACAATTATTATTTCTAGCGTCTCATCACACATCAATAAGTCGTAGCCGAAAAATTTCTCGGGAAATTCCGGAAAACTTCGGCAAAGCTCGGGCCCGACAGCCGCATCCGTGATGTGTAACCAGACGCCGCTAACCAGTGTGCTTAAAGCTCCCGACCACGTAGCACGACGTCTCCACGCGCAACAAGTTCACGCATAATTTATATTCAACTAATTTAGCCACATCACGTGACCGGTTAAATAAATAAAGGAGTGTTTGAAAAAAAAACTGAAATTAAATAAATCAGAACACCGGTCCTTACTTAATACAAATATTCCAACTTTCAAGGAAGTTCAAATGTTAAAGATTTAAAATGACTAAGTGATACTTTATCCAAGTAGTGCTTGCATTGGCAGGTGTAATGTCAATTAGAAGTTTTCAATTTGAAGTAATTAAATTACTTTCAAATAACTGAACGCTTTCTGGTAAGAATAGCTTTTCCGGGAAAATAGGAAAAATATAACTTTCACTAGCTAATTGTTAGTTAGTGGGACCTAACTTCGGTATTATATTATTTCAATTGAATTGTTTGTGATGTGATTTTTATTTATCAGTGTGAATATTTAGACAAAGTTCAGTAATTTGGAATAAATTGTTAATCATCGGAATCGAAGCATCAACATTATATTTCGCCCCCTTTGTAAGTATTTTATAAATTTACCTGTTTTAAATTAAACTAGCCATAATGACTAATGAAATAAATTGGTCAATAGAAAATTAGAAGAAGTAGAAAACACATGAATAAAATTTTCGGCGACTTTTAGGGAATGCCTCTTAAAAATAATTTTATACAAACACGCCATCAAAAACGACAGCATAGTATTTTTTTTAAATTGCATAATATATCCGGTAACTTTATCAGATCACACAATTAAAAGAAAAATCCTTCACGACATTCGTAAAGCAATTTTGAAAACGTCTCTCAACCTATGCCACCAGAACGCCGAGCCTGGCAGCGCCAATATTATTATTACGGCATAGATAATAAGTCTGGGGCTTAAACGACATGGTCTGTATCTATCTACTTTGCATGTAAGATAAGTCCTTGTTATATTAAGCACCAGAATTTTTGGTTTTGATGGAAATCGAAGCCTAAAACTATCGACCTACATAGGTAGGGATACGTAGTGTATCCTCTACCTCCTATAAACCTACCTTTCTATAAACATAGTAACATACGAGTACGTAGTGTATCCTCTACCCCCTATAAACCTACCTTTCTATAAACATAGTAACATACGAGTACGTAGTGTATCCTCTACCTCCTATAAACCTACCTTTCTATAAACATAGTAACATACGAGTACGTAGTGTATCTATAAACCTACCTTTCTATAAACTTAGAAACATACGAGTACCTAGTGTATCCTCTACCGAGGAGGACACGGGCTACGCGGTAAGCATCTCTCTACGGACCCAGAGGTAGTGTATAGAATCAATGTTCTTTATCCCTTAAATCAATAAATATTTAGAAGCATACCTGTATCCCACTAACTACCCCGATGCCACGAGATGTATTCGCTGGTATTTCCGAAATTAATTTCTAGGCCAGCGCAATTACTTTCAAATCGCCACAACATTTTCATAAGTATTACTAGTCCTACCAGTCTTATGGATAAAAAAATGGTTGAATTTTTGCAGAAATAATCCAAACTGAATAACCGTTTTTCATTTTCAGTCCATTTGGTTCAATTGGGTATTGAAGAGTCCACACGGGAAAATAAACAGTCAACTTTTACACAATTTTATCAAATTCATATAGCTTTAAATAATTTCATTTTCAGATACATATACATATTATACATGTATTTGTTTATTAACATAAATTCATAATATATAATATTATCTACCTCCCAACGAATTATAAAAAAAATCATTCCAGGGAGCCTCCCGGAACAATAAACATTATTACGCGAATGTCTAAAATTTATGGAGATTTTCTCAGCTTTGGGCATTTCTTGGGTTTTTTTATGACTTTTCTAGGTAATTTCGATTTTTGACCTGGAAACGCTGCAGAGCGAGAAGCGGTCGATCTGCAATAAAAATACTCACAATAGGATCAACATTTCTGAAAGTGTTACCTAATTATTTTTTTATGTATAAAGAGTTTATTCATTTTTGGTAAAGATAAAGGCTCTCTGCCAATCACTATTAGAATATGGTATTATCGGATTTGGCAGTTATAATGATAATATTCTTAATTTACTCATTAGAGCATAGAAAGCCACCATGAAAATTATACTTACTGTCCCCGTAAGAACCAGCACTGCCGAAATCTTCAACAAACTTAACATTATGTCAATAAAACAATTATATACTAAAACAATACTACTTTAAATTTATAAATACAAAAAACAAGAAATAACAATCACACTATTAAAAACACTTGATCTCAGATTCCAAAATACATACAACAAGGAACCACAAACACAACATTTGGACAAAAAAAATCCCATGCTTTGGTACTAAACTCTAAAAAAAAATCCCACTATCCTTTAAAAACCACAACAAATATAATAAATTTCAAAATCAAATTAAGCATAGGATACGTGTTACACAGGGAGATCTGAAATAGAAAATATTTTAACAAAAATACAGACTAACGCCGAAACCACTCTAACCACTGCACTTAAAACATCTCACCTTAGAATTATTTTTTTCATGAAGCACATCAATTTATTATAATGTAATGTATTATTTTGTAAATGAAATCCTCAGCACGGGAAATCCCAATGACGGTATCATTATTTGTTATAAAAAAGAATATAATATGCCATTATTATTATTATTAGGAAAGCTTTGCTTGCTTCAGGAATATCTGCTGGGGATAGTCCCGATTGATAAGGTCAATGCAGGAAGGACAGTAAGGACAATGCAGGAAGGACAGTAAGGTCAATGCAGGAAGGACAGTATTATAAAGTAAGATGATAATATATCATTATTACAGAAGCATGCAAAGTTGAAACAGAAATCATTAAATATGATTAATAAGTTTGAATATATCCATAGTGTACCGAAACCGGCCAAATTGAGAAACGTGAAAAGTGTACATGACACGGCACAAGTTTTATTATCCCGCCGAAACCTATTTGTTTTAATAAAACGTAAATTCTAGCCTCGCAATAGGTTTTTATGAACGGGTTATTTAGTTGCAATGTTAGTAGAAGTTCAAAGTACAGCGTGCGGTGGATAAAAGTAAATACTAGTACATATCATCAGTAGTGTTTTCGGGTCATGAAGCACTCGGGTCCCGCTGCGAATTATTCGCAAATTGACACATGTCCTAGTAAATGTTCGTCACTAATTAATTAAAATATCTCACGTCAGGGTGTGGTGACCTGACGCGCATCGGCGGTTCTCATTAGCAACATGAAGTCAAGTTTATTTACACGACCTGACCTCGTAGCGCATAAATATCATTATAGCAACATAGCCTTATAGCGAGCCTATCTAGTTCTGTGGACTCTAACTACACTGGAGGATTAGTTAGGATACTAATACTGGTGTTATTATTGCATTGTTTGTTTGCTACAATTAGTCCAACCCTCGTTGTGGTTGTAGCGCAGCGGTGAGAATTTTCCGGTTTGTTGATAACACGGCGGTTGGTTGATGCAGGTTTGAGGTTTGCTCGCTTCCTCTATTTCCCACGGGATCCACGTAATTCTGAAAACCACGATCACAAATTCCAAACTTAGACACAGTTAAATGAATGAAATAGGACAGCCCTTTTCATTATACTTCATATTTTCTTGAAACATTTATTTAAAATTCATAGAGGTAAATGTTTTTTTCTTAGTATCTACGGCCTTTAGACTAGAGTAGTACACAATTAGAATATTAAACTTGTCGTACAAATTCCAAACTTAGACACAGTTAAATGAATGAAATAAGACAGCCCTTTTCATAATACTTCATATTTTCTTGTAACATTTATTTAAAATTCATAGAGGTAAATGTTTTTTTCTTAGTATCTACGGCCTCTAGCCTAGAGCAGTACACAATTATAATATTAAACTTGTAGTACAAATTCCAAACTTAGACACAGTTAAATGAATGAAATAGGACAACCCTTTTCATTATACTTCATATTTTCTTGTAACATTTATTTAAAATTTATACAGGTAAATGTTTTTTTCTTAGTATCTACGGCCTCTAGACTAGAGCAGTACACATTTAGAATATTAAACTTGTAGTAAAAATTCCATATTATGAAGTCAGGCTCCAATGTGTCACCGTTACAAAGTGAAATTAATTAATAAAACTGTATCAATAAGGGATTGCCAAGTTCAGTGGAAAATTGGAAAACAAACATACCATTAGGTTGTAATAAACTTCCAGCCCTGAGTGCGTTCAGGTCTAGGCTAACTCCCAATCTCAGTGAGAGGGTAATGCCTAAAGGATTAATTCGGGGAGATACGTGCTAATCGTCACAGAGTGGCACTCGCGATGTCACTTATCGGTGCAGTGGTACTTCCTTCAGTATCGAAACCCTAGGGTTAAATAATTCTTGAACAACATGTTCTATGCGAAGTTGACATACACACATTGAACTGCATACGAGTACATGGCTGCATAGATGGAGATGTACAAGAATTTTTTCCTTGTTCTGGACAGACATGAATGAATAATACGGGATATCATTATTTTATACCAAAAACGTCAAGATGAAATAAGTAAACATCACAACATTGACATTTTCTCAACATCTCAATACAAAAAACAAAATTTAATGATTTTTTTTATGTCTTCATAAATAAAATTAAATTTATCGAAGGAAGCAATCACTTTGTGGCTTGACATTATAATTTAAATAAAAAATGATTTTGTTTTAAGCCACTTTATTTTTATACATATTTATGCATTCGACCGGTTTCGGTTGGACTCAACCTTCTTCAGGAATGTACAGATATAAACTAAAATTAAAATACAGAGATATCATAGGGGAGACAGAGAAAGTGAGGAAAAGAGAGAGCACGATAGGGTAGAACAGGACAGAGCATCACAGAGGGGGGGGGTAGTGCGATAGATAGAGAGGCTATCTCTATATCGTGCTATCTCTTTTCCCCACTTTCTCTGTCTCCATTATGATATCTCTGTATTTTAATTTTAGTTTATATGTGTACATTCCTGAAGAATGTTGAGTCCAACCGAAACCGGTCGAATGCATAAAAATAAGGTGGTTAAAAACAAAAACATTTTTTATTTAAAATAAAATTAAAGTTATATTTAAAGCAAGTAAAGTCTTCGAATCTTTTTTTTTGTGACATTATTTAGCTTTCAACATTTTAAAAATCTTCGTTTGTTTGGCCATCGTGCGAACAAACGATATCGATATTGCACTATCGTATTTTTACGCGCACCGTGTTTCGTTGAAATAGGTAAATAAATTTTTTTTATTTGTAACTAAATAATCCATTAACTCTATTGCTTACACCACACGTGTTGTAAACACATTAATTAGAGATATTTACGCGCCGATTGTATATATATGAAATATTATGTAAGATGCTTTTATGTAAATATTTTGAATAAATAAATAAACTATAAATATATGTATCACATACCCAGAATGTGAGAACTAAATATGTAGATGGAAAAGAATGAATAAGTTATGCAGGTAATATTGTATAGATGTGTTGTAAGTAGATTGTTACTCACTCGTAGTGTGATAGTTTGTTATAAACAGCTATTAATCGAGATATTGGTTAAGGTTGAACATTTTGCGAATGACCTTGTTTGGCGACGTCTCTCATCAGAGTAATCCCTCGCGAAAGACGCCTTCCAGATAGACGTATATAGGTCCGTGTCTTGGCAAGGTGCTTTATGGCAGATTCGTTTAAATGGCTGTATCCATGCTCCGAATAAATAATCCTAAATATGAGTCCAAAATACACGAAAGTCGGCTTGTCGCCGCGCATACAAATGAGCCGGCATTGATTCGTGATCATATGTTAAATGGTAATAACAAATAATAATGATATTGAAGGTAGTCATGCAACTACCCCCATTCTCTCAGGTACCAACGGATTCGGTAGCGGCTTACCTTGTCTACATCTACGTCTAACGTATCATAACTTGATTTATTTAATTTCGTGAAATGTATTCAGCCGTTAGAGAAATTTATTAAATTTTGGGGAATCGTTCTACGGTCCATATGCCTGTTACCGCTCATTTATTACACTTCCCGTGACCATTTCCAGGGTGAACTTTTACTAATTCAAACATAATGTATTCAACCCTTTTAAGGTTTGTTTTACCTACATATTATTATTTACGAAATATCTTCACATTTCTTACCTGAAAACCACTTTGCTACGAAACGTAATTTGAGACTTTGAAACAACGGTTTCGATAAAACTTTTACATTTTAGAACCAATTTCTGTCACCAGTTCTGAACTCATAAAAAACTTTAGAAGTAACTCAATCATTTTTATGATTATTTTTTGTTTTCAAAGTGCGAACGATGCTCATTCCGACTGGTAATCAAAATGCGATAAAGCCTTCATTTGATACAGTCATGTAAGAGACCAAATTAATTTACCACTTGTTGTAAATAACCGAGCTATAAAATAAATTACTCAGTTTTGGGATGTCACTTAATGGCCAACTTTTATACGCTTCGTGAAATATTTATGCCGTTAAAAATGTACGTGCTTTTTGCGTCGAAGGCTCGTGGAGACATGCGTGCTTTCGTGGCATGTGATACAAGGCTAGTTTTTCAATTGCATTTCTAAACGTATCAGAAGTACAAGTGATACATATGACCAAACGAAGCATTATACACCTTTGCAATTTGAAGATTATATATTTTATAGGCATCTTCCCCCAGCACCCAGCAAGGGGAAATTTTCAAGTTCGATTCTTAGATAAACCCAGTTTCTTTTCTTCATTTTAGAATGTTTTTCAATTTCGTATTGTTAAATATTATTATCATTCAATACAGTCTAAACAGTAAATCAGGTTAATCTCATTCTGATCAATTGTACATAGTAATATAATAATTGTATTTTGATTACTTCATAAAGATATATTTTTAAAAAATCTTATACTGTGTGATTTATACAACTAGTTTCGTCAATCACATAACTTTATAGGGGAAATTCAAAAGCATAATCTCAATACATAATAAACAACTACTGCTTATTTTAAACAAAGAACGTAAATGAATTGATAATTACATTAAAACGGTCAGAATTAAAAATACACAATTTGTAAATTTCTAATACTCTTGATCCTTAAGCCCTACAGTAGCAATAGGCAGCCCGCTCACTGGGTACAGAAGATTATCTCCACATGTATGCACCTCTAACCACAGTTGACACAGGAAAAGCGATAAATATTCCATGGTACTGTACACAAAAAAAATACAATACGATATATATGTATACTCGTATATTGAGTTACGTATCACCCGGCTTTATGAGCCGACGACGAAACAATTTTGACCTTTATGTGGTCGCTGCATGATATTGATTCATTTACCATCTTATCGGTGTATTGACAGGAATTAATAATCCATCCAACGGTAAGACGCTCAAGTCTCGACAAAAGCCTGCCTGGTGAGGTAGGTATGTTATGCAACACCTCCGATAAAATTTAACAATTTAATTAATTCTTTAAATGATTTAGAATAACTTTGTGGAGTCATATTTATTAAATTAATAAAAATTACTTTTAATAAATGAATTAAACATTACTTTGTAATCACTACTTGAATGGTTTCGCTGAAAATAGCACAGTTGGTTTTTACTAGTGCCGGAAAGGTTTAGAGAGTAGTTTGTTTAAAATCCAATATGTAAAACTGTTGCAATAACGTTTTATAATTTGGAAGACCGGTCAGTAGCTGAGTTGGCATCGCGTTTGGGTCTCACCCAGGCGGCGTGAGTTCAATTCCTCCTCTGGCTAAGTCCTCCATCAACATCCTCCGCTTACTGTGATGGTAGTAGATTTTCGAATATTGTTAAGTTATTCGTAACCAGGGAATATTTGTCTTTCTTTTTAAAAAAAATCAATCCGCCATGTTATATTGAGGTTAGCTTGCTTAGCCATAGATTAAATATTCAAAATAGGAAGGTTTGTTTGTGTAGAATATTTTAAAAATGGAAAACACAAGTAGGTACCTACTTAGGAACTTTATTATTTAGATATGTTTGGAAAAAATAAATATTTGGAATGAAACATATTTTTTTAAATGAATTTATTTGTTTAGAGATAGTAATAGTCGTCACAAGGTATTACTTTCGCAGTAAAATCCAATATGATACCTAAACGATAGGCAAGAATTCAAAATTTCATTACTTTATTTTAAAAAAATCCTGAACAACGCCGGGTACACATCAGCTAGAAGCAAATAAAATAGATGGTAAGTTTTAGCCAGCCATCACGTATCTTATCCACCTTTCATATTAAGGCTGATTTTCTTTCAGCCCATAATCACATTACTTCAGTTTCAGTAGTAGATTAAGCTGTAAGCACTACCCGTTGAACATTATAACGTGTACTTAGCATTAATTAGGCAGTAGTTAAACTGATATTAAGGAGGATTAAAGTAATGATGGCATCATCACGTGTACCAACAACTAGTATACGAGATTTGAATGGTAAAGATACCGTAGAGTGACATCATCGCCTTTGTGAGATGCAAACTCCAACTTAATGATCTCTATTCCTCCACACTGTTTTTATTTTTTTTAAATATCATTAATTTCTATATAATTTTGACATTTTAAGCTAAGGTATAAATACAAAAAACACATATATAGGTTATAGAATTTTTTTCATAGTTCTCCTCACTAGGTGTGATTCTAGGTTTTGAATGGTTCCACTGACTATATTTTCAACTTGAAGGTTTGGGTAGGGTATTTTCAGTAACTTCTAATCATTTTTATTTTTATAACGTTGTTTTAAGAATACTAGACAGTTCTTCTTCTGTTAATTCCTTAAGCCAAGCTTTGCTGGACTTAATGCAATTACGTATGAGTTTGTTGTTTAATTTTACCGCTAAAAATTCAGGGCTTCTTTGTCTATAAGCAGTATTACATTTAGGTACATTTAGCTTGTCTAGTTGCTGTGCTCCAGAATTATGATTATGAGGAGTGATAGCCATTTTGTCCTCTTTGAGATGATGAACCAGAATATTTTTGGCAAAGATTTTGTACACTTGGAACGTCGAAATGTTTAAAAATTTCCGTTGACGTCCTTACGGGGACCTTTAAAATGGTCTTTATGATGCATTTCTAAGTTGTATTCAGTGGTTTTATGCAATTTGACGCAGCCAAGGCCCATCCAAAATTCCGTATTCCAAATGAGTGTGGAATAAAGCATAATACTCTATTAAGATCGTTGATTGACAAGATATTAAATCTTTACATGTAGCAAACACTTTGTGGGAATACATAATTATAAAAAAAAAAAAAAACTTTGTTTTAATTCCACTTTATTATTTTTTAATAGTGACACTTTCGAACCTCTGCTAACTGATCCAACTTATAAATTTCAACAACACGTTAAAAACGCATTAAAAGATTCTAAATCCCCTATTTTTGAAGATCTATCATACGATAATGTGAAATTCCTAACAAAAAACACAAAAATTCCTAGATTATATGGATTCTTAAAGATCCACAAACCCGATAGCCCAATTAGGCCCGTCGTTTCATGTTGTAATTCCCCGAATTACAAACTAGCTACTTTTGTCACTAACCTATTTAATAGTTCCAATGTATTTTCCCCGGTATATACCATTAAAAATTCATATGAATTAGTCACCCATTTGAAAGATTTAACCTTACCAAATAACTGCAAATTAGTATCATTCGATGTTATTAATTTATTTCCAAATGTCCCTGTATTCGAATGCAAAAATATTATTCATAATTAACTAACAAATTCTAACTTACCAAAAGACCTCTCTGATGATCTGACCCGGATGTTTAACATCTGTCTGAATCAAAATTATTTTAAATTCAATGATATTATATATCAACAAAATGAAGGTCTCCCTATGGGCCTACCAACGAGCCCCCTTTTCGCTGATGTCTTTATGGATAACTTCGAAAAGAACATTTTTAATTCTAATTCACCCCTTCTTAAAAATGTGGTTTTGTGGAAACGTTTTGTTGACGATATAATATGTATTTGGCAAGGTACCGAGCGTCAACTCAACTCCTTCCTATCCCTCCTTAATTCATTTCATAAAAAAATTCAGTTTACTTTAGAAATAGGAAATAATTGTTGTTTAAATTTCTTAGACTTATCCCTATCCATTGTTAATAATAAATTTGAGTTCAATATTTATAGAAAACCTACTTTCACAGACACCGCAATTCACAGTACTTCTAACCATCCTATCTCCCATAAACATTCCGCCTTACATTCAATGATTCACAGACTCGTCACTATTCCTTTATCTAACGCTAACTTTACTGAAGAACTCTCTAAAATCAAATCTATTGCAATAAATAACGGATACCCCCAAAGCTTAATTGATAAAATCCTTTCAAAAAAACTTAACCTAATATCTACTAATAAATTCCTTTATAATAATTCACACAATACCAGAGAGAATATAAATCAGGGTTGGCGTAGAATTTTATTCATAAATAATTTTTCATCTTCAAGTGTTTCTAAATTCCCTACAGAAATTAAAGCTGCGTTTTATACTAATAATAACCTAGGAATACTTTTAATAAATTCTAAAGATAAAGAAAATAACTTAAGCCATTCTGGCATCTATAAACTCAAATGTAACGATTGTCCAGCCTTTTACATCGGTAAAATGGCTAGAAACATTCAAATAAGAGTGGTCGAACACTTGAGATGTCTACACAGTGTCGGATTTTCAGAATTCGCAACCCACCTTATCGATAATAATCATTCATTTAATAAATCTTCCGGGATAGATGTATTACATAGACATGGGATAGGTCTACGCCTTAATAATCTTGAAGCCCTTGAAATAAAAAAGTCATTCAAAATCAATAAAACCAATCTACTTAATAAACAACTAGATTTGTCTAACACCCCCATTTTTAAAATATTTCCATTACCTCCGCCCACTTTCACCCCTCCCTCTGTAGCTCTTCTTTCCTTGCCCCCCACCTAAGTTGATGTTCTGTCTCTCTCTTCCAATTTTCTATTAAATACCATGTATTTCTGTATTATGTTTAATATATATTTTATTCACCCCTGAGGAAGGTTCAGGTTGAATCGAAACCGGTTGGATGAAAAAATAATAAAGTGGAATTAAAACAAAGTTATTTTATTTTTTTATGACAAGATATTACTTGTAATGAGTTTTGATAGGAAATATTTTTTAAATTATATATTTGCCTAATAAATTTTACTCAATAAAGTTATAATATAAAATATTGGAATAAACTCAGTCAGAGTAGGATATTATCATAATATCAATCAGAATGTGTTTATTTATGTGTGTTTGTCCAGACGGGTACTTACCTATCATGTATAGGTGAAAAAATATCAACGTGTTAAAAGTAAATAAGATTACAATGGGAAATATTGACATTTGCATATCATACCTTTATTGAAATTGAATATTTCACGTTTGTATTTTTTAAACTTATTTGCTATTAGCAGTTAGTTGTAATTTATTGAAATGAAGCTCCAAAATGCAATAAAAATCCTGTAGAAATTCGTAAAACACGACATTTAAAAATGGTATGTTAGCAATAAACATTAAATTAAAGCCACTTTCACGGGGTACGTCAATCTTTGCAATCTGCATCATGGTACCCAGACCTGTTGTTAAATAATTAACAATAATAAGGAACTCCAATGAAAAATATAATGGCTTTAAACATATATATTCATATAGATCAACAAACGCCGATTCTGAATAAATTTCTTTTATTATATATTATTAAACGTAGAATTTATAAATCGTTATTTGAAAGGGAATAAAAAATCATTTCATCAAAACATCTTGTTATGTTTCTACCATTGCATTTGTAACATCTGAGGTCACGTGCGCTTTTTTTTTTAATTAGTATGAAAAAAATATTTTCACTTTTGTTTTGTATTTTAAAAATGCATTTTTTTTTAGTTTTAGGGAAATTTAAACTTATGTGACTGTACGAGACGTGTAGGCCCGCACAAGGGAGTGTATATATTTAGGCACCGGCACACAGGGACGCATCACTATTGTGATACGTTAGTCCCCCTGAGAAAGGTGTTTGGAAGTTTTCAAATGGGGATGTCGTCGCCCGGAGCGTACTTGATGTGTAGCAGTCATATGAGCGAGGTTTGCTGCGTATCTGGGACGGGATTTGGGTCGGACCAGTCGTTGCAAGCTCGTAGGGCAGCTGGATGGCTGTCGGGCTCAGGTTTCGGCATATCCGGGGACGGCTTTCGAGTCAGACCGGTCGCTGCAAGCTCGTGGGTAGGATGGGTGGCTGTCGGGCTCAGGTTACGGCATATTCGGGGACGGCATTAGGGTCGGACCGGTCGCTGCAAGTTCGTGGGTAGGCTGGGTGGAGTGAAGATCTCTCACTCGGTGAGGAGAGCAGGTCCAGGTAGATTGAAGATAAATGATGGTGGCCGATTTTCACGGGGGAGCAGCGATACAGTCGGAGTCGTGAGCGGGAATCAAGAGAAAGTACCGCGTGTATGGGTTTTTATAGGCCGTATGTTGGGTATGCGGGGGTATTTTCGCAGGATTTTACCGGGACTTGTTGTTTTGACGATTTGTTTGTTTCAGATGTAGTTCAACTGACGTGTGTTATTTTGATAAAGTTTAGCAGGTGTGAAAACAAGTTTTGACTTGCTCGTATTTTGTTATGACAATCTTGTTTGCCAACTCGGATCTGCCTCTATATGACACGTTTGATACACGCAGGATTCAACTAGCCATATTATTGTTTTGTTTACGTTTTTGAACAGTTTGAGTTTATTTATCATATATACGTTTGATATAGTGACTTTAAGCTGTATAAGTGTTGTTCAATAATTAAAAAAAAAAACTATTATTAATGAAATAAATTAGAGTTGGAACATCTGACGTCACGTGCGCATTCTGTTTTTGGATTAGGAAAAAAAAATATTTTTTTACTTTTCTGTTGTATTTTGTAATATAATATGTTTTGTATGGTAATGGTTTACTATGAATAGAATATAAAATTATGTATTGTAAAGCCCATCCTTGTTTTTAAATTTGACATTCTAACCTCAAAACTGATGAATATCTAGATTTGTAGCGTTTTTGTAGGCTTTAAAAAATTGAAATTTTGAAAATGATTTTAACTATGAAAACTAACTTTAAAAAAAAAACTAAATATATTGGTGTTTAAGTTGGAACTATTGATCTAAAAAAATGGACCAGAGTTTCTTATTATTCTCGAACCAGCACTATTCCGACCCAAAATCGGTGTAGACCACAAGTTACTCTATGAAAGTGACTCAAAGTTAAGTGGTAAAACCAGGGATGTTTGGTCAATATTCTTATTTTCACATTTTTTATTCATAATTCCAAAATTTCTCTTAATTTTTGTAATTTACGCCACAGAAGTTTTATTGACGTGCTAGGTTTATATATTTCCCACAGCAATTTCACCCTGTTAAACTGAACACACTATGTCATCGGAAATCATTGTTAAACTGTCATGTTGTCAGCCTTACGTGACGAGTAAAAAATAATTCTAACAACATGAAAATACAATTTTGGATATTCTATGATTGAATTTTAATATTATATTTCTCTACCTCTTTTAATAATTTTTAGATGTGTGAAATGTGCAAAAAACGAATAATAATTTTAAGACGACATATTTTTAATCAGAAAACACACCACAATCTACTGTTTACATGTATAAGTATTGTTGCTTCAAAACATATTGTTGCTTCAAAACATATTGTTGCTTCAAAACATGTGGTTGCTTCAAAACATACTGTTGCTTCAAAACATACTCTTGCTTCAAAACATATTGTTGCTTCAAAACATGTGGTTGCTTCAAAACATACTGTTGCTTCAAAACATACTCTTGCTTCAAAACATATTGTTTCTTCAAAACATATTATTGCTTCAAAACGTATTGTTGCTTTCAAAACATTTCCGGCATGATCCAGAGTGGTAGAAAGGTACTCTCGTAATTCTTTCGTGAAAGGTTATCATGCAGAATATCTAAATGTTACTTTAAATGGCTTTAGTCGTATTTAGTGACCACATCCGAATAGTGGAAGATACGCTCAGTATCGCCCTGGTGAAAGACCACCATTCAGAATTGAAACGTTGCTTGAAATGGCTATTAGCCGTGTTTGGTGACCAGATCCAAATAGCCAGGTATTTTCCCTACATTCCTCTTCCCCTCTCCATCTCCTCCATAATATCTTCAGCCTTACAATATTCCCCAATCAGGCATGCCATAGTCTCACTGGCTCCAGACGATTGGGAGCAGTTGGAACTCTTGTGCGGTATTTATGTTAAAAAAAAAAGGCAGGCTCTTCCGAACCTTCCTCTAAGAACATATCCCGTTTAGGAATGTCATAATCCCACTGTCTTCGGACAGTCGTGAGCAGGTGCGGTATTCATATACCTATAAAAATAAATATGCAACTGAATTTTTTCTTTTATATAAATGTGTTCAGTTTTCATTGATTAAAGATAGTGTTATTATAGAGAACACTAATTTATACCCAAAAAATACCAATTAATGCAGTAATTTTGAAAACTGCAGGGATTCTCTTTCTATATCTTAGGCGAGTTAGAAAATTAATATAAGAAGAGTTCCAAGCTGAGTAATTAAGAAACAAAATTACGATATCGACGGCACTCTTATTTAATTTTTATGTTTGTAAATTAATTTTCTTTGACAATTTAAAATGTGACATTTTTATATGCCGCCTTTTGTTCGATTTTGTTTGTAAATATGGCGTTGTTGACGTCACGCCAACCAACGTCGGTGACAGCCGTCTTACCAGTCAGTAGCGTTATGTACATCATAATGACGTTATAGCCAGTGAGAACCGTTTCAGAATGTGCGGCTTTAAGTCATTTTAAAAATCAATAATTACGGATAAAACTATTAAAATCATTCATTATTAGTGTGACGATCAGAATCCAAAATATAAACTTTAAATCTTCCACACATTTTTGGCGGTGTCCGCAGTTTGAGAAAATATCCTATCCAAAATTTAATTATTTATAACTAAAATACGACATAATTTTTTTTTTATTTTTTTATATATCTACCGCACAAGAGTCCCTAACTGCTCCCAACCGTCTGGAGCCAGTGAGACTATGGCATTCCCAATTGGGGAACGTTGTGAGGCTGAAGGTATTGGGGAGGGGAAGGAGAAGGGGGAGAGGAAGGTGGGGAAAAGGGGAAATACCTGGCTATTCAGATCTGGTCACCAAACACGGCTATAAGCCATTTCAAGCAACGTTTCAATTCTGAATGGTGGTCTTTCACCAGGGCGATACTGAGAGTATCTTCCACTCTGGAACGTGCGCAAATATACTATATATTATTTTTAAATGAATTAATTGTGAAACAACACAAATTAATTAAATAAAAATTACTTGCGCACGCCGGGATTTGAACCCGCGACCTTCGGATTCGTAGTCGAGAGCCTTACCCCTCGACCATGGAGGCCGACATAATACACCTGCGAAGCATTTTCAGAGCTGCTCGTCAAAGAATGCAAACATTGGTCCTTGCTTTATCCCGCAATAGGCTATCAACTGTGTGCCTTCAGCGTATCTTCAGATTATTTAGACATGTTGGTCGCCAAATCGAGATATCCGACCTCTAACCTAGAGAAGCTCGTAGAAACCGGCAAAGTGGAATGCAGGCAAAGTAAAGGAAGGTCACCGATAATTACGAGTGACCAAATGTGTGTCCTTGGCTCTCCACGCAGCGCGGGTTCTCGAGGAGAGGGAAGCCTTGTACACCAGGGAGTTTGGAAATAGGAAACGACCCACGAAGAAGAATTGTTAAGCTTTTTAAAGTTATTTTGTAAAAAATTCTCCAGTCCTAAAATGATTAATAAAAATATACGGTTTTGAAATAAATTCCAACTATTTCTTTACCACCAATCTTTTAAATAAAGAAGAGCGGGTTTGTTTGTTTGATCGGTAAACAAATCTACAGTTTTATCTGGAGTTTGATAAATTCTAGCAGACTTGACTTTCGAAACAAGAGGTCACTGTTTACATATGATTTCGATAAATCACTCCCTTTCCCACCACTTTTGGTAATTCTTGATGAAATTTCGCACACTTGACCTTCAAAATAAGAGCAAAAGTACTGGGTAGGGGTAGGGGTAGGGGTAATCACTCCAACTGTACTGTAACTATACTGGTAACTAACTATACTCCAAATCATTCATAACCCCGGGCAACGCCGGGTACTTTAGCTAGTCTTTTAATAAGTTTAATATCCTAAGAAGTATAAAATAGCAGATGTAAAATCATGCAATGTGCAGTGTTTTAAATATTGTGTCGTCTGCGTGCAAAGTCGTTCTTCTCAAAGCTTAAAATTTCTAATAAAACTGTGTTCATACGATGGGATCTTCCAGGTAGGCATGTTTTCTGTATCTGTTTGCGCATACTTAGATAGAGCCCAGGGACTAATATTTGAGGTGATATTTCACAAAAACGGAGGTATGCAAATTGTCCAATTATTATTATCATATAAATTGAAGATACGAAAAACATCGATAAAATTGTGACAAAAAACTGGCGATACGACAAAATGGAACTAATCATATGAGCAGAATGCTCAGATGGTTTGGACACCTACGAGTACAGCGCCCTTGAGGTGATTTTCCCACGAAAACGGCGCTATAGAAGTAATCCAATTATTATTATTATTAGCGGATGAACGAAGAAAGGAGTATAAGGAGAATATATTAAGCAAATGTGAATGGAAGAAGAAGCCGGAGGCGACCGAGGAAGACATGACAAGATCAAATGAACTAAATACTTGATTCACGCCATGTCAAGAGAATAACAAGAGATTATTTATGACACGATGTATGAATGTGAATGAAGCAAGGAGTGTATATGCCAGGACCAAGTTGTTGTGCGGTCCGTCCTGTGGAAAAACGATGTGAAGATTAGTAAGCATAGTGGGTCTTTCAATGCCAACTAACTAACTAACATCACAGAGTAACTAACTAACATCACAGACTAACATAACTAACATCGGCATAGGTACTTCTCTTTTATTCTGATTCTTGGCATGGCCCGACTCAAGTATTTGAATCACTTGATGTCTTCCTTGGCTTCCCCGACTTTATTAAAAGATATTTATTTTCACAAGGCCGATTAAATCTAGTTATTGGTGTAAATAAGTAATGAAAAATACTAAAGAAAGAGTAATAATAAAGACAAAAACAATCAATGATTGCCAAAATGGTTAAACCCTTAAAAGTTGAGAATTTAAAAAATACGGAAAATTCGATTGATTTATTCATTGCTCTTGTGTTTATTTCGTACAACTCCTTTTTTAAATATTGGATGCAAATTTATTAATATTATAAGGTTCTGCAATTATTTAATTTTTTATTATTGTGACAGCTGCTTCGATTTAAATTGATTTGAATGCCAAAACAGCTGTCACAACAATAAAAACTAATATAAGCACTCGCAGAACTTAATAATTGGATTAATTGATTCCCAAGCATACAAACAAATATGCACAAAGAATTTTACATCACATGATTCCTACCTTTTTAAACACGTTTCCCGCTGAAATAAAACAAAAAAACTGTATTAAAAGTAAACAGTTAATAAATATATTTAAAAATTGGCTTGCTGAAAGAAGCTATTTGGATTAGATAATAAGGAAATATTATTTTATTTACGATTTATTGCTGTCGTTTATGTTTTCATTTTTAATATTTAAATATTATATTATAAAATAACAGTTAATTTTTAATGTATATTTTTTAAATATGAATACCGCTCGCGAGTACCAACCACCCACAACTTTCCAGGGCCAGTGGTACTGTGGCATCCAAAATTGGTGCATCTTATAATATATGAAATATGTAATATTTTTAATCTGACGAAGAAAAGACATCTGTTTAAAATTGTTGAAATGCTTCGTCGATCAATATATTACACCACGGACTGCATCAAGTTACTGGACCAGCGAGTTACCAGAGCAGTGTGAATCTTTTTTTAGAAAGCTTTTTACATAAGGCATCATTTCTCATTTTTTTCTCTTGTCGTTCTGTTTTACACGTGTATTTCATTTTTAGAAAATGAATTCATTCCTGTTCAAAACCTCATTTTGTTTAAAAAATAGTTAGCACGTCTTTCACTTATATCGATATTATTTTACGATGTGACCTTAGTGGGAAACCAAATTAAATGTTAGGATGAGGTGGAACTAATATTGTGTAGTAATTTTTTAATTAACATAAGACTAAATTAAATTTATAATGTATTTGACAAAACAGAACGAAACAAATAGTGAGATTTCAGCACATACGACAAAACGGAATTCTGTACTGACGAAACTGGGGCAGGTACGTAAAAAAGATCAGAGCGTTTTGTAGATCAAGTCTCAAGGCCTCACACCATCACCATAACCTTAAAGACAGAACTGGAGTGATGATTTTAGAGCTATTTTACACGGATGCCAAAAGTAAATAACGCTGCCCTGACTTCGCAACGGATGACCAATACGAGCAAGTTTCGAGTAATAGTTGAATATCAATACAAGCCCCGAAATGTTATTACTGTCACAAT
The DNA here is from genome assembly GCA_022606495.2 of Halesus radiatus. Taxonomy (NCBI): domain Eukaryota; kingdom Metazoa; phylum Arthropoda; class Insecta; order Trichoptera; family Limnephilidae; genus Halesus; species Halesus radiatus. The sequence goes on along the minus strand of JAHDVE020001908.1, from coordinate 310,930 downwards.
CCGTTTATCCCTTTAAATGCCAAGAGCGCGGTGTGCAGAGAGGGCTAAACGAGATTTACTATTACCTACACAACGAACAGTTAACAATCTTAGTACTATCGGAACCAAAACAGGAGCGGTGGATTTTTCAATTCCTTAATATTTATGCTCGCCTTCGAGTGCAGTAAATTCAGTGGAAACGGATAATGGCATCATTACTTGTTCAAAATAGGCCAACTGCGCACTTTGCATGCATGAAAGTTACACAGGCTTCGGAGAGTTCATGCATCGGTTTCCTTGGCAACTCTTATACTCCTTATTTCCCGGCCTTGATGGGATGCCAATACCTGAACTACTTTTGGAAAGGCAACTCACCGAGTAGATTCTAATCCTTCTCAGATAATGATAAGAATGTGAAAAGCTTAAAATTTTAAATGCATGTAACAGAGTAAAATCAATATTTATAACATAATTTTGACATTATTTTAGTATTTGATCTTAATTCATTAAATTTTGTGTATTCTTTAGGATCCAGTGTTGATTTGAAAACTTTATTGGCAATTTTTTTGTCTTTGATTATATTGATGAGATATTTACTAAACCATTTTGGGTATTTTTGAACAGTAATTTTAGAAATAGGTACAAATAAATCAATACCGCTGTTTAAAATTTATTTATCATTTCATTAATGTTTACTCCCACATCCAAAAAGTTCCAGTCAGCAGAGGATAAAAGATTATTGATCTGATTAAAATCTGCTTTGAAAAAGTTCAATTTTGCAGATGCAGGTGGAATATTTTTCGTTATTGAACTGTGGTATTCAATCGCTAATGGAGGGTGATAATTGTCAATTGGAAGAACAGTTTCAGCAGATACGGATACATTAACAAATTAAGAATTGGAGAACACTAGATCGAGAATTTATATTATATACGTAGTTTAACTTCCGGAGGTTTAGAAAGTTTGACATTTGGATAATTTCATGGGAGCCACGTTGATGTTGCCGAGCAAGAAGCCTTATTATTTTCTATGTCCCATACAACATTAGGTATATTATAGTCTCCTGTTAAAATAAATGTAGCTTCGGGAAATCTCTTTCTCATTGTTTCAGAAGAAGGAGGACTGTAGATGCAGCCAACTATATATTTTTTTTCCTTTTTGGTAGATACCATGATGAACAGTTGTTTTAGATTTGTGTAGATGCATTTGAGTTTTCTTTATTATTATAAATGAATGGTCAAGTGAGGCAACCTAACAATACGTTGAAAGAATCGAAAGCATTCAACGTAAATTATTTAAGCATATAAATTATGAATTTAATTTATATTTTGCAAATAATACCGAATCCTTAAAATTCTATAACTTCATCACGCTTCAAACACGACGCTTAATATTTGATCAAAACTTGTTATTTAGAATTATGAATAATGGCCCGGACTCGCCAGAGCTCATTAACTTTATAAACATTCACATACCGTCAAGACCAACCCGGCAAACCGATTTTTTTTATTTGCTCGCGTGCAAGACCAATTTTAGGATAAATTCTCCAATTCCTCATATTTGTGCGCAATATAATGCACAGAAATTCACAATATCGACATTCTTCATAATGCCCTCTCAAAATATCGAACCAAAGTAATACGTACGACCACAAATTAATGCACGAATATAAAATGTATCGAGACCATCTTCTGTCCCAAATCTATCTTCCTCTTCCTCTCCCCCATTCCTTCTTATTTTGTTTTTTATTATCTTGTTAGCTTCATACATAAAACATTTGTATTTAACCACTGTTAGCACAAGAAACTTTCTTGGCCTACCTTTTGATAAACTTCCTTTGTATATATGTGTGCCTAAAAGCTGTTTGTTTCTTACAAATAAATAAATAACAGATGTATAGAAAGTTAATAATTGATAGGATGTGAAAGGATTCACAGTAAACATGATTCAAATCGGACTATAGGATAAATTTGTTTGGTTATTAAGTAGGTTTTCCGATCATTTTAATTTTTTTTTCTGGTGCTTTCAAGTAAGCTAATCTAATTTCTGTACCGCGTTTATTTTCTAGTGCTTCCTAGTAAGCTAATCTAATTTCTATACCGTTTTTATTTTCTAGTGCTTCCAAGTAAGCAAATCTAATTTCTATACCGTTTTTATTTTCTAGTGCTTCCAAGTAAGCAAATCTAATTTCTATACCGTTTTTATTTTCTAGTGCTTCCAAGTAAGCTAATCTAATTTCTATATCGTATTTATGCAAAAGGCTAATTCCCATGGATTTATTAAAAGTATATTCTGATGAAATTAGGTGGTTTGCAAATTCACAAAAATAGTACCATTTAAACAACCTAAGTGTTCTTTAACTCTAATTTTAAGATTACGTGCTATTTTTCCTATATAAAAAGCAGGACAATCGTTGCAGTTAAGTTCATAAACATTTGATTGTTTTAATTATTGTAAATGACTGAATTTTAGGTCAGACAAGGCAAGGAGTAATGTTGTTATACAGTAAATAGGAAATAGGAGAAGATAACCAGGCTTGCGGCGTTGAAGCAACTCTAGACAATCCCTCACCTCCAAACAGGAGACATTTATGTAGAATGTGAACCATGTACGGTAGACGGTAGAGCACATGACTCTTATTGAAATCCGAAAATTTTAATATTGGTACATGGCTTGTTTTCTATCTCTTTGTAGATTTGACATTATCATATGGTTAGTATTTTACAATGATTAAAAAAACAATAAATTTTAAAATAATATTGAAGTCGATTTTTTAATAAATATTTTTCTGGAAATTAGATCGGTCAAGTGCCCACCCTTTGAAATCACGAGCGCCAATGTCTTTTCGTAAAACAAAACGTATTGAAAAAAAATCAACGTATCTTAATTTTATAAATATACGAGTAACTCCGCGACATGAACAATCGTCGACCACCCTAATCGATTTTATCAAAAAAAAAATTATTAATACATACTAAAAAAAAAATAATTGATAATATTTCGAGCGGTGTCTTTCGAATCTTCCCTGTTTCGTTCTCATAAACAAAGACGACTTTTTTACGAAATTGCATCGTATTCGGAGAACCGGCGCAAAACACTGCCCGATTTATGGTTTGAATGTGGAATTAATACAAATTAGAATTCTTCTCAAGTGAATACTCGGTACTTTTAATTTCCATAGCCGTAAAAGTGTCGTGTATACATTATGTTATATTTTATCAGAAAATATTTTTTATTTATTTTAGAAATGTCAAAAAAAATCGGATATTGCGGCATTATTTTCAGGGAAAGTGACAATTATTAACCTTTTGTAATCTTCCTTCCACGATATTTTCCAAACATTTATCGGCAGAATCGGTGTTTAGATCATACTACGATTCCGCGCGGTCTGCGATTCGAAGCGATCTCGTCGACGAAAACGGTTCTCGAAATTCAATAAATTATTTTTATTGAATGTCGAGAACCGGACTGAAGTTAAGCAAGAAGTATTTAAGCACATGGAAAACTATTAGGAATCTTCCTTAAAAAGAAAGAAAATTGCCCTCCTGGACTCGGGTTCACCTCTTCCTTTCCCTTAAAATACCATCCATGCAGCATCTGCGAATACCGCGTAGGCCAAAGGGAATGCTCAAGGCCGCCTGGGTAGATTTCTATTTAAAAATTCGTAAATCGAGCATGTTATTTTCTGTTTTTAGCACTTTGGCAATCTCTGCCAGAGTGCCTCCCGTCCCGCAACTGTCAGGTTTCGCGCCAAAAGCAGCGCTACCGGAAATTGATTACCCGCGATGCACTTTGCGAGGTCCTGGGAGTGGCTACTAGATCCCAACTCCTTCTACTTTCTACCTCCACCCCTACATGCTGTCACCGTACAGTAGGTGCCGGAACCATCTCCCGCTGAACGTATCCTAAACGGAAATGGTGTCTGAAGCGGCGCCCCCAAAATGACACTTAAAAATTGAAATAATATGCGGTAGAAAAAGGTGAACGCTTTTATAACTTTCTCATGGTAATATTTGGAAGTAATAAGCTTCGTGGAAATGCTTTATCGTTTTGAATTCAAATTATTCTTAGCTCAAATGCTTTTGAATATTTTCAGCATATATAATGTGAGTGAAGTTAAACCTTTTCAATTGTGGATTTGAGGCCAAAATACCCATCCAAACTGAATGATATTTTTTTATTAAAGGTTTAGTAAATATCTACTACGGAAAAGAAGTATTTTAATTATTTTTTGTTTTAAATTATGAAATATAGGTCATTTAAGGAATTGATTTTTCCCGATTTTAGAGGCACCTTTAACAATTATTTGGAGGCTAACGGTGATTTAAAAAAAGTTTTACCCCTTCTCCTTTGAAAATATAAGAATTTTTTTTTTTTTAAATATTAAAATAACCATCATGGTGGACTTTACGTTAAATTAAAAACGACCATTTTACGTTGGAACACAAATTTACCGTACATAATTTAATATATCGACCTGAAAAAACGTTTATTTTTAAATGTTTTGTTTTTATATTTTTATATACGTAATCATATTTACATAGCAAGTACGGTTTTTTTAAAATAAAATAAACCCGCAAATAATTTTCTATGTTGCCTTTAAAATCGTAATTTTTTTTTTCATGGCGTATACTTCATAATTTAGAACAAAAATAAATAAAATACTTCCCATCCGTACTACATATTTACCAAACCTTTAATTAAAAAAAAATATCATTCTGTTTGGATGGGTATTTTGGCCACAAATTCAAAATTAAGGTATGTATGAAACAGGAAGCGCAACCGTTCCCCTTAATATACTAGAGCCAATTTAATTGTTCCCGGGCCGCAAAGGCAGATTTTTTTTTTTAATTATCTCGTGGCATGTCGATAAATTTAAAGCGAATGTTTTAAATAGTTATGAAAATATAATTTCTTCAAAAGATTGGTATTCACTTTGTGGCTTCATTATTAATAAATTAATTTAAAAAATTGCTCTGTGTTAAGTAGTAAGGTGTGAATATGGAGTAGATAATAACAACTATTCTGAATTTGACAATCGTATTTTAGGAACAAATCATTATTTTGATATAAATAAAGGTGTCAAAATTTTACGTACAAATACAACCGATTTACAATTAGACAAATTTAAAATTTTTGAATTTGGATAAATGGTTAATAGTGAATTTAATTGAATAAATAGTCAAATATTTTTTTAAAAATAGCTGTCTCTTGAATTTATTTTCATATTTATATTAATGATAAAAAAATATGTTCTTTAAATTTCTAATGTAAATTTGTTATTCAATGTGAAATAATTTTTTAGTAACATTTTTGATTAATTACTTAACTATTTTAATCAATTTTTGTTGATGTTCATAATTTGTCTATTCTTACATTACTCTGTTCTATGTTTATCATTTGTCCATACTTCAAATTACTATTTTTTTAATACTCTATATATTCCTGAAGAAGAAAGCATCGCTTTCGAAACATGTTTATATCTGTGTATATAAATAAAGTGGTGAATACAAGGTAAGTTTTTAATTAATTTAGTTAAGAAAATCGTTAATTTAAGGAACAGCTCAACTTTGAGACTGGTACTGTATAACGCCGATGGTTAAATCCGATTCATTCCATTCTCTGTAATAGTTTTCTGTCAGTTCTCAATTCTATAGTCTTTTGATAGTTAGCGATCAGCAAGCAAATACAACCACCTCATACTCGTATGTTGCGCAAATGTCTTGGAATAAATTAATGTGATTACCATATTAAAATAAAAGTGGTCAAATTTAATATAAAACACGAGGTAACAAAGATGCGGTCAACAGCTGGCAGCTATATTGTATGGCTCCTCGGTTTTTGGCAGTAGATACAAAAATTCAAACCTCAAAAATCAATTTTCGTAAGGAATTTTGATGTTATATATCGTATTGTAAAATTTGTGTGTACGGTGCCAGCGAACATTTCGCCCTCCTCCTGTATTAACTGCGGTTAGAGGTGAATGTAAGCATGTGAAGAAAGTCTTCCCTATCCAGTGAGCGGGCTGTCTATTGCTACTGTAGGGATTTTACTTACTTTTATTTCAAAGAATTGAAAATGCGCTAGCGGCACTTGTTCCAGAAATCTTATATTTACCATAAGCCCGCTCACTAAGGAAATGGAGGATATAAGATGGAATTCGGGCGGATTTGGAAGGGGCGGTGGTGGGGGTCCAGCGTCTGAGGTTGAATTTTCGAGTGGAGGAATTTATGATTTTTTGATATTATTAAAAAATGTATCGTTTAATATGGTTGACGTTCAACATTCATAAACAAATGTACTGAAATTCCTTATCGAAGAGAAAAATAATCTCCATACAAATTGTCACGTGCACCCCGCCTGGAGTCTGCCGGTTTGACGGCGTTTAAAAAATACAAATTTTGAAAATTAATTTAACTTTGAAAACGATTAACTTATGAACCGAAAAAGAATAAAAATTATAAGTATTTAAGTTTGGAGGTATATTGATAATCCTTTTTTTAAATTTAATATAAATCAAATTTAATAATTTTATTAATAAGTTCTGCAAGCGTTTTTAGTTTTTTTTTATTGTGACAGCTGTTTCGGCGTTCAAGGCCATTTTCGAAGTATAGTTAATCCACATTGTCGCGACTTATTTATATGATTTTATTTACTCCCACCCAATTCTAATTTGGACGAGTTTTTAAAATTTAAAAAATAATGATTTGCCAAAAAAAAAAAAAAACGATAGTACTAGTGAATAAAATTAATGTAATATCGTCCCATTTATAAGAAAAGAGTTATTCCAACTCATAAAAATTTGTGTAGAAACAAATAAACAAATTATATTCTTTTCAACGATACCTACAACTAACAAAATGACGGTCTTCCCATGTGATCATCGTTAAGTCCACTTCTAGCAGAGATATGGATTATATTTAAAAGATAATTTTTAAATCTCCCTTACCTAAATACTCGTACATACTATACTATATCAGATATGTACGAGTAGACGATATCCTCATATGTTAGAAAGGCACCAACCGACAGTTAGTTATCTTCACTAACTAGGCCAACACCGTTAATAATAAAATCTGCTTCACAGTTTAACATGAAATCGAAGGTAAAATAATATTTTTATTTCTTGTAATAGACATACCTTCGAAATATTTAGAAAACCAACTTTTACAGATTCAACAATAAGTGCAAACTCAACTCATCCTTGGTCACATAAATGATCAGCTCACCATTCAATGGTACATAGGCACAGCAATAATCCCTCTAGACTAAATAGCGTATGAAAAAGAAAAGAAAACAAAAATAAATAATCGCGGTTAATAACGGTTATGAGGCAAAAAACAAAAAAATTATGAAAAGCAAGAAATATAAAAATAAATTCGATTTAATATATCCGGTACATAATAATAAATTAGAAAAAGTTGCATGTCTGGAAATTCTCTTTCCAGTATCTGAAAAAAAATTGCAATAGAAATAATAGCTTTCAGAACCAATAACAATATAGGAACAAGCCTAAAAATCTCGAAAATTAAAAATCCTAAACTTAATAATAGTGGCATATACGTATTAAAATGTGACCACGCCGACTGCAACGATTAAGATTGATTAAAGACTCGACAGAATTCAGGTCAAACCTCAAAACTGATCTCTTCGGACAGTCGTATCCATGAATGGTTCAGTTACCTAATAAACAAATAATTTTATTATTCCTAAATGTAAATAATTATTATCAAAAAATTTCAAATAAAATCATGTTTCCAATAAGCACCTACTCTTCTTTTGTCAATAACCTTCTAATGTATATAATACCAATGACAAATAGGATTTAAACAGTAACTTCAATGTCATGCAATGTGCAGTGTTTTCTAATATATGTGTCCTGTGCGTGCAGCCATCATTAGTCTAGTCATACCATCTCAGCCCAAAGCATTGTAATTTAATTAAGTTTTAATCTGGAGTGCCCTACCAGGTAAGTATGTTTTCTGTATATGTACATAATAAGATTAACCCTAGCAAGTAGTATTTGTACAGCGCCCTTGAGGTGATTTTTCGCAAAAACGGCGCTATATAAATCGTCCAAGTATTATTTTTATTATTATTATCTATATAGGGTAGACGGGAAGGGCTTTCTCAACTAGATTCAAAGAATATATACGTTGTCATAAAAATAAAAGCACTTCTTCAAAATTCGCAGAACATCTCTTAGTGAATAATCACGTCCTGCTTGACAACAACAAACCTAAACCCTTACATATAGAAAGAAAGGATCATTAAATTTACTTGATCAATTAGAAATTATTAAACGAAAAAACGATCCTAATATAACATTAATTAATAAAGTAAGGAAATTTATATATTCACCGCTTCTCAGTATGTTCACATTATCAAAACAATATAACACATTTAAATAAATCATTTAAGTAAACATTATCAGTTAAATACGAGGAAACACATTATAAATGTGAAAACCTCAGAGATTTCAGAACTTTAATTGTTTTCTAACTAAGTCGGTTTTACCGATAATAAATCATTTTTATTTTTAAAACCCGTCCAAATTAGAATGCAGTGGGAAATAAAATCGTATAAATAAGTCGTCACAATGTGGGTTAACCACAGCTCGAAAATGGCCTTAAACGCCGAAACGGCTGTCACAATAATAATAAAACTAAAAATACTTGCAAAACTTCGTAATAACATTATTAAATTTGATTTACATTTAATTTAAAAAAAATAAATAACTCGATTTCTACGAATTAAACACAAAAACAATTAATATATTGATGAAACTTTTTTTAAAAAATAAACTCAAATGCCCTATTATAATACAAATACCACTTTACTTTAACATATTGATCGACCTGCTTCGGAAAAATCTTTCCATCATTTGGACACTTTTAAAACTCTCATCAGTTTTAATATTGTTAATGATGGAAGTGTACTTCTGAAACCGGTGGATCAATATATTTAGGCACAGTATTTTTTTTTACAGTAACTCCGCACAGGTGACCCTGAGGAAAATATCTTTGGTGATGCTATGTGGATGGTCTTAGAGGATAGGAAGGAGTGAACTTGGGTCGTGAAAAGACCTATTTTGTAGGATGGAGGAAACATAGAGGCTGACAACCGAGCTTTTGAACACAAGAACCAGTCGTAGAAGCGATCCGTTCTAAAACAAATTTGTATTCATATTATTCTGGGGAATGAGAGGGCTAAGGTGAGATATTGGATAACTTTAATTTCAAAATGGTTTCTGCTGACAAGTTGTTAACTCAAAGTATTCCTTAATTCGTCGTCATTTTTTCAAATCTGGTCAGGAAATGTCAATCAATGCCTGTGGCTGTGGCTGTGGCTGTGGCTGTGGCTGTGGCTGTGGCTGTGGCTGTGGCTGTGGCTGTGGCTGTGGCTGTGGCTGTGGCTGTGGCTGTGGCTGTGGCTGTGGCTGTGGCTGTGGCTGTGGCTGTGGCTGTGGCTGTGGCTGTGGCTGTGGCTGTCGCTGTGGCTGTGGCTGTGGCTGTGGCTGTGGCTGTGGCTGTGGCTGTGGCTGTGGCTGTGGCTGTGGCTGTGGCTGTGGCTGTGGCTGTGGCTGTGGCTGTGGCTGTGGCTGTGGCTGTGGCTGTGGCTGTGGCTGTGGCTGTGGCTGTGGCTGTGGCTGTGTTCTCTTTTGTCCCTTTTCATATTTTTTATTAACGTCTTTCACTGACTTGTACCTATCGTGGTCTAGAAGTGTGGTCCTCAGAACATTGCTATTCTGCCTTCCACGATTTTCTTCAAAATTTTCCAATCCTTAATTTTTTTGAGTATTAAGTTAAATATCCGAAGAATGCCTCATTATAAGCTAAATTAATTTATATGAATTTGATTATTATTTTATAATTGTAATGGGTTTTCTAAGATAATTTGATCGGTAAAGTTACTACATTTTAAAAATAAACAGATAATGCTTTTGTTTTCTTTTGTGTTGTTCATCCGATAGAGATTTGATATTTAGTAAACATCGTCTATCTAAATAATGATTAATGGTAAGTTACAATAAGTTTTACCGATCCCAAAGAGGACAAGGCCCAAATGCTAGTATAAATGTGTATTTATCGTCCTATGTAAGTCGTCCTTTACACCATGTAATCTGTTACAAAATAAAACTTCCATTATTTTGTACAATAAATGTTCAATTATAAAATCTCCCCGGGAGAAACAAAAGAAGTAATTAATAACTTCTCATTCTCTCATTCTCTCATCCCCAGACAATGAACCGGATCCTTAATTACACGCAAACACCTTTACGGCTAAAAGCATTCGACGATTTACGGGAGCAACTTAACAAAATGTAGATCTCTTATTTTCATATTACGCCGAGGAGAGATTAAGAATAGATATATTCAAGCGCAATCTCTTCCCCGCTCGGGGTTCTATTGCGGCCCTACCACGGCCTCGGGTCTCGAGCGTGACGTTTCTTACCAAGGCTAAGGTGAACATTTGAAAGCTACAATAAACACCTTTTTTATACGGTCTCTCGAATCTACTTGGCACCCTATAAAACGCTTGATCAATAGAAGTATTCCACCGTTTCGCACGTATTTGAAATACATTCGAGAAACACGGAATCGTCAATCGCGGTTTTTTAGGAGGAATACTATATATGAATCTATAAATAATGTATACCGACAAAAGTAAAACATATACTATTAGGATGTCATTTCAGTAAGTCCTGCGCCCTCCTTATCCCCTTCGTTTGGTAAATCTATTGGGCGTTTATTGGCATAAAATATAAACATTTACATGTACTTTACCCGTCTCACTAGACGATATCTGATCTGAGACGAGTAACAATAAAAATAAATATGTAGGTATATAAATGAATGAAAATGCTTAAAAATACATAAGGAAAAGTGTAAAACATATAAAGTAAATTTTTAAATTTTTTTTTTATTTGTTAATTCTTTTTTTGATACATACATTCACACAAATAGGGTACAAATGATTAAAAATATTTTGATTTTTTTACATTAAATTATAAATACATCTGAACAACCTACGTGAAATGTATATAAAACAAAAAATCCCACATAGGGAAGGCCAGTGCCTTCGTATACCTGGTATCAGTAAGTTGCAGTATTTTAGTTTATTTGTATTAATACATGGATGTTGAAGGTAAGTTAAATAAAAGATTTTAAGTTAGATAAAAAAACAAATCGAAAAACAAAGAAATAAAGGTGGGGAAAATATACAGTTATAGCAGGAAAAGGTTGGTATCTTTAGTTTTAATCCAGTTTTTTATATCATTTTTGTATGTGTTTAAAAATGATGTGTGGACACTTACATTCTGTAGATAGAAAATTAAAAATTTTAGGAGCAATAAAAAAAGTATGTCTCTGCGCGAGCCTAGTTTTACACAAAGGTACTTCAAGTACGTTATTTATCCTGTTAGTAGAGCGATTTCCGTTTTTTGGGAATAGTTTTTGTCGTGAAAATGCAAATTTTCGGCACTGCAGACAATTAATTTTTCTTATATCTAACAGTCCAGCCTCATGGAATAGTTGCATAGAGGGGAAGGTAATTTCTTTATGTAACATTATTTTTAGTATTAATTTTGAGATGTTTCAAGTGGTTTAAGGTAAGTATTATAAATTCCCTCCCCCATCCGATTATTCCATAAGATACTGATGATTGAACCAGTGCATGGTATACCATTTTCATTATTTTGATATCAACTATGTTATTCAAACGTTTAAATACAAGTAGGTATGTAAGTTAATATTATGTAACCTAAATTTACTTACAAGCTTTTCTACATGATATGTCCATTTGATTTGAATATCTATTATAATTCCTAAATTTTTAGCTGTATTTCCTGAACTAATTTCTGTATAATTATGGCATGTAACAGGGTTGCAAACATTGTTATGGAACCTTATATTTAGGTTGGTTAGAGGTGCCGTCCTTTTGGTATTATAGAAAGGAATGTAAATAGTTTATTCACAGTTCAGAGTTAAAAGGTTTTGGTTGAGCCATTCGTTGAAAATGGAGGTGCATTTATTGGCATTTTCAGTGACTTCGTTCCAGGATTTATCATGTACTGTGATTGCAGTATCATCAACAAATGAGAAAAGTTTTCAGGGTATTTTCAAGTTACATAGATCATTAATGTAAACGAGCAACAATAACGGGCCGATAACTGTTCCTTGAGGAACCCCATGCTTCACAGATTCTTGTTTACTAACCATTAGCACCAATTTTTGTACATTGTCAGCGCTCAAGGAGATAATCTTTTTAATAATGACGAACAGTTATTTTTAATTCCTATATTATTGAGTTTTCTAACCAATATGTTATGATTAATGGTATCGAATGCCTTTTTTAAGTCTAAAAAAATAGTAAGACTTTTCATATTTGAGTCAAGATTAGTATACCAGTATTCCCTGCCTTCTAAGTCTCAACTCCCCCCAAATTAACAATTTATTAGCAAAATACATTTAATATATTCCTTGTTAGATTAAATAAGGCATCATCTGTTCTAAGACCTGATCTAAAACCATATTGATTTGAGGACAAAGGTGCATTATACACTAGGAACTCTAGGATTCGTATCTTTATTATTTTTTTCTAAAATCTTTGCAAGTTGGGATATCAGCGATATTGGTCTGTAATTGTCTACTTTAGAAATTGATCCAGATTTATAGATTGGTACAATATTTGAGAGTTTAAACGCGTCTGGGAAAGTGTTTTTTTCTAGGCAGGAATCAAATATATGTTGCAGAGGTAAGGGTATATGTTGTTGAATTGATTTAATTGTAGTGCAGCTCAATTCGTCTGGACCATTAGCTGTATTTCTGTTGAGATTATCAATGTGTTTAAAAATTTCTGATCCAGTTACGCGTTAGATAAAACAGGAGTATTTTCAGTGTCAATGTCCATTTGAATAGGTCTGGATGTATTGTTTCTAAATGAAGGATCGTTATTTATTTAACATTTGTAAAAAATCATTAAATTTATTTGATATTTTTCTCATATCCGTTAATACTACTTTATCCACTGTTACAATTTTTTCGGGGAAAGTTTGTACTTTATGCTTTCTATTTGAGATTTCGTTTATAACTTGCCACGTTTTTTTAGAATTATTATCAGCTAATTGTAATTGTTTAGTAAAGTATTCTTGTTTACATTTCTTCATAAGGATGTTTTAAAAAATCCTGTAAATAATATATTGCCGTCGTAAATTTCCGTTGGGTAAATACTCTTTGTCGTGCAGTATTTCTCATAGTTTTTGTAAAGTTTGTATAGTTTGTTCCTGTGTAGGCTTGCGATTATAATTCCAGGCGTGATCCATGGCTTAATTTGTTTATGTTTTCTTTTAGGTATAGGTGTTAATTCTAGACTATTCATGATATTATTATTTAATATCGTTTAGAAGGTATTTAATGATTGATTTGGGTCGTCATTAGAAGTAACTGAGTTCCAAGTTTCTTTTTTTAAAGAATTATTTAGTATTTGTGAGTTGATTTTATTTCTCCCCACTTGTTGGTCTTTAGCTTTCTGATGATCTTTTAAGGTACTGTGACCGTAAAAGATTGGGAAATGATCAGTTATATCAATTTTTAAAACAGCTGATCTGGATATAAAAAAATGTTGGGTTTAATAGTATGTGATCTAAGCAAGAGTCAGTATGGCAACCTTGTCTAGTGGGGCTATTTATATAAGATAGATATCCTTCGCTATATATAATGTTACCTAGCGAATAGAAGATCTTAGAATGCTTCTAGCTTCTCATTTGCAAGGCATCGCACGGCAACCAATAACACCACACCCCGCCGGAGGTTACGATAATCAACCAATGAGGTCTAGCGGAACAGATAATTACCGGACGCATGGAACGGCGTGGCTTCCGCGAAGCGACTCCGCCACCCGCCATTACATCGTTCCCTTCCCGACCTCCGAGCAATCAACTGCGTGCTTCTTTGGAGCACGCAGCCGTTTCAATTATTGCATCATTCGATTCCACACATGGAAACATCAACTACACGTGGGCTTGAGGTCTATACCAGATAGTTACCATACAACCCTTGTAAAACACCTAGAACGGTGTCCTTTTAACTGTTAAACTCAGTGTGAGAATGATTAATACCTGTGCACTTTGGACGCTGACCACGTAGACTCTGCCTTGGCGACGGCGTCATTTGACCATTAGCTATTTATGTAAGCCGCTATCAACTTCCTTCATATCCTGTGCTGTACTTATGTGTGTTGCCCCATTAACTTGCCCGGTTACAGCTCATTCAGAGAGAGAGGATAGTCTAGAACAGAGTAGATGCCAACTTCTTGGCGAAACCTGCATATAACTTGAATGACCATGTTTGTTACAATAAATTCTGAGTTGAAAGCACGCCATCTCGTCAATTAATATAGAGTAGATGCCTCCCTCTAATTCTAAGGCTGCGGCCGACTCATTTGACCTTGAGAAAAGAGGAATCTTTATGTTGTACCAATGCTGAGCTAAGTCATGATGGAGCGGGGACCAGTCCTGAATACGATCTCAGGGTGAGTTGCACTGCTTTTCTTTTTACCAACTCTCTTTTCCCCACTTCCCTCCTTTCAGCGCCCCTAACACCGGCTTCCATAGTGGGGTTTTTACGTCTTTTCCGACTTTCTCCTCTTTTCCCCCTTTTTTTCCTACCCTAACAATAACATTTAGATATTCATTGGCAATTGGGTCAAGGATAGAATGTTCTATGTTAATGTTTATATCACTAACAATAAACGAGAAGTCTGATTGTTGGCAATTATTTTCGGTTATAAAATATTTAAGTTCCATGATAAATGATTAAGAGTCTAAGGAAGGGGAGCGATATATGGCAATTATAGAGAATGTTTTAGTGTTCAACGTGAAGGATAAATGGATGGCATTTGAATACTTAAAATTAGGGATATTTACTATAACATTAGATATTTGGTGCTCGCTGTTAAAAATCGTTAGACAGTTTTGGGATGTATGCTTAGATGGAAGAGATACAGTCTTATAACCAGGAATGGAGTAAGGAATTAATTCAAGCATTTGCGTTTCAGTAAGTATAATCAGATTTGGACGGAATTCTATAGAATTGAGGAAAATGCATAACTCGTCAAAATATAGACGGATACTTCGTATGTTTAGATTTATCATATTAAAGTCAGCGTTTCCCTCAATTATATAATCATTACGTTCTATTATGTCTTCACATACCCGTGTTTCTATGACCGAATATTCATTAGAGAAATCCATTTTCACAGAGAAATTATTAATTTTCTCCTTAAGCATCCTTGTCCAAGATCATATTTACTGGAGTGGTATATAATTGGGGTCGTTTATCCGGATTATTGGGGACTCTTAATCTTTTTAAAGTAGTACGTCCCCGTCCTTCATCCAAATGTATTTTAAATACAAAGTTTAAACAGTGTAAATTCGAAGCTACAGAATAAAAATTTAAAAAAAAACATACAAAAGATTATTGAAAAGTGCATTCTAAAAATGTTTAAATTAAAAAACATATGTAACAGTAATAAGAATAACAATATCATCTAAGGAGAGTTTGCAATTAATTTTTTGATGCAATTCCTTTGACTGTACATTAGCAATGTATTGAAATTTTTATAAAACCATTTTAGGTTGTTTGCTCTTAATAATGCTTACGGCTTAAAATTTCGCTGCTTACAGTGTTCATTTTGCCAGCAAAATCATTATGTTTGTTTATTGCTACTACTGGAGTGTTTTTGCTTGAAAATTCATACCAATTTTAACGAATTTGTCAAAATAATAATCTAATCCTTGTAGAAAACTGATGGAGGCTACTAACGCAAGTGATTCTGATTTGCCTTTCATACATAATTCAAAGCATTAAGAGTTAAAATCGCATCCAAAAAAATTCTAGTCACGTGCTGAGAATGTTCGAGGATGGTATAGTTTTTTATCACACCTGTTATTTTGTGATATTACCTAATATTGATATATTAGCCTATCGGTATTGTGTTATTCATCGTGGTTGTTGTTAAGGGTTTTTTTATGTCATTTTTGCATCGATTGATTAATTCTCCTGCCATTTACTTTCGCATTATGAATTCTCCGGACACTCTTATTTTTGTATGGGAATACCACACAAGAGTCCCAACTGTCTGAAGCCAATGGGACTATGACATCCCTTATTAGGGTATGTTGTAAGGGTAAAGGGTATGAGGACGGGAAAGTGATGGGGAAGAGGAAGGTGGGTAAATACTGGTCTATTCAGATCTAAGCACTAAATACGGCTAAAGCCATTTCAACCATCTTTCACTTTGGAACGCACCATAAATATACTATATATAATATATATATTATTTTTTAACGAATGAACTGTAAAACGACGCAGATAAATTAAATCAAATTTACATGCATACGCTGGGATTTGAACCCACAACTTCCGGATTTGTAGTCATGATTAAAAAAAAAAAAATCGAACTTTCTTCCGTTTTTGTCGATTTTGTGTCCCGAATGAATAATTTTTCGGGATAAATCATTTAATACTTTTTGAAGTAGACACAATTTGCGTGCAATTTGAAATCAAAATGTTCTCTGTAGACCTAGTAGGGTCCAGGACACAACGATTTCATATTTTGTCATTTCTAGCTATTTTTATAGTTTTTTCATTGTTGACGCCGAAGGAATAATTTTTATAGAAATATCGGCGATACCAAAGATTTATTAATATTAGATAATGATGAATATCGAATGAATCGAACACGGTCAGTAACGCCAGTACTTATTATCGATATGATAGACTGTCTATAGTTAGTGATGAGGTAGACAACATAATTTACCACTTACGTCACATTGTACATTACGTGTATTATATTATGATTTTAACTTCTAAAACAAAATTTGTCCCTACGCACTCCATTTTTTCTATTAATTAAACCACCAACTCTGTAATACAATCATGTAAACCATTTTATCATTATTATTATTATTTTATGGATCTTCTTGTGACACTTTAGGAAATATTACTGTGTAAATATATAACCATCTGAACGCAATATGTACACTCCGCTTCTCTACACAAGCATTGATTAAAAGAGAAGTATAATATTGTAATGAATTATATTGTACTAAATTTCAATAATGAAAAAAAGATCATTGGAAAAAAAACATTTGTACAGCGTCCTGTATGTGATTTTCGCCAAAATGGCGCTACAAAAATCATCAAAATATTATTATTATCACGTACCAAATCATTATTCAATAGATATGAATACCAAAATATCGTTTAATATCCCGGAACGGTCAGAATGCTAATATTTGTGGACCCGGTATCGATATATCAGATATGCGGCGGTATCATAATACGCATTACTGTTACCAACATATGCCTTAGTCTTTCAGTTTAGGTTTTACAAAAGTAGGATATGGACTTTCTTTGAACGCTGATAAATTGATAAGTTGCGGATATGAATGTATTTTTACACTTTCGTACAATGCACCCTACAATAGTAACGAGACTCTGATATTCTGCAATGTTTCCTTCAATTAAAATCAGTTAAATTTGTCTAAGAAAATGTCTCCCAACAGATTCTGCTAAAACTCTGGTAAATGCTCCAGTTGTCTGCAGATTGGACTACAGCAGTAGTATGTATGCTGGTCTGCCTAATGTCCGTTTGAACATACTGCAACAGTTCAACATAGTAGCTCATATAATATGCGGTGTCACCAAATGCTATCACATCACTCTACGTAATTGCCTACACTGACCTCGAGTCATGGAGAGAGTTCAATTTTAAATTTGTCTTAGGCTATATAAGGAACTGAATGGGCTGGCACCATCATACTTGACTGATCTCTGTGTCGGGGACAATCTTACTCAGAGGCAACTCACGATCAGGCTGGCCAAGTCTGTTGCATCGAGCAGACCGGTTGAACCTCCTCGTATGAATGGTGCTAAATTTGGGGACAAAGCTTTGAATGTACTGGGCTCACATTCTTGGAATGACCTTCCATTTGATTTGGGGTCAGAAAGGAATTTCTAAACTTTTAAGAATAGTCTAAAACCATGTCCATTTAAAAGGGACTACAAACATTAACAAGATGTTAAACACCCTTGCGGTGATTTTAGTCACTAAATAGCGCTCAGAAAACTTGAGCATTCATGATACAGGTATACTCATATATCATAAATGCAATAATAGACATTAGCTGCACGATGATCATTTTACTTCCACAATATGTTGGTCGAATGCGTTAATTCAAAATGATTTAATAAATTATATTTATAATAATTACGTTTAAAACCACTTATTTACTAAACGCATAATTCAATTTTTATTAGTATTTTAATTTAATTCTAGCAAATCAAATTTTATAATGTTAATTGGACGTAGTTATGCAGAAAGCGTCCAACTCATGATTGCCGAAATTGACTTTTTTGTATTTTGCTATTCATGTGGTAAAAAATCCAAGCTTCAAATGTAATAACAACATACCAAAACTGATTCAAATTTTCAAACTTTTTTTCCAGCTTTCATCTTTTGGGTTGGGTGCTTTCTGCATAACTATGTCCAAATTAAGTTCTGCAGGTATTTTAGTTGTTTTTTTTATTGTAAGAGGTATTTCGGCGTTCAAAACCATTTTCAAAGTTGAATTCAACGCCGAACAGACGTCACAATGACATAAAGCTAAAATACTTGCGAAACTTAATAATAACATAATTAAATTTAATTTACTTTCAATTCATTTAAAGACAATAATAATAATATTATCGAAGGAAGTAAGCACTTTGTGGCTTGACATTATAATTTAAATGGAAACATGGTTTTGTTTTAAGCCACTTTCTATTACTTATATTTGTGAATTGTCGACTGTTTATATCTGTACGTTCCTGATGAAGGTTGAGTTCAACCGAAACCGGTCAACAAGAACTAACTAACTAACTAACCATCATGCCGTTTACTCGCAGGGGTAGGCAGGCAGAACGGACCGCCAAACGACTCGATTTTGGCAAACACTTCTTGCTTCATTCACATTCATACATCGTCTCGTACATTCTCTTCTATTATTCCGGCTTCTGACATGGCCTGACTCAAGTATTTGATTCACTTGATCGTGCCGTGTCTTCCTCGGGCGTACCCTGCTTCTTCTTCCATTCACATTCGCGTCATATATTCTCCTTACACTCCCTTTTTCGTTCATTCGCTCTACATGCCCAAACCATCTAAGCGTCCCTTTCTTAATCTTGATCATGACCCTTACATCAGCCTCAATAATGCATAAATATAATTAAAATAAAGTGGCTTAAAACAAAACTTTTTTTTTTTAAATTTATAACTATTATTTATTAATTATAATTTAGAAAATCATTTTAGTTACTTTAATCGACAAAGACGAATTCATTTATTTGACATCTAAACAGATACTCTTCCTATTATATCTTATAGATGAGATTTCAGAAAATACTTTCATACGTTTTGAAGACTTTCGTCCGCCCAGACTGAATGTCACCTCTTTATTTAGTATTTACTTTCATCTTTTACCTAATAAAATGCACCTTTAACTAAAAACGCCATCGAAACATGTTGCTATAAATATATATATATTAAAAGAGTAATGATAATAAAGTAATTTTTAATTAATTTATTAATGATGTTGATGTAATGAATATATTTATTTTTAATTTTACTGTCTAAATCTCTTTTTTTTTGTACAAGTATCTTTAATTAACTTTTTTTGTTTTAATATTAAATAATGTATCTTATTTTGTTCACAAAATAGATTATTTTATTTGACTAGTCACTATAACACGGCTCAGGCTAGCGTAGCAAGTAGGGAACAATACAAATGTAAAATAGATTAATAAATAAATAATAATATTTAAAATAAAATAAAAGTTCCGAAAAAATATTATCGTAAAGTTAATTATTTTGTATAGCCTAAAAAGAACAAGACCGTTTATGAAGTTGCGTGATGAAGTATCTGAGATGCCATCGCCGATCGCTTAATGCAAAAACTCGGATGATATTCAACTTGCCCGGGCCCTTAACACCCTGAAAACTAATGAGGGTTAAATGATCAGATTTACATCGTCGCTTTCAGGCATTAAAATTAATTGTTTGGAAATCTCCTCGGGTTTATAATAATCTTCCAACGAGAATCAGTTCCTACGCTATGTAACTTACAACTTACATACATTCCTATGGAAATGGTAGTAATCTACATAATATTATTAGACAGGGAAATTGCCTTTGCTGAACAGTCTTGTACAGTATCGACAATCTACCCACATGTAATATTTTGTATGCGCCAAAGGAACATTGAGAAATGTAAATAAATAACCAAAGGTAACTTTATTATAGACTTATGTCGAGGATGGCTCAAAGAGCTTTTATTTCTCAGAACTAAAAGTGCTCAGCGTTGTTCTTTCTACAGCACTACAAACCTAAAGTTTGTTATCCGCGTCTGCTATCGCGTTTGCCGACTTACCTCATTTATTATTTGCTTTTTTTACAACCCCCGTGGAGTGGTTATTTTATCGGTGGCTTTATAATTATATACGGGGAAATCAAGATATTCTTCAACGGACGTGTAGTATTCTACCCGAACTTAACCACGTTACATGTTCACATTATAAATCATTTTCTTAAATACAAATGTGAATATAACGGACGTGTAGTATTCTACCCGAACTTAATAATGTTACATATTCACATTATAATTCATTTTCTTAAATACAAATGTGAATATAACGGACGTGTAGTATTCTACCCGAACTTAACCACGTTACATATTCACATTATAAATCATTTTCTTAAATACAAATGTGAATATAACGGACGTGTAGTATTCTACCTGAACTTAACCGCGTTACGTATTCACATTATAAATCATTTTCTTAAATACAAATGTGAATATAACGGACGTGTAGTATTCTACCCGAACTTAACCGCGTTACATATTCACATTATAAATCATTTTCTTAAATACAAATGGCAATATAAGGGGCGTGTAGTATTCTACCCGAACTTAACCACGTTACATATTCACATTATAAATCATTTTCTTAAATACAAATGTGAATACAACGGACGTGTAATATTCTACCCGAACTTGACCACGTTAAATATTAACATTATAAATCATTTTGTTAAATACAAATGTGAATATAACAAACATGTAGTATTATACACGAACTTAACCACGTTACATATTCACATTATAAATCATTTTGTTAAATACAAATGTTGATAGAACTTTTGCCACAAACTCACAAAATATAATAAATGTTGGTACATAGCGGAATTGAAAAGCATTTCATACAAAACCTTCCAACAAAAGAATTATTGAGGAAGTGGGTTAGTGAACGACATTTCATTTTCATCCATCACTGAAATACCCTGAAATATTCTTCGATAACACCGGTTTTGGAATGAAAACTTATTGAAACGTTATGCGTGGATTATGGTTTAACTCGGAGTTGGGATTTAATGCCATTATTTCCGATCGTCGACAAAACTATAATTGATTTATATGAAAACCTGGAATGGGATAAAGATACCTGCCAAATTCTCTTTGCACATAAAACACCAAAAACAAGGGGCTTAATAAAACGAATGTTTTGTCATTTCTTCAAAAGATTGGTATTCACTTTATGGCATCATTATTAATAAATTAATTAAAATTATTTTGTATTCTCCACTTTATTAGTATTCACATATCTACGTGTTTCATAAACATTCAACCGGTTAACAATTAGAAAAATTCGAAATTTCAGAAATCAGAAAAAGCGTTAAAAGTGAGTAAAATTTATATAATAATCAAATATATTTTTAAAATAGCTGTCTCTTGAATTTATTTGCATATTCATATTAATAATAAAAATATATGTTTTTTTTAATTTTTGATTAATTACTTACCTATTTTAATCAATTTTTGTTTATGTTTATAATTTGTCTATTCTTACAGTATTGTGTTCTACGTTTATCATTTGTCTATACACGACATTATTATTTTTTAGTGTTTTATATATTCCTGATGAAGAAAGCATCCCTTTCGAAGAATGTAGATATGTGTATATTAATAAAATGGTGAATACAAAATAATTTTACTTAAATTACGAATGCTTTCTAATTTTTTTTCACATGATTAAGATGTTAAACTGTCCACTGCAAAAAGCGCTAACGTTTTTTAAGTTAATAATATAGATTTGACATACGTGTTTCCTTATTTTGCCTTCTAAATACTTATTCATAAAATACTGCTATTAGTACAAAGCTGGAAGTTAATGCAAGTAATTTAAAAGTGCACCACTTTCGTTTTTAAGAACCTCTTTCTAGAAGACCCAATTGTAATATTTAAAAAAAAATTATTAGCACAATTTAAAAAACTCGAGAAAAAATTTATGCTTTCGAGAAGGTTGTGTTTATTTTAGAAGCTTTCTGCGTAACACCTAAAACACGGACAATATAAGTAACTCAAGTCTTTCTTTATAAAAAAAACCGCTTTTTTGTGTTTCTGGACATTAACTATGTAACAATTTCTAGAGATTTTGTCTGAAGAGTTTTATCCATTATGTACTTTTGTTACTTAATTTTATTACTGCGCTACCGGTTAAATAATGAAATTAACATTATAAAACAAATAGCCTTAAACAATGGATATAAACTTGAATTAATTAACCACTTAGTTAATAAATAAAATACACAAAAAGTACATTTATAGTGGTAATAATAACAGTCAATCTACTTACGTCTAAATTTATAAGAAACTTCTTTATACTCGTATAGGCGAATTATCTTTAAACATTTCCAACATATCCAGAACGTATTTCTCCTGCTTTCTACACTAATTCCAAGCTAAAAAATTGTTAACAACGAGGACATTTCTAATAAATGGATAAAAAAACGGAATGTACACTTTAGAATGTAATAAATGTGACGCGCAGTATGTAGGTATGATTACTTTTAAACCTAGAATCAGAGAATATGAACTCTGTTTACGAAATAATAACTAATTATTATTTTTATAAACAATAATTATTAATCTAAAACACTCATCCAAATTGAAAAAACCTTCCGAGCAAAGATAAATGTCGCCGGCAGGACTCGAACCCGCACCCTTCTAATGTCCGGTCAGATGCTCTACCGTTGAGCTACGTCGGCTTATCGCAAAACCCGCCAAGTTAATCATTATATACTAGTGTTCCATTCAATAATTACTGTTTTTATTATATTTTCACCTGTAAACAACCAACTTTATTAGTATGAGAGAGGCTTGTAACGGCTAAATCCCTCAAATAGATGGCGTCGAGACAAATTATGTCTACATTTTATTGGTGAAAATTGCTTTGACTTGTCAAATATTTATTAATTGATAAACTAAAGTTCTTTTAAAACTTAAGACAAGATTTTTGTGCATAGTGCAAATGGTAACAATTATTATTTTTATAAACAATAATTATTAATCTAAAACACTCATCCAAATTGAAAAAACCTTCCGAGCAAAGATAAATGTCGCCGGCAGGACTCGAACCCGCACCCTTCTAATGTCCATTTATCGCGACATTTATCTTTGCTCGGAAGGTTTTTTCAATTTGGATGAGTGTTTTAGATTAATAATTATTGTTTATAAAAATAATAATTGTTACCATTTGCACTATGCACAAAAATCTTGTCTTAAGTTTTAAAAGAACTTTAGTTTATCAATTAAGAAATAATAACTATTCCGAGTTTGCTAATCATTCATTAGAGACAGGCCATAGATTCAACAAAGAAAAAATCTAAGTTTAAACATTCAAATATTAATACATATTTTAAAATGTACGCCCTAGAAACTATAGGCGGCCTCCATGGTCAAGGGGTAAGGCTCTTGACTACGAATCCGAAAGTCGCAGGTTCAAATCCCGGTGTGCGCAAGTAAATTTTATTTAATTAATTTCTGCTGTTTCATAATTAACTAATTTAAAAATAATATATGGTATATTTGCACACGTTCCAGAGTGGAAGATACTCTCAGTATCGCCCTGGTGAAAGACCACCATTCCGAATTGAAACATTGCTCGAAATGGCTTTTAGCCGTGTTTGATGACGAGATCGGAATAGCCATGTATTTCCCCACCTTCCTATTCACATTCTCCTTCCCCTCCCCAATACCTTCAGCCTCAAAACAATCTCCAATTGGGGATTCCATAGTTTCACTGGCTTCAAACGGTTGAAAGCAGTTGGGACTCTCGTGCGGTATTCATATATAAAAAAAAGAAATAACATAAATAATAAATTATACTAAAATTTGTTTAGTAAACAAAATAATAGCACCCTGTAAATCACCTTTGTTAACCATGTTTCCTAGTTGTTTTGACTCCTCCCACCCCCCTCCCCCTCCAAATCTACACTCCCGCTACCCTCACCTAATAAAACCTAATTATTTTTTTACCGGTTTAATTTAAGTTAGTTTTAAGAATGCTATTAAATGACACGGATGTGTCGAAACCAGTAGTAAATACATAAATTTATGTAACAAACGTATACTTATAGTGGATAAAATTCTTCGAATAAAAGATATTCATCACCACTTTACATGTTATTTTTCACTTAGTGTTTTTTTCAAGTATCCTCTGGTCCTAATATTATACTATTACCGACATCATGTTGAACTAATATTATAGTATTACCAACATCATGATGAACTAATATAGTAGTATTACCAACATCATGATGAACTAATATAGTAGTATTACCAACATCATGATGAACTAATATTATAGTATTACCAACATCATGATGAACTAATATTATATTATTACCAATATGAACTAATATAATCACCGGCGAAGCGTATTTTAAAATCACAAATATCGCGATCTGAGCGGGTTCATAAATATAATCTCACCACACATGTTGAAAAATATCTCAGTTAGAATGGTGATATATTAATCTGAGTTTATTGTGTAATTCTCGATCGCTATTCTCACCTAATTCCAATTCTGAAAAGTAAATCACTCACAGAACGCAATTTGGCCCCAGTTCCTCCGCTCCGACGCGGCCGCTGAGTGCCTCAATCGATGTCACTCACGATGCCAAAACTCCAAGTAAAATAGCAAGTTTCAACTTTTCGTTGATAAGTACCAAGAAACTTGTAGATAGATGTGGTAACGTAAAAACCATCACGTGTCACTTATACTTGGTAGTGAAAACCGATTTCTAAAGCGGCAAACAAATAATTACTTTAAGCCGAGTACTGCTTTGTCGGCTGGACCGTCAAAATGGAACAAGTGGAATTCATAAATATTCTTTGATGGAGTACTCTTATTGGACGAAGCTATTATGAATATTGTTTAATTCCATAGTATAATTAAAATATCTCGTAAATTATTTTATTTATTACATATATGTAAATTTACTATCGGCTGACGTATTGCCCATCTCACTAGGTGTGAAACTCCTGTGTTGAGATAGCAATTTACAGTTGTGCTTGTTCAGCTAGGATATTTATTACATATATGTACATTTGCTATCGGCTGACGTATTGCCCACCTCACCAGGTGTGAAACTCCTGTGTTGAGATAGCAATTATCAGTTGTGCTTGTTTAGCTAGGATATTTATTACATATATGTACATTTGCTATCGGCTGACGTATTGCCCATCTCACTAGGTGTGAAACTCCTGTGTTGAGATAGCAATTTACAGTTGTGCTTGTTCAGCTAGGATATTTATTACATATATGTACAGCTATCGGCTGACGTATTGCCCATCTCACTAGGTGTGAAACTCCTGTGTTGAAATAGCAATTTACAGTTATGCTTGTTCAGCTAGGATATTTATTACATATATGTACATTTGGAATCGGCTGACGTATTGCCCATCTCACTAGGTGTGAAACTCATGTGTTGAGATAGCAATTTACAGTTGTGCTTGTTCAGCTAGGATATTTATTACATATATGTACATTTGGTATCGGCTGACGTATTGCCCATCTCACTAGGTGTGAAACTCCTGTATTGAGATGGCAATTTAAAATTGTGCTTGTTCAGCTAGGATATTTAGATGACGAATAGATTAATGGATTACAGTTTAAATTTTTTTTTACTATATTTGGCAATTGACGTAAAACTCGAAGTAGATATTACACATTGTTGTGTTATTTTTGTAACAAATTTTATTTTACAATTCGATTTTTTTTGTTTTATTTTATAATTATAACAAAAAAAAAAATTTGTTATGTACAGAGTACGAAAAATAAATACATAAATATAATTTCTTCAAAAGATTGGAATCCACTTTGTGGCGTTTTTATTAATAAATTAATTAAAAATTATTTTGTAATCACCACTTTATTAATATATACATATGAACATGTTTCGAAAGGGAAGATTTCCTCATCGGGAATAAATATACAGAATACTAAAAAATATTAATTTCGTCTATAGAAAAATGATAAATAATGTAAAAATAGACAAAGTATAAACATAAACAAAAAATTGATTAAAGTAGGTAAGTAATTAATCAAAAATTCGTATATAACATTGAATAACAAATTTATATTAGAGATAAACAAAGAAATTATTTTCATTTTTGATATTAATATAAAAAAAAGAGATAACCATTTAAAAAAAAAGATTATTAATTATTTTTTTTTACAGTAACTCCACACAGGAGACCCTGAGGGAAATAATTTCCCTCAAGGCCTATATCATCTTTGGGGATGCTGTGTGGAGGGTCTTTTAGAGGATAGTATAGAGTGAAATTGGGTCTTGAAGAGACCCATGTTATAGGATGGAGGAAACACAGAGGCCGGCAGATCATTCCACAGCCGAGCTGTTGAACACAAGAACGAGTCGTAGAAGCGACCTGTTCTCATGTGACAAATGTCAACCGTGTGCAAATGTTGAGCGCGCGTTTGGCGTGTTTCCCGACTATGCACCGGTGCCGAAGGGATCAATGACGCCAGTTCCTCGGAGCATCTTCCATTAAAATACCGGTAGAACATGGACAGCATTCCCAAATGACGTCTGTGCTCCAAAGATTGCAACCCGTTTGTTAAGATAGGCGAATCTATCAAACGGACCGCCCGTTTCTGCAGAGAGTCAAGGGATTTTTTCAGATGTTTTGGGGCTCCCGACCAGAGGTGGCTGCCAAATTCTACAGTGGAGCGCACTTGCGATTTGTACAGGGTCAGCAGTTGTGTACTATTAACGTATCTGCGGGCTCTATATAATACGCCCAGCTTCTGAGAGGCTAACTTTACTCGGGCTTCGATGGAGCCCCCATACCTGAGCTGGTCACTTAAGATTACACCAAGAATATAATCTTGGGAAGATTGCTTCCATTAAAGGAGACTAGATTATCATTTCGATCCCTTTTAGACGTAATCAGACACGATTGGGTCTTTGAAATATTAAAATCGACGAGGTTATTCTTACCCCAAGAGGAGACCCTCTCGAGGTAACCGTCCATCCTTTGCTTCAAAGCCCTCCAAGCCGTTAGAGTTTGTGTGCCCTTTTGAGGGCTTGTCAAACAAAAAGCAATCATGGACTGTACTGTCATCCGCGTAATAATGGATTGGTGCACATGTCAAGAGGTCATTGATGTGCTACAAAAACAATGTCGGAGATATAACCGATCCTTGTGGGACGCCAGCATTTATTGAATGAATGCGAGGAAGAGATGAAACCATCAGCAACCGTCTGATTCGATATCTCCCTCAAAAAATCAGCAATCCACGTACAAAAGGAAACGGGAAATCCGTAAGAAGGCAGTTTGTTGACAAGTCCTCGGTGCCAAACCCGGTCAAAAGACTTAGAAATGTCCAGTGAGACCATTTGAATCTCACCACAACGTTCCAGGCACCGCCCCCAAACATGCGTCACATACGCGAGAAGATCACCGCACGAGCGGTTCCGCCGGAATCCGTACTGGCGGTCGTTAATGTTTTTGTTCTTTTCGAGGTATGTGAGCAGTTTGTCGTTGATCACACCTTCCATCACCTTGGACAGAACTGATGTGATCGCTATGGGGCGGTAGTTGGCTGGGTTGGAGCGGTCACCATTCTTAGGTATAGGATGAATGACCGTTTTTTCCAACCAGAGGGCACAGAGCCACATTTCAGGGGCTTAAAACTTTTTGTAATTTCTAAAATTTCAATTTGTCTAATTGTAACCCGGTTGTATTTGTATCTAACATTTAAAAACCTTTATTTAATAAAGTGGTGATTATAAAGTAATTTTAAAATCATTTATTTACATACATAAATCATTATCTAATATATATATAAAAAAATAAAGATTTGTTTAAACCACTTCACTAGGGACCCTGTTCTAATGTGGTAGAAATTAAAATAATTTTAAAAACTAAATTATAAGATGAGATAAGAAAATTAAATATGCAATTGAGGAAAAAATATATAGGAGGTGAAAAACAGCGCGAATTTGTTGTTATTTTGTAAAATGAGAAAAGAAATGAGAAAAAATACTGAAAAATATAGGCGTGTAGTTTGTTGATATACGAGTATTGTAGATGTTCTTAGTATCTGGCCACCGTATATAATATAGGCATGTAGTTTGTTGATATATTGTAGATGTTCTTAGTATCTGGCCACAGTAGATAATATAGGCGCGTAGTTTGTTGATATATTGTAGATGTTCTTAGTATCTGGCCACAGTATATAATATAGGCGTGTAGTTTGTTGATATATTGTAGATGTTCTTAGTATCTGGCGACAGTAGATAATATAGGCGTGTAGTTTGTTGATATACGAGTATTGTAGATGTTCTTAGTATCTGGCCACATTATATAATATAGGCATGTAGTTTGTTGATATATTGTAGATGTTCTTAGTATCTGGCCACAGTAGATAATATAGGCGTGTAGTTTGTTGATATATTGTACATGTTCTTAGTATCTGGCCACAGTAGATAATATAGGCGTGTAGTTTGTTGATATATTGTATATGTTCTTAGTATCTGGCCACTGTAGATAATGCCTTTGCCCATGTGTAAATTTTGTGTTGGAGATTTTCTTTTTTTACCAGAATATATGTCGTCGATTTTTTTTTCAATTAAATTATCAGATGTTGGTGTTAAATGATAGTAATTTTTATAGATATCTAAATATTGATGATAAATATCGTCACAACCATGTATTTTTTTATTTTCGGTAAGTAAGGCAAGGAATAAATTGTATTAAAAAATTACAATTTTGGAATGAATTGTGTTTGAAAGTAACATATTTGGAAAAAATTGTATTTGAAAGTAACAATTTTGGAATAAATTGTATTTGATAGTAACAATTTTGGAATAAATTGTATTTAAAAGTAACAATTTTGAAATAGATTGTATTTGAAAGTAACAAATATGGAATAAATATTGTTTGTAAAAACCTCAACAAAAAAACTTCATCATAAAAATCAGGCGAATGTTGCAGTGAAAGATAAAAAAATATTATTTTTGTTTTAAAATGAATGCTGGCGAAGATAATAATAACATATTACAACTACATAAAAAAAACATCATTATTTTACATTCATAGTTATATTGAGTGCTTTTCCTTGAAGTGATTATTCACAAAAACGGCGCTATAAAAATCATCCGATTATTATTATTAGCATTGTATTTTGGTAACAATTTTCTTAAACTATTCTGGGTGACGAATACATTTTTTAACAATATCTGGCATAACGGATGAAGCTTGTAGATCCGTGAATAATAGTAATAATAATAAAAGTAACATTTAATTCTAACACTGTTCCTTATTAATGTGACGAAATGCACTTATTTCATCGGTCGATTTGGAGTTAATCACAGCTTGTGAGACAAATCGTGTGACGGAGACAACGGTTTACAATCTCGAAGTTAGCCGATAATCGACGACAGTCTCTCTCTTAAACCCGACGGGTGAAATAAGAGTTTACTTAAAATGTCGCTGTCGAGAAACACCGTTATGCGTAGAACAGAAGCGATGAGTAAAATTTTAGAAGAGATCCTGAAAGAAAATATTAATAAATACAGGTTCCTATCCTTGCAATTCGACGAGTCAACGGATGTCACTGATACCGCACAGCTTTGTTTATTTATACGAATGTGTTTTGAAGATATATTTGTTAAAGAAGAACTGGTAAGAATTTTACCGATGAGTGGACAAACGAGAGGTTTAGATATATATAATTCGTTTAAGTCTTTTATCACTATAACAGAATTACCAATGAATAAACTGGTATCAATTACGACTGATGGAGCTCCTTCTATGGTTGCTAATCACAATGGATTTATAAAAATTTGTAAAAGTGATGTTAATATTCCAAGTTTCACCAACTATCATTGCATTATTCATCAGGAGGCATAGTGCTCAAAAATATTAAACCCAGATGATGTGATGAATTTAACATTCAAAATAATTAATTCTATTCGTGGAAGCAGTTTGCAAGACGCAGATTCAGAGAATTACTAGAGGAATGTGAATCTGACATCGGGTAACTACTATTACACACTGATGTAAGGTGGCTAAGCCGTGCAAAGTTTTTAAAAAGATTCTTGGATTTTTTGCCTGAAATAAAAGAATTTATGTCAACTGGTGAAAATTCATATCTTCAATTGGAAGATGATAAGTGGGTGCGTGATCTTGCTTTTCTCTCTGACATTACAGGAAAGCTAAATAAATTAAATTTGCAACTTCAAGGAAAGAACAAAACATTGACTGAAATGGTTAGCGACGTGAATGCATTCAAGGGGAAACTTATATTCCTAGAAGCACAGTTGAGGAGAAGAGATTTAAAACAATTCGAAAACTGTTACGAAATGAATTTGATAGAAGATTTAAAGATATTTCAAAAATAGTGGATATAATAATATTCATGTCATTCCCATTCAATGATGTATAAAATTAAAATTTTTGGATTTGGACCAAATACTATATGAGAATGAAGTTCATAACCTTAAATGCGATATATTTTTGAAATCAAGGGCCTCATTCCAAAAAAGTTATTGGAATTTACTTTGTGAAGAAAAATATCCTAATAATAAATAATTATATGTATTTACAATACCACTGTATGGATTTATAATAAAAAAATAAAATAACATATTGTTTTATTTAAAAACTAATTTTTGGCTTTAAATTACTATTCTTCTTATGATCACCTAAAACATACGATGTTGGTAGACCGCCGTCTATAATTTAAAAAATAGTCGATCTTACTGGTAAAAAGTTTGGCCACCCCTGATATAGACCATTAAAGGAATTGATTTTTCGCGATTTTAGATGCACCTTTAACAATTATTTGGGGCGTACGGTGATGCAAAAAAAAGTTTTTCCTTGTCTACTTTGAAAATATTATGAAATTTAAAATAAAAAAATAAAATAAACATTATGGTGGACTACTCCAAAATTAAATTAAAAACCACCAGTTTACGTTGGAACAAATTTGCCGTACATGATTTGAAATATCGACCCAAAAAAAAGTTTTTTTTTAAATGTTTTGTTTTTATATTTTTTATTTAAGTAATCATATTTAAATATCATTTTTTGAAATACGATAAACCCGCAAATAATTTTCTAAGTTTCCCATAAAATTACGATTTTTTTTCATGCCCTAGACTACATAATTTAAAAGAAATAAAATAAAATACTTTTATACGTATTCGACATTTACTAAATTTTAATTATAAAAATATATTACTCAGTTTGGATGGGTATTTTGGCTTCAAATCCAAAATTAAGCTATGTATGAAACAGGCAGCCAGCCGTTCCTCTTAATGACAGTAATCTGTAACAAGTTTAATTTGTAAATAACATTCATGTTAAAGTTGTCGTTTGTAGTAGATATTAGGTATTAGGTTTTTAATTTAATTTTTTTTTTCAAAATACCGGATTAAGTTCACTTTGGAAATATCGACATGACATGATAGTGCATACATTTGGAAATATCGACATGACATGATAGTGCATACATTTGGAAATATCGACATGACATGATAGTGCATACATTTGGAAATATCGACATGACATGATAGTGCATACATTTGGAAATATCGACATGACATGATAGTGCATACATTTGGAAATATCGACATGACATGATAGTGCATACATTTGGAAATATCGACATGACATGATAGTGCATACATTTGGAAATATCGACATGACATGATAGTGCATACATTTGGAAATATCGACATGACATGATAGTGCATACATTTGGAAATATCGACATGACATGATAGTGCATACATTGCACGGCATGATTATTATATTATATATTTGCTTTACATTATTCACGAAAAATGGTTTCATTATAGATTGAATTCATTTAAAAATCATAGAATACAAAATCGCAAGATTTCTCAAAAGGATCCGATTTTTTTACGAAAGCAAACAATCCCACCATTCTTGTTTTGCAAAATCTATCAAATTGGTGAAATGTTTTATATGATGTGGGTGTCCTACTGTTGAGTACTTGTTTTCTTATCAAAAGAAAAACAATGCCGAAGGCTGTGGCAAATATGAGGTTCACGGGAGTACAAACAAAACCGCTTACATTATTCATATTTACATTATTTTACCAATTTACTTTTATTTACTAGAAATACGTTACTCTCACTGTTCATACGCTCAAATATCCAATAAGCGTATTATTCAACAACATTCACCGCGTCGCAAAAAAATATTGTTCCATTTGAGTCATGAAGAAAAACACACGGAGAAAAATGTACGGTCCAAGTTTCCATTGATTTTGTCAATTTCACAAAGAAGTAATATTGTTCCAGGGCCGCCGTAAAATAAAGCGCTCTATCCCGAGTTAACAATCAATACGCCTCAAATAAATCCGCCGATTCGTCCGACCGTTTCTCATACAAACGGGACATCTTCATTCGACCTTGTCGCTCGGCTCGGGGACTTATCTCGAGCTAACCCCTGTACAGTACAACACAATACACATACACGAAACGCACACCGAGCACTGAATAGTGTATCCTGTTGACTTACTGACTGTGTACAACAGAGCTATGTGGAGACTCAGTCAAAGTTCGCCGGGAACAGGGAACAACCAGCCACAGGCATTCAGGGAACGACCGAGGAAATGAGAAAAGCAGTAATAGAGAGAAGGCCGGCCGGGCTCCGCAGCGTACAGCGGAAACAGTGCCAGCGAAACGCAGACAATTTAGAATTTAAATAAATGAGAAGTCGACGAATAATCAAACGTTTTTTTCGCTACATATTATCTTCGCCTTCGATTCTTATCCATCGAAGAAATGGACATTTCGTAAATAAAAGAAATAGATTTAGCTTCGGATGGCCCCCGGCCTAGCCCGGCTCCGGGGAATATTAAATGTAACAACAAGGCGAACAACTCACGGAATCATTCACTTTTTACAGCGGATTTGATTATCGTCTGGTAAATGTTTGCAACATAACATTACCGGAAAAATGAACGTTCATTTATTTTTCTACTCCCGTTTATTATACTACAATTTGGAACATTTTTTAACGAAATTACAGATTGTAAGCAAAATAGCAATGTTTTTTGTGTTATCGCCGAAATTAAGCTCGAGAAACTCCAACACGGAATATTGATTTCGTGTTAGTTGGTTAGTAGCTAGTCCTTGTAGGTCTAGTAAGTAGCAACCGTTGTTATTGGGCATTCGGGTGTATTCGACATTTGCCCGTTACTGTTACTGTTACTTTCATTTCTGTGCCATGTGTCCCCATAAAGCTTTTTTCAAATGTTACCACAGAAGTTACTGAATATTATCATTTCATGTAAAATAAAAATATTTTGTCAAAGCCTTTTAGAATTGAATGAGTAATTATTACCCCACGTTAACATAAAACCCAGTGTTTTAGGTAATAATATTATTCGAGTTGATATATTATAAATCATGGGGAGGGGAAAAGCTAGTCAGTCATCTAAAGTCACCATCACGCCATTTGCCACAGTGGTAGGCAGAGAGGACATATCGTAACGGCTCGTGGCCCACAATCATTGTTTCATTCGCATGTTTGGACCATTTCACGCAATATAGATCTGATACCTACTCTCCTGTTACACCGAGTCTTTAAATGGTCGTGATCCGACCCAGAATTTCATTCTCCCGATTCTGCCTTCTTCTTCCATTCTCTTCGCCCGATATATTTTATATAAACACCCCTTTCTCCTTCAATTCGCTCTCCTTGTTGAAACCAGCTTCCATGTCTTAATTTTGTACATTACTCTTACTAATTATTCATTACTTTTTTTTCTTTTTTTTAATGTAAATCAAATTTAATAATACTGTTATTAAGTTGTACAAGAATGTTTTGTTTTTATTATTATAAAAGCTGTTTCGGCGTTCAAGGCCATTTTCAAACTGCGGTTAATACACATTATGTCGACTTATTTATATAATTTTAATTACTCCTACCCAATTCTACTTTGGAAGGGTTTTTAATTCTTAATTGATTTATATAAATGTGTTTTACTGTTTTGATAACGTGAACGCACTGTACGAGTATATCATTTAAATACGGGAAAATACATTATAAATGTAAAAACCTCACAGAAAGGAGAGTTTTAATTATTTTCTAACTAAATCGGTTTTACCAATGATAAACCATTATTTTTAAAATCCCGTCCAAATTAGAATGGGGGTGGAAAGGGAATAAATAAAATCTTATAAATACGTCATCAAAATGTGGATTAACTGCAATTTTAAAATGGTCTTGAACTAGCTGTCACAATTATAAAAACTAAAAATACTTGCATAACTTCATATTTTCATTTTGAAACATCCCAATGGAAAGTGATTAATGTAATAATTATTCGTGAAAACTTACGATTAAACATCATTTTTGGCTAACATGCCAAGCTTAATTGATAGCTAAATTTCCCCAAAGTATTTTGCCATGTTACAGACTGCGGAGCCCTTGAACTGCCGGAGAATTAATTCTTTAGAAATGTTTTCAATGAAACTAATTAAACCTCAATTATTAAACAACCTTACACGCGAACTGACATCGACCTCCTGCTTTATCGGGAGAACTGATGGTAGAAGCTATGAAATGCCCAAATTTTATAATTCACGAAGTAAAATAACTAAAAAAAATTATAATAACTAAGTAAAATAAATTGTAAATAAAACTACTGATGTTTTGAAATGTTTGTCGCCTGGGAACCGGTTTCAGTAAATATCTATTAACATGGCAGTAGATACACCATCAACTTAGATTTATTCCGATGTTTGAATTTAAGTAGACTATATATTATAGCAATACAAGAGTGGCTCTATATCAGCCACCAATTTAAATTCAATTGAATAATAACATTATTAAATTTGATTGTATATAGTAATTGACAGTTATGATAATAATTGACTCTAGGTTGAGAGCCGTCACCGCAGACACCAGAGTTTTCAGAGGGGTTGAGGTAGAAACCGACCATTTCCTGGTTGTGTCGAGAGTAAATCTCTTCCGCAGCTGGCGCTCAAAAATGAAAACGGTGTCGACCCCAACTAGAGTCAAAATAGAAAAACTGCAAAATGATAATGTAAGAAGTAAATATGAAAATTATGTAGAGATGAGACTGAATGATAAGGTAATGGACGGTCTAAGCATAGACGAAACATGGGACCACATAAAAGTGAGCCTCTGTGAATCTGCTACAGAGGTATGTGGAATAAGTACGCAAGGTAGAAAGAAAGGTGATGCATGGTGGGATGATGAGATTAAAGCACTGGTCTCAGAGAAGAAGAAAGTGTGGTTATTTCTGATAGCGACTGGCAGTGCTTCTAGCGAAGAGAGGGATAGAGCGAAAGAAGTTTACAAGGGATGCAAGAAAAGAGTACGTGATGGAGTGAAAGAACAAAAGAAACACCTGGAAGAGGAAGAGGGGATCAAAATGACAAACCACTTCCAAGAAAATATTAAACTATTTTGGAAGGAGGTCAAAAGGTCACGAAATGGCCCAGAAAGTGGATGTGTGAAAGTGATAAAATCGAAAGATGGAAAAATGTTGACGAATGAGAAAGAAATAAAAGAGAGATGGATGAAATACTTTGAAGAGGTCTTCGAAAGCAATCCGAGTGATAGAGATTCCAGTGGCGAGTCAGGTATGAATGAGGATGAGGTGAATGTTCCCAAAATTAGCATGGATGAAATTAAAAGATCAATTAGATGTATGAAGAATGGTAAGGCTGTTGGTGTTGTTTGGTTTCGACAATATTGCTGCTGAATACTTTAAAAGAAATAGCCGTATAATTCTCAGTTGGTTATGCAAACTTTTTAACCAGTGTCTAGTGGAGGGTTACACCCCATTAGATTGGAGAAGGGCTGTGATCATGCCTCTATACAAAAGTAAAGGGTCACGCATGGAATGTGGAAATCACAGGGCTATTAGCCTGCTAAGTTCAGTTGGTAAGTTGTATGGTAGGATATTTATTGAAAGGGTACAAATGAAAACAAAGGATAAAATATGGGATATGCAAGGCGCATTTATGAGTGGAAGGGGGTGCATGGATCAGATTTTCTCATTGCGTATGCTCACAGAAAAGTTTGTGGCAATAAAACAGAAACTTTTCTGTTCTTTTGTAGATCTACAAAAAGCATACGACAGAGTTGACAGAAAAAAGTTATGGAAGGTGTTGTCTAAGTATGGTGTGAATACAAATCTTATACAGGCAATCGCATCGCTGTACGAGGGAAGCGTTGCATGTGTTAGGGCAAACGGTGATTTTACGGGGTGGTTTGACATCACAAAAGGTGTTAAGCAAGGCTGCGTAATGTCACCGTGGTTATTCAATCTATACATGGATAATTGTATGCAAGAATTGAAAGAGGTGGGTCTGGGCGCGAAAATGAGTAGTCTGCAAGTATGTTGTCTGTTGTATGCTGATGATGCGGCGCTGATTGCTAACAGTATAGAAGATCTACAGTCCCTCGTATCTAGGATGAACGAAGTATGTATGAAGAATGACCTAATGATGAATGTAAATAAGTCCAAAGTCATGGTGTTTGAAAGAGAGAGTACGAAAACAGTATGCAATATAGTTGTGAAAGATGAATACTTGGAGCAGGTCGATGAGTTTGTGTATTTGGGAAGTATGTTTACGAGAGATGGAAAGACTGATAGGGATATTGAAAGAAGGGTGAATGCAGGAAACTCCATTAACGAAGGACTGAACGCGGTTGGCGCAAACAAAAAGTTGTCCAAGGAAGCGAAGCTAGCAGTCCACAATGGAGTGCTGATACCAACCTTGATGTATGGTAGTGAGGCATGAAACTGGCAGAGCAAGGATGAAAGTAGACTGAATACTGTAGAAATGAGATCTCTGAGACGAATGTGTGGTAAAACCATGTATGATCGAGTGAAAAATGTTGAGATTCGTAAAGAATGCAAGGCTGATGTAAGCGTAGTGAGCAAGATTAAGAAAGGGACGCTTAGATGGTTTGGGCATGTAGAGCGAATGAACGAAGAAAGGAGTGTAAGGAGAATATATGACGCGAATGTGAATGGAAGAAGAAGCCGGGGACGCCGAGGAAGACATGGCACGATCAAGTGAATCAAATACTCGAGTCGGGCCATGTCAGAAGTCGGAATAACAGAAGAGAATGTATGAGGCGTTGTATGAATGTGAATGAAGCAAGAAGTGTATGCCAAGATCGAGTTGTTTGGTGGTCCGTCCTCTCTGCCTACCCCTGCGGGGAAACGGAGTGATGGTTAGTTAGTTAGTTACTTAATTAAATTTGATTTACTTTAAATTACAAAAAAAAGTCAAGTATATTTTTCGGGTTGCGGGGAGGTTATCGAAAAATTAATTTAAATAAACAGCTTTTAATACAAATTTATATAGAGGAAGTTTTACAAAAGGTAAGCCAATTAAGTTTCTTGCACTAACAGTGGTTAAGTACAGATGTTTAAGTACAGACAAAAAAAAAAAATATGAAGGAAGGGAGGACAAGAAGAGGAAGGAGATGCTCTCCATACATTTTATACTCGTGCATCAATTTGTGGTCGTACGTGTCACTTCGGTTCGATATTTTGAAAGGGTATTGTGAAGAATGTCGATATTGTGAAATTATGCGTTATATTGCGCACAAATCGGGAATTGGAGAATTTATCCTAAGATTGGTCATGTATGCGGGTAAATAAAAAAATCGGTTTGTCGGGTTGGTCTTGATGGTATCTGAATTTTTATATAGTTAATGATCTCTATTATTACTAGGCTATTATTTATCATTTTAAATTACAAGATTTGATCAAATATGAAGCGTCGTTGAAGTTATGGAATTTTAAGGATTCATTATTATTTGAAAATGTAAATGAAATCTATAATTTATCTGCTTTAAAAAATTACTTTGCATTCGTTCGGATCTTTCAATATAGGCTTGGTATAAAGGTGTCTATATCGGTGTGCAATATTTAGAATGAGTGTGGATATACGCTGTGCAAAGGAAGAAATGTTGCAAAAAGATTTTGAAATACGAATTATGAATTCCACCATTTCATTGACTTTATTGATAACTTCATTAGTTTGTTTATATAATTTGGTTCCACAGTATTACCGCAAATGCACCTATCTCATTTATTTTGTATTAATACTTGGTTAAATGCGGAAATAATTTAAATGTATTTAAAGGCGGTATTATATTTATTCTATAATATTATTAATAATAATAATAATTGGATTACTTCTATAGCGCCGTCTTCGTGGGAAAATCACTTCAAGGTGTTGCCACATACGTTAATACATATCCTTTCTCAAGGTAAAATTAATTAAATCACGCGCACCTCCGCCTACTACCTCCCGAAATCTGCCGATTTTGGGGCGTTTAAAAAAGTTTACTTAGAGAATTAATTTAACCATGAAAACAAACTTTAAAAATATATTAATAATATGCATATTTAATTTTGAAAGTGAAAATTGTAAAACTAATAAATATATAGACTAAAGCTCCCTATTGTGGCTTGAAGCGTTTGACATTATAGTAATTGCGAGACGTAGTCTGTTTCCCATTGAAATGATATCAAGCTTGCAATATTCATAAACAATTTTACTGTGCATTTTTGTAAGAGATTCGAATGTAGCACCTTCCTAACCTCCCCGATAGCGATTTTGAATGAAATCAGTGCAGAACTCTAGGAATTTCAATTTTGCTTTTCGACTTTAGAGTCGAGATAGCAGGAGCGCAATTCCCGTTCTTGTTAAGGAAGATTCCTTATCCTTTTCCTTATCCTTAAAGACTTCTAACTTAACTGCGGTTTTGGTTCTCTTTGATGACAGCTGTCATTAAGGGGATGGCATTCATTCAAAATATCAATATTTGCGTAGTTTTAACAAGAGAAAAACTCAATATTAAATATTTAACCAATAACGTTATTATTTACTTTAAATATTATTAATTAGTAAATATTCGGCATGGTAGTTTACAATTCACGACAGCGTGGCATAGAAGAAAGTCGTTTCGGGCAGACTGAGTTCAATGAATCCAATTCCGAAGGCGGTGAACTCACTCCCAGTTTGCAAATCCGGATTCACTCATTCCAAACTCACACTGAAGGAACGACTAAAGTTATAAATTGGAGTCTATTCAATAGTGTAATATGAACGATTTTTGCTTCCGGAACGGTGATACCGTGCAGACCAAAAGGAACGAAGGACCGAATCTGAGGAAACGAGTTCGTATGACTGAACTCGAAATAAGAGGAATGACCCACCTCTACAGTTGGCATAGATTAACCACGACGGAAAATGTCACTTTTAGAAATAGTGACAAATAAAATCATAACCATCTAGTGAGATAGTTACCTTTTTACAAAACATAATTCTTCATTAAAAGGCGTATATATGTTATTAGGGGAGGGGAAAAGGAGGGAAGGATGGTAAGGAAAAAGTTCCCCCGTTCATGGCGTCTAGTGTTAGGGTGGGGACAGATTGGACTCGACGACATCCACGTTGGTCGCCAGTGTTAGGGAGGGGAACAGAAGGGAAAAGAGGGTTGGCGAAAAGAAGACAGTGCGAACTCACCCTGAGACCAGATTCAGGACTGGATCCTGGCTCCAATGTGGCATAGCTCAGCTGGTAAAACATAGCTTTTCTCATCTCAAAGTCAATGGGTCGGCCGCAGCTTTAAAATTGGAGTGGGTATCTAACTACTTAATTGAAGAGAAATGTGTGCTTCCAACTCAGGATTTATTTATATTAAAACATGGGCAGGTAAATAACATATAAGGTTCATCACAAAGGGGGAAACCTAATATGTTCCTAACAAAATCTCTCTCTGGGGGTTCTCCAACCGGGCCTCTTATTGGAAAAGGCACAAATATTCAGCACATAATAAGAAGGGAAGTTTCTGTAGCGGCTAACATGTGAAGCTGGCAATCGGGAGACGCCATCGGCAGGCCGGATTTTCATGAGGCCAGCGTCCATGTTCCCAGGTAGATTATGCATTCCCAAACTGATTTTAACAAGAATAGGGAGAGATAATTCCATGTCTGGATTAGGAAATCCAATGGTACCAGAACGTTCTTGACAACAACGTGATTAGATTAGGAAATAATGCAATCGCTACATGCTCCAAGGCACACACGCAGCTGATAGTTCGGTGTCTGGAATCGGAATGTGAATCAAAAGGATGGCCGGCCGCTCGCTTCGCGAGCCCACTCTGTTCCACGCGGCTGGAAATTAAGTGCGTACGCTTGTCTCATTGGTTGATTAACAAAGATGGCCGGCAGAAACTTATCGGATTGGATGATAATGGTCATGTGATTGCGAGATGTACTGTTATGTTTGAGATGACCCCCCCTCCACTAGGCTTTAAAGATGTGATGGCCCGCCCTTCCTTCGTTTATGATTTAATTTAGCAATAGACTTCCGTTCGCGCCACCGATTTAAGATGACTCCTCTACTGCTGCCTTAAATTTTCCTAACTAATGTGATCGGAAAACTCTTTGTAGTTTTCCTTTCAATTTGAGGTTTTTCTCCTCCTTGGCCAGCGTGTAACGTCTAGCCCTATGCTAACATTCGAGTGTTTCCGATTTTCATGATTTTTGCGGAAATTACGCACTAGAATGTGGTCAATTTTGCCAAGCTTTTCGCGAGTCTACGTTGTGTTGTTTTTTGTTTCAGACTATTGGAAAAACAAGGCCTTATTTTGTGGTAACCCCTATTCTTTGTAGCGTAGGCAGACTCTCGCATACCATTGACAGAATTCGTATTCCTAACATTCCTATCTTAGACTTTAATGTTCTGAACTCTCTATTATTATCCTACTATGCAATCTACGTTAATTTCCTATAGGAAGACTAGCATTTTCCTAACTTTACCCCTAAATTTTCTATTTTTCTTCTATCGTGAGTTTTAATGGGAAAACTTAGCTTCTGGGCTATACTAATTGCACTATTCCTGATCTATATAATACGACGTAGTTTCAATTTTAAATTTGGTATACATAAATGTAATGATCACAGTATTATCGTCTTTCCTCATCGTACTAAGTGTTATTCTACATGGGTTAGTTTCAATGAATTTCATGGTTAAAAGGTACAGTTTTACTTGTTTTGGCGCCATCTCCATCCTCTCCTAAATTTGGGAAAATTACATGATTAGGTTTTAGTTTTCACAGCTTTTGTTATGACGAGTGATCGAATACGGTTTGTTTTGCTGCAATTCGGCTCCAGACCAACCCCTAAAGTACTCAGATGACCACGTTTCCGGTTAGTAACTCTCTCTTCACAGACGCACAGCCTGACCAAATCGGTATACGTAACCTCTTCTTTTAGTTCGTGCGCTATTGGTCATCCCCTGTACCGCGACGGAAAGAGCACCTTCCTTATCCATGGGTCCGAGACCCTCCGAATTCCCGTCCTCCAGACAGTTACATTTAAAGGAGATCAAACCGGTTCCGTCCCCTCGTCAAACAACATTATATACTTGCGAATTTTTGCAAAGTCCGGGTTGAAAGGCCGTCCCCCGCATCAAGAGTTCAGAGATAACCACGCTTAAATCAGCAATTATCTCTGCCCAATCGATAGGTACAAATTATAAATATATGTAAACAATACGAGTTTTTATAATCCACAATACTCCAGTTTTCCCAGAAAATTGTGGATCTGACATCTCCAACACAGGTCGTGAATCTGTGCCAGATACTCAGACATATTACATATCAAAATACATGAAAGTGATAATACAATATATATAATAGATTACTTTTGGTTTGGTTGACAGGTTGATTTAATGAGACCCTGCTATCTCATGTAGTTTGAATTTAACTGTAGATTGATTTTTGTTTGGAGAAAAGGTAGGACTCCAAAAGCCCAAAATTCGCAAGGCCTGAACCTTGAAAACCTAAGTCGAAGATAAAATTAATTTTATAACATAACTTGGGAACGTATTGTCGACGAATGATTATGCTTATTTTGACATTTCTAGTAATGTGGTTTTTTGTTTGTTCTGTTGAATTCATCAATATGTTCGAACGGGTGTGGAGCGCCTTTGAATTGAATCTTTCTATGAAAATGGCGCTATAAAAATATTTATGTACGCAAACTACAAATACGTGATTTCTAAAAGAGATGATAGTTCATCGCAAAAGATGATAGTTCATCGCAAAAGATGATAGTTCATCGCAAAA
Organism: Halesus radiatus; assembly: GCA_022606495.2. Taxonomy (NCBI): domain Eukaryota; kingdom Metazoa; phylum Arthropoda; class Insecta; order Trichoptera; family Limnephilidae; genus Halesus; species Halesus radiatus. The sequence continues at coordinate 268,371 of JAHDVE020001908.1, read as the reverse complement.
GATGATAGTTATTTTTCAATTAAATGTCGACGTTTGTTAAGGTACTTATTCTTCGTAAGATGTACTGAAATTCGAATATATATATACTTATACGTATCTACATACTTCGATAAAAGAGGGTGTGGTTTGGAATGTTGACCTAGTTTTAATAACAGTCGAGGAAGTGTGTCATTGAGATATGCGACAGTTATTAAGTGTCAGAGACCCCCGTCAGGAAGCATAACAATTAGGATTCATTGGTTTGTTTTAGAATGATAACGATCTTTGAATTAATAAAAATCGTTTGGGATGTTTATAATTAGTAACGTTAGTTTTCGAATTTAAGTGTTAGGGAAAATATATACTAATAAAATAAATTGTTTTTATAGGAAATATACATAAATATAATAATTGGTTTTATATATATACATATTAAACATTGTATATAAATAAAGATAAAATAAATAACGGCCATATAGATTTGATAGATACATTATACACTTTCTTTATATATATACCTATCCATACACACATACATACTCTTAGTAAAGGCCAAGTTTTTAGCCGAAGTTATTTCACTATACACCTAGGAAAATACACACGTACATCGGGAAGCGGTCAGCGAATAAACTGTCTCTCATGTCCCTTCGTCTCGCAGAAAAACAGGTAGGAAAGCCCATGGACAATTATCGTTCCCTCCTATCATACCCTACTGTGAAAATGTCACCTTGTCATCGAACATCGTCAAAGATAGGCATCGATCCATGACACCTCGGAATGCGAGTCCCCTCAAACACCCTAAATGTCGACGCTTCTGGGAAAATAACTCACCAACGTCAGGATGGTAGGAAACCAGGTCCACCCTCTGGAAGCGACGGATATCCTCAACATTCAACAAGTCTGGTTCTTTGTCCACGAGGGATAATTAGGTGAAGCCAGACTGGTATTTCGTTCCCTTCTCCCGTCCTCCACGTGATAGAGAGCTTCAGACGATTTCACTCGTTTAACCCCTTAGCCAACGCACACGGGATCCAAAGTGAAAGTCAATAAGATGTTCTGAAGTTGTTGTTTATGAGTCAACTCAATAAAAGACAATTATACAGGTAGGTATCTACCGGAAATTTTTATAAATACTTAAATGTATTTTTATAAATACTTAAATGTATTTATGGAAAAAATAGGTATTTTTGAATATTTAAAAGTCAAGTGCTGGTAATGAGTGAGACAATTGAATTATCTATAGTACTAGTTTAATTATAATTCAATGCGAAAGGAAAGGTTTATCGTAAAATATCTTATCAAGGAAGATGTACCCGCTGGGTATCATAAAATGTACTTGAACACAAATATTTGATTAGAACGGCTTTGATCAAGTATACAAAACATTCACTCATGATAGATAACGGTCGTATAGTATTGACCTATACATTAAACAGTAAATATAATCATATATATATATACATATATACATACATATAATATGTGCGCTTATACATCATTAGAAATATAATTCATGTCTCCGTCCTCGCCTTCCCCGGGTAATCTGAAAACTTTAATATTTAATGGTTGGCTCACCTGAACTCCCGACAAATTCATAATTTTTCCAGACGGGTTATACACGCCAATATGAAGATTCAGAAAATATTGAACTTCCCTGCGTAATTCTCTTTACTAACTATTAATTAAATCCGTAAACCGAACGCTTGGTAATATTTTAGAGCTTTATTATTTTTCTTTGACGAAATTAATCCCACGCTAGGTATTAAAATGAATTATATGAAACTAAGACTCAGCTGTTTTTAAACTTTCACTAAATTATTTTAAACGCAATTATATTTAATTTTTCTTAAACTCGTAATAAATTCAGTTCAACACAAAATATGAATTAAATCACATTTCATTTAAACAATTTTAATTAATTCACAGGAGCAATTTTAAAAAATCTTTAAACAAATAACTTTATTAATTATAGAAATTTTTCAATATTTATTAAATTATTATTAGTATCACATTGCACTTATAATTTTGAGAAAATTAAATCAAATATATTGTTATCAACTTTAATTACAACTTTTAGAATCTTCAACGTAATTTAAGTATTATTAATTTTTAGGAAATTTCACTATTTATGAAACTATTATTGTATTAGATCAACAAGAGAATTTATTTTAACACTTTATTTATTAGAAGACGAAATTTTTGAAGTCCAGGAAAAACACTTTTTAATCACTCCGCACGCAATTAACGACGTATCAACTCGAGACGAACTGCCTTTAAGAAAATTTTAATATTAATTTAAACACAAATATTTTATTTATTTTAAGATGAAATTTTTGAAGTCCAGAAAAACACTTTTTAATCACTCCGCACGCAATTAACGACGTATCAACTCGAGACGAACTGCCTTTAAGAAAATTTTAATAAATAAATTATTATTAATTTGAACACAAAATCACTTTATTTATTTTAAGATGAAATTTTTGAAGTCCAGAAAAACACTTTTTAATCACCCAAATACCGATACGCCCGTAATGAACTATTTCTTCCAACTTATTTCGCGACGAACTCCAATCAACTTCAATTCAAACACTTTATTTATAAACACTTTCGATTATTATAATTTCACTTAAAACCACCAATTTTAATTAATTCACAGAAGTAATTTTTAGTATCAACTTAATTATAATGAATTTTAGAAACTTCAATATTTATCAAACTATTATTGAATTAAATCAAACTATTGTTGAATCAATCCAACAACTATTTAAAAAAATTTATTTAAAACTTTATTTAATTGTAAGAAACAAATCAAATGAAACTTCCTAAGTCCAAAAACAAAACAATTACTTAAAATCGGCCAGCACGTAATTTAATATTTCCTCACTCGACTAACTCCCATATTCTGCCGTTACATTTCCTTATATATCTAGCTTAAAATCAAAAGGCCCTAACTGCATTCCATACCTTCATTAAATTATGTTCTCTATTAACTCGTAAACCTATATGTAAGTAATACTAATTTCGAATGTAATTCTTCAATGTAAATATTTAGGTAACACCTGGCCCGCCTCTGAATCCATCACTTTTCCTCACTCCGGCCAGGATCGAATTTAGTTCATTCCTCTAGATCGCCCTGCTGTTCCTTATTATAGAATTGGAAATTTCGATTCATGTTTTTTTTTCTGAAAATATTATCTATCGCTTATTCTTTGGTCGCCTATGAACTCGGGTATCTCGTAATTATAGCCACTATGTCATTATTGAATTTTATTTAAAGAAGCGCCTTCTTCACATCGTTCAATTTTAGAATTTCCCTTAGTCCCTGGTTGTCTTTATACGCGATATCTTTTTATTTGTGAATTTTCCGATGGTAACATGGTTTTTCTCTGATCTAACATGTGAATATTCGATTAACGCATATTTTCGTGCAATTTTCAATTGATCCTAATATTGGTGTAAACACTTTATAATTTCTTCCCCACCTCACCTGCCTGAGTTAATAAATATACCTTTCCAGAATGATTTTTCAATGTGTTGCACTGCTTCTTCCTGGTCTAGCTGTATTACACCTTTTGCATGTACCTGTCGTCTGCTTATACTTTCATCCGGGTCGATTGATATCATCCTTAATTGATTTTTCACTACCTTTAATAATTTTATGTATTAATTTATTGGCGTTTTTCCTGCGATTTACCTACCCCAAACCTGGTAGATATGAGTTCGTTCACTTCTTTCCTGGCCACTCCCCCTTTTCCATTTCACTCTAACTCAATATCGCATTAGCTTACTCATTATTATGGGTAATAACCATTACTTTTACAAAAAACCGATATAAATCAGAGTTAATCGAAAACCCATTATTTTTTATTACTTTTCCTTAAATAAATATTCCTATCTTCCCTTTATAACCTTAATTGTTTGTTTGTCTCTTTATCACCTGAGTTTCATGTTCATCTGGTCGCTTAAATAAACAATTCTTGTCGCCTTGTTTACATTAGTCATTGACAACCTCAAAATTTTACCTAAATGTATCGAACTATATTCAAAGTAGTAGTCCATATATCTCAATATTTCTATTGAATTCCTTCAGTTTAAATTTTATAATTGATTGATACATTTCTCATCTACATTTTCATAATATCTGATGTCCCGAATCTACTCAATTAATACCTTTTATCACCTAAAATCAGTCTAGTTTCACTCCCTTGTAATTATCTACGTTCCTGAAATTAGAAAATTGTACTCCTATTTCACATTAGTCCTGCCTAAATCGCCTCTTAAGTTTGCCGAAGTTTCCATACTGTATAATTCTTGTTTCTTCCCTTTTTCATCTGTTGAAGCTATTGTTCTCTGAATTATTTTCTCTAATTCGTTGTTTTTCCGCTTAGCCTTACATGACACGTCTTTCTGTCTAAATTCTAATGCAAACACACCTTTCCCAGTGCAAGATAAATCATCACTTTGTAGTTTTTTTTTATTTGTAATTAACATTTTGCGTATTATTTTTACTTTCTGTTTTCACTTTTCGATGGTTATTCATCTCTGCATTACCCATGTTTTCTTTATAGTTCACGACCTCTCTCGCCCTATTCGCCCTCTGCTGGAATATTTACATTATAGGCCGTCGATCTGAACCCTTTCGATTCACATAAATAATTAATATTTCCTTTGTCCTGTCACCACTAATTATTGTTTATGTAAAACGCTCGTTTGATTGGTAACGTTTTCGTCGATCTGGCCCAATCCTGTGATGTTTATTTATAAGAGGGAACGCCTTCTTCCCACTGCCATCTCGTGGTGTTATGTTGCAACGAGTTTTATGAATCAAAATTATTGGATTATAATTCACTGTAATCAAACTCTCCACAAGTCGATAGATGTCGCCCCCTTAAGCTTTTCTAGCATGAAAGTTATGCATATAAAAAAAAATATTTTCCAGGGTTCTATTAAAAGAAAATGATGATGGTTAGACCATTACATGTTGAAACATAACGTTTTGCAATCGAGTGACTAGAAGTAAACCAGAAGCAAGAAATATTATTCCTTCAATGACTAGAATCTCCTTTTCTTTACGTAACAATGCTATTTAAATAAGAAACAAAAAAATATTAAAATGCATTATAATATAATATAACTATAATATAAATTTTGGTTCTAAACCTTGTCTCAATTGAATATATCTCAACAATCTGTGTTTTCAAATAATCTCTTAACAATCTGTTTGGACTTTTTTTGCTGTGTCTCCGGAATTCCACAGTTAATCAAAAAGTCTCTAAGCCTAAAAAAAAAGATAACGAATTTTCATTAAAAAGGACGAGAATTACGCTCCAGGTATCGCTTACTTTCTCTTCTATAATTTTGAACGAATTGGTGCAGAACTCTAGTCATTCAACATGGCCTCCGATTTTAGATTCATGCTCAGCTCCACCGGATTTTGAAGTAAATTGGTGGAGTGAGAAAATTATATTTATATAATATAAGTGTCACAACCGGTAGGTAATAATATTGCGATTTTTAACTAGTGATCGTTTTGTTTCGTGAATAATACGAAAACTTAATTACATTTCCACAGTTTGTCGAATATTCGCCTCCCTATTATCACATTTCACCCCCGCTCTCCGACAGACATGTTATTTATATGTCGACACATAATAGTAAAGGGTGAGAAGCTACTATCACAATACCCGACAACCCAAACTGACACTCCACAAAAGAACTCTTTTCGCATATCCAATGGAAATCAAGGCCTCTACCGCGTGATAATAATGTAGGTAGTTGGGAACACTTTCATTTTTTTAATATTTCAAAGAAAAATACGAGTGGAAAACATTTTATAAAAAAAAACCTATCATAAAAGCACTTTTATTAAAAAAAACGTTCGATTCTACTGAAAATACACTTTTTGAGATATTCTGTTATTTTACGTTTTTATGTCGTATGATGATGTTTGTATTTAGAAATTTATGTCAATATGGACGCCACGGGAACTCGGCGAGTTCCCTTTGGGGCTTCGCTATAATATTGTCTTTAGGGACTACATTTTCCATTTCTGTTCACTCGACTGATCACTCCACCACGTTATCCTCTCCGGGCATATACCTCGAACAAGAAGACACATTCTTTGTAGGAAATTTCACTCCATATTGATTATGACACGAAATCAAATGCGATAACACCTGCGAACTAATCTCATTTTATCAAATTCAAAAATATTTGCTGACATTGCAAGGTATGAATTTATTGTTATTCTGACCGGATCTACTTGGGCTAATACCTACAACTACATTTACTGATGCCAGATCCGCCCGGAACAATGATATTCATATTACGGGAATGATGTACATTCACTCACCTTCAGAAGTCCGTTTTATTTATCCAACCGTTTATTGTATTCATATCAAGTACAAACATATGTAATACATAAAACAGAAAAAACTTTTTAAAGGCTAGTTTTATATTCTCTTACGGTTAATAAAACACTTAAACTATCCAGATACACTCCAACCATTATTACGACCTCGACAAGGCCATAATTCTACCACTATTTATATCAAATTGCCGTTGCTTTACCGACGTAATTCCGGGTTTTATTGACAAAACGTCAAAACTGAAGTTAATCATGGGGAATAACTATTCAGAAGTGGGACGGAACAAAACATATTAGTAGGGCCCTATTTTATATGTTAAGTGTAGTCGAGGAAGAAGAAACGATTCTAAAAGCAATCATATATTTAGGCAAAAAACCGACCTTTTAATAATTTAAAGTTTCTTTGTATCATATAAAAATATACAATGCAAAATAACACCTTTCTCCATTTTTGCACACAGTCCTCATAAATAAAATGTTTATTCCGGTATGTGGGGAGGTTAGTGCAGACCCACACATACCATATACATGTGGTAGTTATACAAAATATATAAAAAAATTTAAACAAAAAAATAAAATGATAGTTGGTGGGTTATACATTACACATAAAACAAAAATGATTAAAAAAAATAAACAAATACTTATCAAAGCTGTATATTGAGTATTTTTATATGATGCCGTGAAGAGATCTATACTGTTTTTATGTTTGTGTAATACCGCATAATAATCGCAATTACCAAGTCAATGAGACTATGGCATCCCCAATTATTAAGGTATGTTATGGAGCTGAGGGCCTAAAGAAAGACTGCCTACTCAGATCTGGTCACTTAACACGGCTAAAGCCGCTTCGACTTATTTAGGAAAAAACAGAATAACTAACATTTATTCAACAGACGACCTCTGGACCACAATAAGAATAATGATAATGTTTTATTATCTTTTTTTTATAAAACAATAAATAATAGTTTCACAAAATACGAAATTAAATTATATTAAATTGATAAATTCCTCCACTCCGAAAACATATAATAGATTTAGCCAAAAAATTTAACTCTATTTTAAAATTGAACTAGAATCCCTCTATATCAAACCTCGGCCGCTGGACCCCAGCACCAACCCCCTCCGTCTCAGCACAAATTCCATCTTATACCCTCCATCACCTTAGCGAGCGCTCTTAAATATTAGATTGCCAGCAAGTGCCGCTAGCATATAAAACACACTTTACAATTCTTTGAAATATAAATAAACAAAAGCAGCACAGTACAAATAGGCAGCCCGCTCAATGGGTAGAGAATATTATCTCCACGTTTATGCACCTCTAACCAAAGTTTACAAAATGGAAATGTTCCCTGGCAATGTACACAAAAGTTTACAATACGATATATTAAATTGATGTGATTGATAAAAAAAATAAATTTAAAGTGAGGTGTTTTAAGTGCAGTTGAGTGGTTTCGGTGTTGGTCTGTATTTGGTGTCAATGTATTTTCTATTTCAGATCTCTCTGTGTCACGTATTCCGAGTTTTATTTTATTTTTAATTTATTATTGTTGTTGTGATTCTTAAAGAAGAGTGCATTTTTTGTAGGGTTTATTACCATAGTATAGGAAGTTTTTTGTCCTAATGTTGTATTGGCGCTTCCTTAATGGAAGTGTTTTAGTCTCTGAGATCAAGTGTTTCTAATATGTGTGATTGTCATATTATGTCCATATTCATAAATTGAGGAAATGTATACAAAATGTTTAGCTAGGCTAGCGGGTTAGTGCTACCTAAAGTCACTTATAATAAAGTTTTTAAAAAATGACGCACCTCTGCGCAAATGTGTCCACAGCCCGTAACACTGTAAATAACTTAATGTGTTAAAATAAAAATGTAAATATCTATGAAGAACTTTTTACCCTTTTCAAGGTCGAGCTATAAATATTCTCCAGTCCTAGAAATTATAAATATTTCTAATAAATACCAACTCTTCTTGTGCCACCAATCTTCTAATAAATAAAACAACAATAGAAAAGGGGGATAAAATAGCAACTGTAAAAATCATATCATCTCTAATATTAAATTTTCTAAATTTTAAAATTAAACTGCGTTCATTTGAAGCGACCTGCCAGGCAAATATGTTTTTCTGTATCTGTCCGTACATAATTAGATAAAGAATAGGAAGTTATATTTGTACTGGGCCCTTGAGGTAATTTTTCAGAAAAATGGCGTTATACAAATCATCCAATTATTATTATTATTATTATTGTTGTTACTTATTGCGAGTCATAGAAAAGGACCGTTTTTATACAGAAAATAAAAAGCGCGTAAAAATTTTAGGAATGTGTTCTTTTTGAAGATTTTAATTCAACTGAGAACTCTAAAAGAGTTAAACAGCTACAGAGTGTGTAGTTGGAAATATCCATGGTTTTCGTGGGATGACTTTCAAAATCGATCTCTGTATCTTTTCAACAGGTAAGAGGTTAGTTTTAAAGGTTCCCCCCCAACCGATTAAACAATATTGTAAAATGGATTGCACAAGGGAATAATATATTGTTTTTATCATATTGGATGATAGGACGTTTCTCAATCTCATGAATATATATAAATAAGTTTTCTTACTCTGGTTACCGTATTTTGAACTTGTTCTTTCCATTTTAGTTGACTGCCTACTAAAACACCCAGATACTTTATGCTATTTTTGCCGTTGATGGGTAAACATTTGGTATCGTCGCATTATTTTTTATTTGCACACTGTGATGAATGGATTTTGATACAAGTATTGTTTTCAATTGTTTTTTTCTTTTAAAGAAAATGGGATGAAGTATGTTTTGTCTGTATTTAGTGACAGACAATTTTGGTCGAACCATTTTTTGAGTATAGATTTGTATTTGCTATTCTCATTGTTTCCTTCCATGATTTTCCTTTTGTAATCACCACAGTGTCATCTGCATAAGATATGATGTCTCCAACTATGGGGAGGTTGAACATTTTATTTACATAATAATAATAATAATAATAAATGGATTATTTTTATAACACCTTTTTGGTGAGAAAATCATCTCAGAGGCGCTTTACAAAATAATTAATCTAACGTATACCTTAACACTTAGACTTATATCTAATAATTTACATATAGATTAATTATTAATGGCTTAAAGCTAAAATTTAACACTAGAAAATACCTAATTCAGACTTATAATTAATGACTTACATCTAAGACTAATATAGATAGCGACTTACAACTTTGACCTGTAGTTAGTGACTTAAAACTAGTGACAGAGGCTTACTTACATATTTACATTATAGAATAAATTATGTACAAAATGTTAAATCAGAACAACCTGATATTGAACAGCAGTGGGGCGAGTATATATGTGATACATCACAGCTGCATGTGTATGCTTCTGATCAGTTTGAGGATAATATATATACATATATATCATATTCTATATGTTAATAAAGATGGTAATGCTAGACAGATAGTTCTATAAGATTAAATTTAAGAAATTTTATGAGCGGCAAAAAGCGAAGGAAGTTTTTACTTATATTAATATTATGTATATGTTTTATTGTTAGTTTTACTGTTTATTGTTACATATATAATAAAAAGGATTGGACCGATGACAGTACCTTGTGGTATACCGAAAGATATGGTTTTGGGTTCACTTAACGCATTATTAATTTTTAAATATTGAAATCTTCCTTTTAGATAGTTTTGGAACCATGATAGCACTATTCCATCTATCCCAATTTGCTTTGGTTATTCGATGAGTTTGGAATGCGATATGCTGTCGAAAGCCTTGCGGAGGTCTATGAAGATACCAAGACACCTTTCTCTATTATATAAATTTTGCATTTGTTAATTAAGCAATCGAATCCCGAGTGCTGAGATTGTCTCTGAAATCGAATTGGTTTGAACTCAGTATCTCCTTCTCTTTTATGTAGTTGTTGAGTTGTTTCTTCACATTTTTTTCATAAATCTTAGCTATGTTTTATGTAAGGGCTATGGTACAATAGTTCGAAATATGTTCATCGTCACCAGATTTAAAAACCGGGGTGACCGTAGTTTTCTTGTAGCTGTTCGGGAATATTCCCTTCTTTAGACTTATGTTTATTATATGTGCAATTGGTTTGCTGATTAGCTCCCGGAATATTTTCACAGTAATGTTGTCATACCGAGGGTTTGCTGATCCCCTTAAGCTTATTATAGCATTTTCCACATCTTTGTCAGTTACTGAAAAAAAGGTCTGAAAACCTTCATCAAAAATTGGATTTGGTTCTGCTCGGTTTGTTTGATTTTTGTCTAAGATAATATTTTGAGCAAGATTGGTACCGACATTTGCAAGATAATCATTAAATGCATTTCCACAAAATTGTGAGTTTTTTTCGGTGTTATAAGTGATTCCCTGATAGGAAATTTCTTTTGGTAATTTTTGTTTTGTTGTTTTGTTTGTTATTGTATTGATGATTTTCCAGAATCTTTTATTTTATCACGAAAATACTTTTCTTTTGTCAGTCTAATTAAAAGTGCAAGTTTATTTCGGTATTTCTTTTAAAAAGTAACAATTTTTTGATCATTCGGGAATTTTTTGGATTGGTGATGGTATTTTTCTTTATTTCTGATTGATATCCAAGGGTTATCCATGGCTTTATTAATCTGTGTTTAGATTTTGGTTGAGAAGCACTTACTTATATTATACCTGTCTTTTAGTTATAGTTAAACTTAATTACATAAAGATATTATCAATATTATTATTATTATTACTATTATAAATGTGTTAATTTTGTTTTTTTAGAACAAAGTGACGCTAAAAATTGAATTGAAAGTAATAAATGTTTACAGGTAAAGAACTAGTAAATGAATAATAAATAAGTAATATCTATGTTGTAAATATATCCATACTGCTTTCAGACGGGAACTAACCCTAGAGTCTAGTCTAAATTTTCCTGAGATTTATGTCACAGCTGATTTTGACTTCGAAAAGTTCGAAAAGTATTTTTTGTTACCTTCTTCGATATCATAATACCCAGAAGGTTCCCTACCCCTGCTTCAAGGCAATCCCAACAAGCCCTCCATTGATATGCTTGGTGTAAGCCTAAGTGACCAGTTTAGGGATGGGGCACCATCGAAGCCAGAGTAAAGTTAGCCTTTCAGAAGCTGGGAGTATTGTACACCGTATACATATACTTTAATATTTGTCAACCACTTCTGGTCGGGAGCCCCAAAATATCTGAAAAAACCCTCGACTCTGGGCAGAAACGGGCGGTCCGTTTGATAGATTCGATTATCTTAACAAACGGACTGCAATCTTTGGAGCACGGACGTCAGGTGGGAATGCTGTCCTTGTCCTATCGGTATTTTAATGGAAGATTCTCCGAGGACCTGGCGTCATTGATCCTTTCGGCACCGACGCACAGTCGAGAAACACGCCAAACGCCCGCCCAACATTTGCACACGGTTAACACTTGTCACTTGAGAACGGGTGGCTTATATGACTTGTTATTGTGCTCAACAGCTCGGCTGTGGAATTATCCGCCGGCCTCTGTGTTTCCTCCCTCCTACAACATGGTTCTCTTGAAGACCCGAGTTCACTCCTTCCTATCCTCTAAAAAACCCTCCACACACCATCCCCAAAGATGCTATAGGCCTCGAAGGAAATTATTTCTCTCAGGGCCTCCAGTATGGAGTTAATGCAAAAAAAATATTTCGTGGAAGCGATAAAAATCATCAAAATGTTCTAACGGAAAAAAGCCTTCAAACAACTTGTTAATTTGATAAGTCAATGTGCGCCTCCACATATATAGGTACATCGAGAATGAGAGGGGTGTGAGGTCGGGGGTGCGGGAATGAGAACCGGTTCACCATTAATTACACTATTGTTGATTGATCAAACCGACCTTGATCGGGTGAAACGAATTAGATTCCCACTAATTACGAGTATAGAAGAAACGCTAATTATTACGGGCTTGGAGGAAGCACGGTGAATTAGGAAAGGAAAAGATTCGATTAAGTTCTTTACGAACTTTTGTCATATTCTGATGAAGAAAGATATAATTCTAATAAGCTTCATTTCCCCTTTATTGAAATGTAATCAATTAAAAGTACTCGATGTACCAGTGGTTAATTTCGAACCTTTGTGTAGGCCAAAGGTCAAAGCAATGAATCAATGCTGTTGATTTTTCATTTTGGTAAGATAATTGTGGCTTCTGCATCATTGATTTAGACAGGCTTTCACTGACAACTGTATACTACCTATAACAAAACAAAATATTGTTTTAATTAATTTATCCATGTTTCTATTGAAAGTGTTAGAAGAAACATTGTTGAATTAATAAATACATTGATGAATGAATTAACAATTACTTTGTAATCACTACTTTGTTACTACTTACATATCAAAAATTTTGAGAGCGAAGCTCTCTTCATCAGGATTATATTCAGGAGTGTAATCATTCTAAGGTGGTAAAATACGTTTTTTTACATAAACATTTAAAAATACAATTCAATTTCTGAGTTCGAATTTTTAGGTAAAATGTAGAAATTTCATGCACGCGTTTTTGCCTTGACAAAAACGAATGCAGTGATAAACCAAATATCTGAAAATAGGCAGCACTCGAATCTACGAAATTTTAATTATTTCTGTGTACCAAAAAAAAAACTTGACAAATCAGAACGATTTAAAAAATATTTGTGACGATAATTGTTTTTCATGACGAATTCCGCTTATTTTCATCTGTTTCAGATAATTATAAAACTGGGTCAATGAGTTTTGAGAATTATTTATTTATTTATTATATTATATACGCCCTATATAGGCTTTTACATATTAAAAAAAAAATATATCAATTTACAATAGTAATACAGGTTCCAAACACATCAAGTAGGTGCATAGGTAAAATATATAGTCTTCACGAAATACAACAACTAAATATTTAATTAGTCTCGTGAACAAATTCAGCAATAACATAGTTTAAATACCATTTCAAAACGTCAATATACAAAAAACACCTCACATTCACTAATACTTATACTGTAGACACATATCTTACTAATAATTATAATTTCACTTTGTATTCACGTTGTGGCATCATTATTAATAAATGATTTAAAAATTACTTTGTAATCACCACTTTATTGATATATGCATATCAACAAGTTTCGAAAGCGATGATTTCTTCATCAGGAATATATAGAATACTAAAAAATAATAATGTCAAGTGTAGACAAATGATAAATATTCAACACAATAATGTAAGAATAGACAAATTATAAACATAAACAAAAAAAGCTTAGTGTGTAATAATTATTCAAAAATGTTGATAAAAATGTACTATAAAACATTGAATACCAAATTTATATTAGAAATTAAAAATAAATTATATTTATTATTCATATTATTATGAAAATGAATTCTAGACTTAGCTATTTTTAAAAAGATATTTGTTAATAAAGTGGGGATTATAAAAGTAATGCTTTATTCAACTATTAATAATAGCGCCACAAAGTGAAACCCAATCTTTTGATGGAATTATAAATACACTGATGTTTGTTTATGATGCCTACAATAAAGCATCAAACAAAGAACCAACGCAACAAAAGGCATAAAGAGGCCTGTTTATAGTAATATTAAATGAAATATTCTAGTAAATTATACTATTGACCGTTGCGATGATCAAATGTGCAAAACGTGCGCTGCGAGGATTTTAAGTAATCGCTAATATTTGATAGCGTTCTCAAAACCAATTTTCTAAATAAGATTACGATGAATTCAATAAGATAATTCTTTGGTACTTATGGTACAGTCCAATTTTTCGTACTTTTCCTTATAATTGTTATTTTATGGAAATATTAGTCACTAAACGACTAGTGTCGTGACTCGTAACTAAAAATGGGAAACTAACAATGGGTTTTGGTTATTATCGTCGCTTTTTAATAATATTTTTATGTAAACTGGATTTCGTTCGGATGGAAATATTGTGTTCCAAATTCATTCAAGGATTGTTTTGTAAAAAATATGGCCCTCAATGGAAATTGTGGATTATATTTCGGCCAAATGATTAAATGTTTTGCCGAGTATTTTCTTCGAATTCAATTACGTTAATCGAAGAAGAAATTTGGGAAGAAATGTTACTTTAAACAGGCATATTGAAATTATTTACAAAATAAAAAAAACAATGAAGATATATGTTATTATAAAATGAAAGTACATTTATTTTTCATGCCTACCGGCTTCGGATGAACCGTTCCATCGTCAGGGCAAAATATATACTAAACAATATTACAAAATTAGGGCAGAACATACATACTAAGGTACAGTGGGGGTGGGGGCGTGAGTAGGGATTAGTAAAGAGTGGCGGAAGAGATAGAGATTGAGGGAAGTGGTACAAAATACATTTACCTATCGATTAAAGTTATCACCTGCTATGAACCCTGCTTATTAAAATCCACCTACTAATTCCTTCTTTTACGGGAGATTAATGAGAAAAACATTGCTTTTAAATATTATTTGAATATTCTACAGCCGCCATCGCGCAAATCCATATAATTTAAAATTAACAATTTTAACCTAATCTGCCGTTTTTTACTATTTATTATTTATATTATATTAATGAACTACATACATACATATTATATTAATTAACTACATACATACATATTATATTAATTAACTACATACATATTATTATGTAATGTAATGTGTGTAATATGTTAAGAATGTATAAATAGAATGTAAAAGTAGCACTGTAGGAATACCACTGAATGGAGTTATTTAATCATTTTTAAGTTTATTTATAGTAAAGCGCACTTGAAGTGAAACAACACAAAACTGGGCTATATAAATGCTTTGTTATGATTATTATTATACATGCATATTATTCTTAACCTATTTCAATACTCATATTATATATCATATTACATAATACTACATTATGTTATTTATATACCTTACATATTATTCCTATATAATACATTATTCTTATCTTACACATAATAGCTATCTTATTTATTATTATTTTATATTATACATTGTTATTTTGCCAACTTATTTTGAGATTGAAGAGTTTTTTCTTTGTTCTTACTCGATTCTCCATTTTCAGGCTATCGGAAAGGATATTGTATATACGTGCATATTCAGCAACATGGTATATGCGTCTTTACCACTTTCAGTATTTACTGTATTCGTGTACAATTTATTATATTGTCTTGTATAGTATTCGTGTACTTGTAATGTTTTTTTTTATATTTTGTAGATTAATAGACATATATTATATTTGTACGAGACGTATAAGCCCGCACACGGGAGTGTAAATATTTAGGCACCGGCACACAGAGACGCATCACAATTGTGATTCGCTACTCCTCCTGAGAAAGGTGTTTGGTAAGTGGGGATGTAGTCGCCCCGAGCGTATTTGATTTGTAGCACCAGCCAGTATGGTCGATTGCTTGAGGTGGTGTCAGCTGTCATATGAGCTAGGTTTGCTACGTATGACGTACGACTGGCATTCAAGGTCGGGGCAAACTCGCTAGTAGGCTGGGTGGCTGTCGGGCTTGGGTCGGGGCATATCCGGGGATGGCTTTCGGATCTCACTGGTCGCTGCAAGCTCGTGAGTAGGCTGGGTGGCTGTCGTGCTCATGTTGTGGCGTATCCAGGGATGGCTTTCGGGTCGGACCGGTCGCTGCAAGCTTGTGGGTAGGCTGGGTGGCTGTCGGACTCGGGTTGCGGCATATCCGGGGACGGCATTTAGGTCAGTCCGGTCGCTGCAAGCTCGTGAGTAGGCTGGGTGGCTATCAAGCTCGGGTTGCATCATATCCGGGGACGGCGTTCAGATCGGACCGGTCGCTGCAAGCTCGTGAGTAGGCTCGGGCATATCCGGGTACGGCATTCAAGTGGAGATAAATCATGGTCGTCGAGTTTCAAGGTGAAGAAGCGTCTCGGATGTTGCTCGGGCAGGACCTCTGGCGGGAATGAATAACGTACCGCGGGGTATGGGTTTTATAGGCCTAGAGTTGGGTAAATGGAGAGGTATTTACACAGGATTCTTACACTTGTTGTTGTTTTGACGATCTTGTTTGTTTCAGAGGTCATTCAACTGGCATGTGTTGTTTCGATGAAGTTGGCAGGTGTTCACACAAGTTTTAACTTGCACGTATTTTGTTTATATCTTTATCTATTCAAATCGGTTTTCCCTATATGGCACGTTTGATAAAATATTCGTACAGTTTTCTGATTCTCAATAAGTTCATTTCTTGGTATAGTTTTTTGTGGGGTGTCTGGGTTATAATTGAAAAGTTTTTTTTATAACTTTACCAACTAACTAACCATCACGCCATTTCTCCATAGGGGTAGCCAGAAAGGACGGACTGCCAAACAATTCAATCTTGGAATACACTTCTTGCTACATTCACATTCATACATTGTCTCATACATTCTCTTCGATTATTTTGACTTCTGACATGGCCCGACTAAAGTATATGATTAATTTGATTGTGCCATATCTTCCTCGGCCATCCTCGACTTCTTCTTACATTTACATTCGCGTCATATATTCTTCTCATACTAATTTTTTCGTTTATTCGCTTTTCATGCCCAAACCATCTAATCGCCCCTTTCTTTATTTTACTAATTACGCTTACATAAGCCTTGCATTCTTTGGGAATCTCAATATTTTTATACGATCATACATAGTTTTACCACACAGATCGCCTCAGAGATCTAATTTCTACGGGATTCAGTTTACTTTAATCCTTTCTCTGCCAATGCCACGCCTCACTGCAATCAGAGTTGTTATCAGCATTGCATTGTGGACTGCTAGCTTCGCTACTTTGGACAATAATTTTATAACTTTTTTCTGTAATTCATTCGTGTAATTCATTCAAGTGTGTAATGTTTGTGTTTCCCCATATTTCTCTTAGGTAATTTAACCGATTTTGAATTGTCTGGCATATTTCCCAGGTGGTAGCGAATGTTAACAGACTTAAAACTGAAAAGTTTAAAAAAAATCTTTATAGAAATTTTAAACATTTAACCAGTAATTAATTATCTGTAAAATGCTTAATTCGTTGAAAGCTTTCAATCATAAAAATGCTTTACCTTTCCATTATGATATCAGTTATTGAAATAATTTTAAAAATACATGTTTTTCATTATTCATCGATTTTTATATAAAATATAATATGTGTTATGACAATTAATCTACGATCATGTCCGTATCATGGTAATGGTATATTTTATATGTCCGTATCACGGTATTGGCATATTTAATTCAATCAATATGAACAATAAAAACATACGTTAAAGAAGTTTTGTCTTTTGGGATGAGATCATTCCTTGTTTGACGGGGTTTTTTTTATTAATAAATTTCAATATATTATACTTCAAGCAAAGAGTGTAATGCATTATTTTTCAGCTCTTTACATACTCTTTATAAGTAGGGTCTCGTATTAGTCGATTAATCATACAAATAACATAAAATAACTCGATATAAATAATCAATATTTTAGTTTCTCTATTATTCCAGATATTATCGATAATCATGCAAATAAATACTATGCAAAA
Source organism: Halesus radiatus (assembly GCA_022606495.2). Lineage (NCBI taxonomy): Eukaryota > Metazoa > Arthropoda > Insecta > Trichoptera > Limnephilidae > Halesus > Halesus radiatus. Next base: position 250,488 of record JAHDVE020001908.1, on the reverse strand, counting down.
ATTGGCGAGGAGCACGCAAATAAAATCAGTCATAATTCTATCCAATCCAGTACAATAATAATAAAGATAATTGGATGATTTGCATAGCGCCATTTTAAAACTTCCTATTCTATATTACTATTTACAAATATTACTTCCTATTCTATATCTAATTATGTACAGATACAGAAAAACACACTTCATTGGCAAGTCGCTTCAGACGAACACAGTTTTATTAGAAATTTAAGCTTAGAGAATATATGATTTTTACAGTTGCTATTTTATCCACCTTTTCAAATGATAATATATTTCTTAGAAGATTTGTGACACGAGGAGATTTGTTATTTATTTGAAATATTTATAATTTTAAGTACTGTAGAATATTTATAAATTGACCTTTAAAAGCTTAAAAACTTTTCAATAGATTGATACAAGTCATAAGTACGGGAAACACCGAGATATCCTAATCCCGAATACGGTACCCGAGGTCTGTCTACCTGCGGCTTATCAAAAAACGCCCGGATTAAAATTCCGTGAATTTTGCAGTCGCTAGGAGAAGCGAACAGTTAAAGGATTAACTTGGTCGGCAACAGCGAACTAATTAAAAATCACCGAACCACAGTTCGGAGCTCACGAAGGAACCAGAAGAAGAATTTGGATATGATTAAAAAGGCAGATTTTGGCCGAAGCAAAGTCAGTAGTGGACAGAGACGAGTCAGTAGAGACCGTCCGGCCAGTGGTCGTAGTCGAGACTACCGTCGACTACAAAGCAAGCAGGCCGCATGCATCCCCAGCCAAAAACACTGCGGGAAGACTCGGCAGGAACCGCCGAACCCCAACGCCCACCGTTCGAGTGCAGTCGAATGCCTTTCGCCTCCTGCTCTCCGGCGCCGTGATCCCATCAAGGCACATACCCACATTTGCAGGAATCACCACCAGACAGTAGTCGAGCGCCTCTGGCATCCTGCTGATCATCCTCTTGAACCGTCTGAAACCGGACGTCAAGCTGAAGCCGAACCGCGTGTCCTTCGGTACCAAAACCTCCCGCTACCGGAAGTACCACCTGCTCTCCGAGACTTCCAACACCAACATCGAGACGATTGGTAATCTCCCCACTGGACCGTGTGCAGATTACCCGTAGAAACAGTTCGTGTAATTAAGTGAAACCCATAAAACCTACCAGTTAAATATGTGTTTTACATTATAAATTAATAAAAAAACTTGACACTCAACTAAGTTGTTTTCTACTGAACCCCAATGACCCAGTCATGTCAAGGTATTTACTTTTATACATTTAGTTATTTACAGTGTTGCGGGCTATAGAGTGACTTTAGGTAATTAAAAACCGGCTAGCCTAACTAAGTCCATTACTTCCATTTATGGATATGATTGTCTGAAAAGATGAGTTTTACTCCACTCTCTGACGGTCCGGTAGGGAATCGACATAAACCTCATACGTGATACCGACAAGGTACTGCACCATACATTTCAATGGGCACTAGCTCATGACTCGGTGGGGGGGGAAGCGGGAGGGGCGCGACGTACTTCTGTTATACCACAAGCGAGACAACAATTCAGTAGCTTCTCGGTAAACACGCATCCAATATATCTATGCACTGCGTTTCGATCATTTACCCTTTGAGTTCAAACATGGAGGAGGATGTGAATTTTTGGCTAATAATGGAGGTAGAAAAATATGCATATATATAAATTATTAAACTATAAATTACTGGCATATGCTTTAAAGGGTTATTAAAACTCTATCCTCAGCACTAACGTACTCCCTCATATTAGTATTCATTTTTGTTATATATGGAGCAAGGCGCTGAACCAGTTCTTGGAATGTTTTTTTGACATTCGGTAGAATTGCCGGAATTTTACATCATCTTCGGACAGTTCCCTGGCAGCAACAAATAACATACAATGAATATTACGTTCAATGTAGGGGTGGACCCAAAACCTCCTCCTTTTTTGTTTCATTCGAAGGAATAAATAGGATACCAGAGCCTCGTCTTCACCTCATTCCCCCGACATTTTTCGATCTTGAGTTTGACAGATCCAATAACATTCGGCGGAAACATAACAGAAATCTGCAATACCGACAATTTACTGGTGGCTACATATAACTGAAGACCCGTCAGAGAGTCAGAGAGTATGTGATTGCTCTTTCTTGGAACGGGTGACTAAGATACTTAGGTATTTGATAGTAATTTAAAGTGGAAAAAACATATTATCACTATAGCAAATAAACTTACAAAGTCTATGTACTTCTTTAGACAAACCCGCAATTTTCTTAACTTGAGTTAACTCAAATCACTGTGCGAATCGAATATTATAGCATGGGGTGGAGCTACCGATGCCGCCATTGATCCCATCCTTTAATCACAGAAAATAATTACAAAGATTATTCTAAAACTACCGATCACCAACAGTTCAGACGAAATCCTTAGGAGAATCTGTGTTTTGGATATTATGCAACTTTACGCCAAAAACATACTAGCAGGTCTAGTGGCGGATCGTGACTTTTGAGTGACCTATAGTAGTAAGATTGAAAAGTACGACTTTATTGGTGTTGTTTTAGCTGAAAATGATTTTTTTTCCAACATTTAAAGTTTTTGAATGGAGATTAAAATGTTAGGTAGGGCAGTGCCCCGCCTAGCTGAAAAATCTTCACATAAAAAATTAAATCATTTTGCTCTTCAACAATATCAATAACGTCATATTTTTCGCCACTGAAAAATCTCTTTAAACACATAACTCTATGTGACAATGTTCAACTGCTCGCGATACTAGATCTAAAGGCCAATCCTTTACTTATTCCTTTCGCTAAAAGAAAATTAAATTAAACTGAACAAAAATTACGGTAAATATAAATTGGATAGCAACATTTGTATCACTAGCCAAGACAGATTAAAAGTCAACGAAACGAAATAGACTACCATACTTGCTAAAACGAGGCCCACGCTAGCGTAGCGAGTACGGAACAATAAAAATATTTTAAATAAAATAAAAATACATTAAAAAATAGTTTTTTAAAACAACTCTCTAAGTATGATACCACGATTCAAACTTTTAACTATAATATTATACTGTAATTACTGTAAACGTTCTAAATTTTATAAACTTTGTAATCTTTTAACTTTGTAAACTATGTAAACTTCGTAAACTTTGTAATATTTTAACTTTTTAAACTCTTTTAACTTTGTAAACTTTATAAACTTTGTAAACTTTGTAAACTTTGTAAACTTTGTAAACCTTGTAACTTTGTAAACTTTGTAAACTTTGTTAACTTTGTAAACTTTGTAAACTTTGTAAACTTTGTAAACTTTGTAAACTTTGTAAACTTTGTAAACTTTGTAAACTTTGTAAACTTTGTAAACTTTGTAAACTTTGTAAACTTTGTGAACTTTGTAAACTTTGTAAACTTTGTAAACTTTGCAAACTTTGTAAACTCTGTAAACTCTGTAAACTCTGTGAACTCTGTAAACTCTGTAATCTTTGTAAACTTTGTAAACTTCGTAAACATCGTAAACTTCGTACACTTCGAAAACTTTTTAAACTTACTAAAATTTGTAAACATTTGCCTGCTCACAACGCAGGTTCTCCTAATGAGACAGGCACTGTACCATAATCCTTATAATACAATAAGATTATATAGATGAATAAATAAAAAAATCAAATATTTTACCTGAAAAAGTTATTTATTTGATGGATATCGTATAATCACGTGACAGAGAGAAATATTTATTACAGATATGTAAATCATTTGACTTCTGCGATATATTATGGGAGCTTTTACCTATTGTTTGCTTTTATCAATAACTCATGAGCTGTTTCTTCCATACCTATGCTCCGGGTCGACTTTTTCCGGCATCAATTAGTTCGAAAATAATGCCCAAGGCGAAATTTTAACGGTTAAATTGAAATTGAGATGGCGTGGAACCAAACGAACATCGGTAAATTTTAAATCATTGTTGAAGTCCCCCCCCCACCCCTTCGTCCCCTAGCTAACCGCCAACCACCCTCACACGCGCCACCTAACAGGTGCGGGGATTGATCACAAATTCCGAGGAATCCAATAACAACAATAGAATTTTTCCAGATTTAATATATCACCACTCAGAAAATTGCTTATTTGCAAAGTTTCGTCGACAAATACAAATAAATTAAAATAAAAAGATTCTTGTTCCTATAATGGTGTACTGGATGGATTAAAAAAATAATGTTTATTTACCATTTTGACGTTTGAAGTTTGGATGCAAACAAACCCACGAGTGGCATTAATTGCCCAGGGAATTACATTATACATTATCTATAACCATTTCACATCCTTATACTATGTAATTACTTCTCCCCTTCTTTGCTTGACGGCGTACATTTTCCCATTCTTGTATAATGATTGCACATATTTTTCCTTTTCTAATCTTATTGTGTTTTCCGTATTAAAAGACACGTTTCTTTCCCAACATATTGTTATGATAAATATTTATTCATGTTGAATAATCATTTCCCTAACAGAAGTATTAATTCAGTACTAAAACAAATTAAATTCTAGCCCCGCATTTGCATAACGACCTTTCTTTTCCGTCACTTCTTAAATTGACACCGCCGCGGCCAGGCGATGTTGATTTGACTCGTCAAAACTATAATATTTATTTTATTTTAGTACTTCAATCTGTGAGTTATTCTTTGAACGACAATGTGCCAAGGTATAACTGTGACGGTAAATCGCGCAGAACAAGAATGAACAAGTGATTATTTCACATCTTTTATTTCAAAATGGCGCCGCGAGAAAAACGCGACAGTTCGGAACATCATCGATGCTAAGCCTTGACATCCGTTGCTGGCAGTCTTAGAACCTCAGAAATGCTTCTGGGTTTTTAATCCTTCAGATTTCTGGAGTATTTCCGAGTGGTTCCCGCAGTTTCGAGATTTCACATGGCCACTGTGGACGGTCCTAACATTCATCACTCCCACGCTGCCACAATCAAAGGATCTACCCGACCAAGGAAACATTGATCGCTATCCTACGAAGTCGTCATATCGCCAAACTTAGAAGAGCTAGTTCAGTTAGTTTTCGCTTTAAAAAGGTTTGCAGGTATGATATTTCCTGTATTACATTTTATTCTTATAATTCAATGTATTACTTTATTTAACAAGTTAAATCTCTCATTTACTAAACTAGCCCCATGTAATCATGATGGGGAATAGTGTCCCGGCTTCAACGTTCCTATAGTTGAACATTCCCTAAAAACTATTTCTCCCGGTACTTATCCACAAATTGGCTATCTTTCTGTCTACAAACATAAACAATACTTACTCTGTAAACGGATGATTGGTTTTACCTTATAAAATTACTTTATTCATAAAGAAAGAGATTCCAACCGATACCCAATCGTAAAGACCATCGATACCCGCTGTGAAAAAAACAGTTAAAGAACATTTCAGTACAACAATAATCCCTATTGACGGCTGTCAGGTTTTGTTTAGTTCCCGAATATTTATTCAGTGCAGAATATTTTAATCCTCTTAAGATTCCATTATTTCTAATAATATCACCTAAAACTTTATAAAGTGTATTGCCAAAACAATTATAATAATCGTTAGTGCCGATAATTATACAGCTTTTTGTGTAATCATTTCTGTGCTGTGTTTTATTCCCAGTGAACTCTTGTCTCGCTCCAACCAGTGGTGGGCGGATGGGTTATCACCTTCCCACTTATACTCGCTTGACAAATTGAGAGGCAGTAGGATGACCTCTGTCAGCGATATAATAGTGAATTTTATATATTTTTAAAGAAAAGAGCAAAATGGAAAGGAACACCCGATCAACTAAACAGATTTAACTAGACACATTTAAAGAAAATGAAAATGAATTGAGTGAACTTAAAATAAATGCTGAATTTGTTAGTTCGCAATCTGATAAACTTCTGAAATCGATTAAAAAATATGGTAGGTCTACAGAAGAAAATTGATCAGCTAAAAGAGGAAAACTCATTAAAAGACAAATAAAATTAAGTCTATTCAAATACGACTGGCCGAAGGAAAACAGGAGTGATTAAGTGAATTCACCGAAATTGTTGGCGCAGAAGAACAACCCTGTGAACAGTCAGCAGATGCAGCAATTCGAATGGCAGGCACCATAAACTTTAGGTCTAAAACTTGTCCAAACCGACATCCAAAGCGCATCGCGTATTTATAACCGCAGACTAGGCATGCAAAATAAACTATCAATCCTGGTACAGGATTCGACTAACCGTCAGGCTCTATTAGCTCTGAAAGCTAAAGCAAAGAAATGTAATGTTGTCAATAAAAACAAAATATTCATTGGAAAAAATGACTCCATAATTCAAATAAATCATGTGGCAAGCAAAAGTAGAGGCAAAATAATACAACTTTTCTTACGTATGATTAAAAAATAACAAGATCATGGTTAAAAATAATATAGACCCAAAAATAAACAACATCAGGTCTGAGGATGACCTTGCTAAACTCGTAAATGAAAAAAACTGCATACTTTCTAAAGCAAATGTAATTCACTTTAAGTAAAACGATACACTATTACGAAAATAGATAATGACAATATAGGAAACAGCAAATAAAGCAATCGGACCTAACACGTTATTGAAGAAAGTACCGAATTAAATTTTTAATGTAAATCAAATTTAATAATATCACTATTAAGTTCTGCAAGTATTTTTAGTTTTTATTATTGTGACAGCTGTTTCGGCGTTCAAGGCCATTTTTAAACTGCGATTATTCCACATTGTGACGACTTATTTATACGATTGTATTTACTCTCACCCATTCTAATTTCGACGGGTTCTGATTTGTTATCGGTAAAACCGATTTAGTTTGAAAATAATTAAAATACTCTATTCTGTGAGGTTTTTAAATATACATTTATAATTTTCATTATTACATTTACATTTATAATTTACATTATTACATTTATATTTATAATTTACATTATTATATTTATAATTTATATCATTACATTTTTAAATTTAAAAACCTCACACAAGCATGACCCCAAATGTGTGCCACGTATGTAAAGCCCGGTCTTATGGTCGTCTTGTAGATGAGTAATTTATTGTCTGATGATAGTCAACTATTTCAACCTAGCATGGGATAGAGTTCTGCTATTGATTTATTTGCTGATTTGACTTTTTTTATGTGTTTAGCCCACGTTAATTTGGAATCTAAGGTTACTCCGAGGTATTTAATAGATTTTTCCCATGGAACCTTTTCTCCAAACAGTATTATGTTCGGCTGTACGCGGCGTGTAACAGTGGTCGCGACAGTAGAACTTGAGATCACGTTGGTATAGTCGGCGAATTGAGAAATTTTATCGTTGTGGTTAATTGGTGGGGGATATTGCTAGAGTATAGTTTAGGGGACATTGATCCGCCTTGGGGGACCCCGGCTTTGAGTGGACGTTCTGAGGATAGAATATCGTCAAGTTTTACTCTAAAAGTACGATTTCTAAGATAGGTATATACCATTTTAATAAATGAGATGGGAAAGCCCATAAGATAAATTTTATACAATAAGCCGATATGCCATACTCTATTGAATGCTTGTCTTATATCGAGCGTTAGGATCACCGTATGTTTGTTTATGTTGAAGCCTTCACTTATTATCTCGACTACGCGGAGAAGTTGATGAACTGATGAATGTCTAGTTCAGAAGCCATGTTGAAAATCTGGCAAAATTTTATTTTCACGAATAAATGATACCGAATGAGGATGATTTTCTCTAGAACTTTACCTAAGCAAGGAAGGAGACTGATTGGGCGATGGTTCGTGGTTAATAGTGGGTCTTTGTCCGGTTTAGGTATTAAGATTACATTTGCTTGTTTAAATGCTTTATGAAAACAACTAAGTCGTAGTGCCGCGTTGGAAATGGCTGTTAAGGCGCAGATGCCTTTTAACGGGAGGCATTTTAAAACTTTGTTTGATATGCCGTCCGGTCCGGCTACTTTTTTAGTCTCAAGAGAGTTGATAATTTTTTGAAGTTCATTTGGTGTTGAGAATTTGATTGGCAAGTCGTCAGATTCTGTATTTAAAATTGAAGTTACTTTTGAATCCACCGTTGAATCGAAAGATGGGTCGTCATGGTCGGTTTTCGGGGTGAATTGGATTTCAAGGCTACCTGCAAAGGATTCTGCCTTGTTTGCCGTAGAGTATACCACTCCGTTTGGGCCTTGAAGGGGGATATTCTGGTCTTTGGCCGTCTTAGAGTTTAAGAGAGCTTTCAGTAATCTACTCTGTCATTTTCGAGAGATGATATGTACACATGCCAGCGTTAATTGCGGAAGTCGTTTAGGGCATGTCTTACTTGGCGGGATAAGCAGTTATAGTGCATTTTTACGATGGGATTGCAACTTTTTTGCCATTCTTTACGAATTAATTTTTTTTCCCTAATAAGATCGTTCATCTCTTTGTGGGATACCATGTCGACTTGTGTCATTGGGAATGTCAACGGATGCCTCGTTGATGCAGGATTTTATTTTTATTTATTGATGCGAAGACTAGCTTCGTCTGGAATAGAAGTTAGCATTGTCGTAGTTGTTTTTAATAACTCGATGAGTTTAGGCCAATTGATATTTTTCCTAGTTGGCTTATGTGGGACCAGTAGATTCGAACCACCTATCAGTGTTAGAAGAACAGGGTTATGTTCGGAAGCGAGTTCGTTTGGTACTTTTAAGGAGTGTACATCACTTGTGTCTTTGAGGATGATAATGTAAAAACATCCGGTCTGCCGTTTGTTGGGTAAAGAGATCCGGAGCGTCTATGACGATTGAATTAGAGAGAGAATATTTGGAAAAGGTCTCTGCCTTTTTTTTGTAATGCTGGCTATGCCAGGAGCCATGTTTAGCGTTTAAGTCACCGGCTATAATAGTGGGAACGTTTTCGGAGAGAAGTGAGTCTAGTTCTGAAGGAATTAAATGTCGTTTGGTAGGACTATAAACAGATATGAATTTTATTGGGCCGGAAGAAGTATTGATTTTATGTTTTTGTTAGAGAATGAATGTGCTAGACAATGGTCAATGTTACTTTTAACGAGAATAGCTGTGCCGCCTCCTTAAGTGGTGGTTCTGTCATCTCGGAATATGTTATAATTTGGTATTCTTAGGTTGCGTGATGGTTTTAACCACGTTTCATTTATAATAAATACATCGAGACTATAATCTTGGAGAAATTCTATTATTTCTTCACGGTATGCTAGTACTGTGCCATTGGCGTTCCAGTACGCTGTTTTTAAATTTGATTTATTGGCACGTTATCTAGTCATTGTGTTTCTTAATGTATGTCTGTATGCAACTTAGCTCTTTGGCGGCATTTTGAATAAAAAATTGGAGCTCAGTAGCTCGTTCAATGAGGGTTTAGAGTTCGCTAGCCTCGGGTTTAGAAGAATTTGGGGGGAGAGGGGGAGTAGGTTAGTGCGCTCTGGGACTCTTGAGGGGATTCGGGTCGGCGTTCTAGTCGGAATTGTTGACTTGAAGCCGGGGTTCTGGGGGGCCGATTGTTCAGATGGGAATTACGGCTTTTGTATAAGTTTGGCGTGGGCCAAGATTATGAATTTGAGGGAGTGTGGTGGGTGGGCCGGTTACTGGTGATGGTCTTCTAATTAGTCTTGATTAAGCCGGTAATCTTGACGGTATTCGTTGTAGTGGTTGTTTCTAATTGGTTGTCGTTGGTAATTGTAATTGCGGTTTCTATTGTAATTAAATTGATTATGCTGTGGTCTGGTAGGACATCCCTTGTAGTTTGCCGTGTGAGCACCCTCGCAAAGGGCACACTTGGCTGGAGTATCGATCGGTTTTTTGCACTCGAAAGACCTGTGGGGCTCTCCGCATTTAACGCAGCGCTCCTGGCCATGGCAGCAGTTTGCCGAGTGGCCGTGTGTCTGGCAACGGAAACAATGGCCCCATCCTAGTTTTATTACGTAGTGATTCTACTTAGATCCGGAGATGGAGGACTGTTTACAGCTCGGTGAAGATGCGTTTCGCGTCTTCGTTTTTCGTCAGGTTGACCATTACTAGTAGAATTGGTTGACGAGCCCGAACAGATTTCATTCTGTTTACTGAGACAACTGGGTATTTTTTAAGGGCAAGTTCAATTTTAACTTCATCAGTTGAAATATCTTCAAGGATTCCCCTAATGACCTCTTTCAGAGGCTTATCCTCTGGGAGCCGATACGAGTGATGCTCGGCGTTTTTTGTAATTAAGAGTCTAGAGGATGTGCTTCGTATCTGAGAGGGTGTCCTTAGTGCTGCAAATTTGTTGTTTGCATATGAGAAATCTGTCAAGATAGTCGCGCTTCAGAGATTTTTTTTTTTAATGTGGGGAGGAACTGGGAGAATTTGTAGGAGAATTTACAGGGGTCAAAGTGCCCCTTGAGTAGGTGCGTGTACGTTTATGCCCGGATACTAGATTGAATCTTGTCTCATCGGAGGAAGAATAACATTCTTCCATGTATGAATTGGCAAAGTGGATTCTTGGATTGGGAAAGGGTAGCGGCCGTGGAGAAGGATGCCGCTGTGGAGAGAGTGGCGACAGGGTTGGTATTATGCCTTGAGATTGAGAAACCATCGCTTGGTGTATTTATTTATTGAGGTGGATTTTTTCCTCGAGTAACATATTTTGATTAATCCTCGCAAACATGGTTGTTTTCGTAGGCGTTCTGGATTGAAGTGTATTTAGTTCACTTGTGTGGCAACCGTCTGGGAATGATACTAATCTGTTGGTAAAACCCGTTTCGACAATGAGTCCCTAAGGGAGGTTTAACCGAAAATTGAGTGCTTTTGTTTAACAAAAGCTATGATTGTCCGCGAGGTGATTTTTATTTTTTTTATTGCTTGAGCCGGATGAAAATGCTGATGAATTGTTTAAAAATGTGGATTTTATGTAAATATATTTTTTATTATATCAAAATTATTTGACGTCGGTGGAAAGTGAATAAAATTGTTGACCCCTGAAAAAAAAATATGACAAGTGCAAAGTAAGTCCAAATACTCTCACCAGAGATGACAGCAGGATGAATGCTGGGGATGCTGTATGTTGCTGGATGCTCAGCGCTGATTAAGTGGTTTGTACCAGGTACCCGTATGCCCTTTACTAACTCGTAAACTCATATCCAAGTTACACTCATTTGGTATATAATTATCCAATATAAACATGCGGATAATAAGGTAGACGCCCAACTTGCCACTCTTCTCCAACATATTCGCCGGGATCGCATTTACTAAACACCTTTTATTTTCTCTGATACCTCGCAAATAAAGTAACTGTCTCTTTTGTAATTTATTTGTGATGGGTATTTTTAATTTGCTCTAACTGCATACATTTTCTTCGACCTTGATGATGGTTTTATATGCAATATATTTTTCTAGCGCATTTACCGATAGTAACATTTTTTTTCTGGTCTAACATTTGAATGCAAATTTTACGTGCAATTTTTAATTAATCCTAATACTGCCGTAAACATATTGCAATTCTTATTCTATAAGACCTGTCAAAGTTAATGAATACACCTTTTCGTAATGTTGTTGCACCACTTCCTTCAGTTCCTGCTGCAATACCCTCTCACATGCACTCCCGTTGTCCATATACGTTCATCCCGAACGATTGAGACCACCCTTAATTGATTCTTCATTGCTTTTAATAATTTTTTCTAATAAATTTTAGTCATTTTATTTTTTGATTTCCTTAATTCGAAGTGGAAAAAGAGGATACTGACCCTGCTATAGGTAACCTACCACTCTTTCGTCTCTTTACAACTAAAAATCGAATTAATTTATTCTTAAAGAGGGGTATTATACTTACTTTTACAAAAAATCATCGGTCTTAAAAGTTAATTTCAAAACGATATATTTTTATTAGTTTTATTAATCTAAACACATCCTATCTTCACGTATTAAATTGTTTATTCATTATTAGTCTTAATGGACTAGTTTCATGTTAGTCTCGGCGGTTATCTAAACAAAATCGGCTTTTATGTAAATAAAGGGTATCGGCAACCCTGAAAACACGACGAAATTATTGAATTATCTCCAACCCAGTAATCCATATATCTCAGCATCGCTAATGAATTCCTTCAGTTTGACTTCCATATTCAGTTGGTATGTTGTTCTTCTATATCCTTTTGTTCTTTGATGTACAGAATTTTCTCAATGAACACCTTAAATCACCTATAAACACTCTACTTTCATTTCATTGTGAATATCTACGTTTCTGAAATTAGAAAATTGCTCTCCAACTATGCACCCGTTTTGCCTAAATCATCTCTTAATTTCGCTGAAATTTCCATATTGTATAAGCCTCATATCTTCCCTTTTTCATCTGTCGAAACTATTGATCTTTCAAATATTTTCACTAATTCATCGTTTTTTGGACTTCACATGGCTTGTTTTTCTGTTCACAGTTTGACCTATAACTACAATTTTCCTGCCCAAAATCCAACCCTTTATTTTTAATCTAGATTTTATTTTGTGTATTTTTCCTCCTTGTTCTCTTTACCACTGGTCTTCAATCCCTCAATTTCGTGGCCTTGAATTAAATGTTTGGCTTATAGTTCGTGACCCTATTCTCGTCTTGACCTCGAACTACAATGTTTATCCTATCGGTCGAATAAACTCCCACCTATCGTGTTACCCTTTTGTTAATAAATTATAACAGATTTCCTTGTCTTGTCAAAATCCATCGTTGTTTACTTTAGCACGTTCACCCCATTTGCTATTTCTTCTTTTGGATCGAACCAATCAAGTGAAATCAAGTATAATGCAACTTCCCCGTATTTAAATACTGCCTAGTGGGTTTTCTGTGAAACGAGTTCCTGTATCAATCAACACTAAAATGTAGTTTTATTGCAATCAAAAGCTTTACAAGTCGGTATGTGTCACCCATCTTCGCTTTTTGAGCATGATAGTTATGTATATAAAAAAAATATTTTCCAGGGTTTAGGGTAAGAAAATGGTGATGGTAAGACCATTACACCTCTAACTCACATATTCAACGTAAGCTTCAAAGCTGGAATTTTTCTAACCCACCCGAAGAAAGAACTCATAAGTCCAACATATAAGAGCGGAAGCAAAGTAAGGATATTGAATTACAGACCTCAATTAAATTCCCAATTCCATCTCAAATTCTTGAAAAGGTAGTAAAAATACGACTTATGAATTATCTTGATAAGCACAAACTTCTCTTAAATGGATAATATAGCTTCTGCAAAATGGAAATGCAACAAGCAACCAAAAAACTCACGGAATACATCGTTAACAACCCGGATAGTAGTTGTAAGGTTATGGGTATTTTTCTCGACCTTGGCAAAGCGTTCGACTCCATATTTTTTTTTTTTTTTTTTATATGAATACCTCACAAGAGTCCCAACTGCTCCCAACCGTCTAGAGCCAGTGAGACTATGACATTACCGATTGGGGAATATTGTGAGGCTGAAGGTATTGGGGAGGGGAAGGAGAAGGGGAAGAGGAAGGTTGGGAATACCTGGCTATTCAGATCTGGTCACCAAACACGGCTAAAAGCCATTTCAAGCAACGTTTCAATTCTGAATGGTGGTCTTTCACCAGGGCGATATTGGGAGTATCTTCCACTCTGGAACGTGCGCAAATATACTACATATTATTTTTAAATGAATTAATTGTGAAACAACACAAATTAATTAAATAAAAATTACTTGCGCACGCCGGGATTTGAACCCGCGACCTTCGGATTCGTAGTCGAGAGCCTTACCCCTCGTCCATGGAGGCCGTCAAATATATATAAATATAATTAAATATTAGAGCACAAAAACTTTAAAACATCGGAATTATTGGCAATCCGCTCATGTTGCTTAGATTTGAACAATAGAAAATAAAATCCAACTTACTCAACTCACTGAAGAAAAAAGTGAAACATTAGAAAAAATTTATGGAGTTCCACAAGGCAGTATGCTAGGCCCAATTCTATTTTTAATCTACATTAACGATCTTTCTAACTTTTGTTGTATTGTGGTGTTATATTAAAACGCACTGGTAAATGTATTGTACATTTATTGACCATTCGGGTTGACCCTCGTTTTACAAGGGACGCAGCAGAGGTTATGTCTCATAGAAAAAACTGATGTAAGTAGTCCATAGAGTGGTATTAGTATATAATACCAACAACTTTAAGGATAATGATAAAACCTTTAAAGGTTTCGCAAATGGTATATTGATATTAATTGTGGGAAAAACTTTGAATAATGTATATATAAAGGCTAAATATACCATTAAAAGAGTAAAATCATGGCTAGACCATAACCTGATCAGTCTAGGGTGGTCCAAAATTTTGTTTTTATTATTTTTCATCGCTCCGTGAATTTGTTACATGTATTCATAGTAATAACATAGTAAAATTTCAGCGAGATGGCTCAAGTAAAAAGGGGTGCTCAATCGAGTGTTGTTTTTGAAATTTTTGTGTAAAATGCTTAATTTGTACTTTTTAATATATTATAATAAAACTAATATAAAACTTTTTTCCACTTAATTTTATTTGACTGTAACCAGGTTCAGCCTGTCAAGACCATCTTAAGGCTTATATACACAAATATGGGGGAGGGTAAGAGGGGTGGTCTACAAGGATTTTATTCGAATATGTGGGTTTTCTTACAATTGTTACAAAGTGGTATTTGGCTGTCTAATTTCTAATTATTTTGGTTTTTTCCAGTAGGCATAATTACCTCGGGCTTGTAGCTTTACTTCAATATTGTTTGAGAAAAACCTTACAAGTATCATGCATTATTAATGACCTAATTTTTAGTGTTGTCAAATTGTTATTATATTTATGGTGATATAATTATTCCAGGTCATTAATAATGCATATTAATTTTAAGGTTTTTCCCAAACATTATTGAAGTAAGGCACAAGTCCGAGGTAATTAAGCCTACTGGAAAAAACCAAAATAATTAGAGATTAGACAGCCAAAAACCACTTAGTAACAATTGTAAGAAAAACCATATATTCGAATAAAATCCTTGTAGACCACCCCTCTCCCCCTACCCTATATTTGTGTATATAAACCGTGAGTTATGAATAATTATTATCAGTCTGAATATGGCAGTGTGCTAAACTATTAAATAAATATTAAAATAAAGTACTGAAGAGTTCTATAGACAAATTTAAACACTTACACTTCCTACTCTTTGGCAAATTTTACTCCGTTTTCACCACATATTAAATGAATCAAAAAATGTGAAAGACTCCGCGCATATACTTATTCCAGAACTTATAAAAGTATGGAGTAAATCTAGTATTCCGACCGAACAACAAAATCATTGCATTGAAAAACTGATTAAGTTTCATAAGAACTGGTTGCTATTGAAGAAAAATCGAGGAAGAAATTCTGAAGCACAAAGAAAAAGAGAGTATTTGTTTACAAAAGAACTAGACAAAATTTTTGATATTGCCCATGGAAGCGCTTTGAATTTGATCAAAATTGCGGAAGACAGAGCGTTTCTCATCGATCAAAGAGGAGAACGTAAGATGATAATGACCTCAATCGACAAGAAACTAGAAAAGGTCAAAGAACGCTCTCTAAAACGGAAACAAAGATCTGAAGAATTGAGAGAAATGGCTGCTAAAAGTAATGCTTCATCTTCGGTGGTGTCGAGTCAAGAGATAGAACTTGAGTGCAGCTCCAGTAGCACTTCTAGTAACGCTGGCATATTAGGGGATAAGTTCAAAGATGAGTTTGTAGTGGCTGTACCAAAAAAATATTAAGAGTGCTTCTAGTTCCTGTGGCGTTGAGCCGTCTACTAGTGGTATATTTACACAACATGTTACCAGTGCGCTTGATCGTAACAAGATCACCGATCGAGAAGCAATGCGACTGATTATTCCATTGTCTGCTGCCCTCGGTTGCAATCCTGCTTCACTCCCAATCTCTCGCAGCAGTATTCGACGTGCAAGAAAAAAAGCGAGAGCCGAATACAACTCCAATATAAAAGAAAAAATTTGATATTGACTCTCCATTAGTAATTCATTGGGACGGCAAACTGATGACCGATATAACTGGCAATAAGAAAGTAGAGCGCCTTTCGATTCTTGTCTCTGGTAATGGTTGTGAAAAACTATTAGGAGTACCTAAACTTACTGCAGGAACGGGGGAACAAATATCTGATGCTGTTTTTGACACAATGCAACAGTGCAATGTCACAAATAAAGTCTGGGCTATGAGTTTTGACACTACTGCTTCTAACACCGGTGCCAAAAAGGGAGCTTGCACTCTTTTAGAAGGAAAGACAGGATGTGATCTTTTGTGGCTTGCTTGTCGTCATCACATATTTGAAATAATGCTTTCATAAATATTTACTCTTTGTTTTGGGCCATCAAGCTCTCCTCAAATCCCACTTTTCAAAAGATTCAGCGATATTTGGGAAACATTACCGAATGAGGACTATGATTGTCTTGACCTCGATAAGAACGCAGAACAGTTCGCTGAAAATACTCTTGAGAGTCTTACAACCGCTCTATCTAGAGATAATCAAGTTCGTGATGATTACGAAGAGCTAATAAAGCTCACCATGATTACGAAGAGCTAATAAAGCTCACCATGATTGTTTTGAACAAACCTCCTACGAAGATACATTGGCGCGCTCCAGGTCCGATTCATCATGCTCGTTGGATGGCGAAATTGCTATATGCTTTGAAGATTTTTCTCTTTAGAAATAATTTACAAGCATTTAAACTAACCAAGAGAGAAGAAAAACAAATTGTTCGATTTGTTAGTTTTGATGTGCTCATCTACACCAAAGTTTGGATCGAAGCGCCTTTGGCAGCAGATGCGCCAGTAAATGACTTACTACTTTGGAAGAGCTTAAAATTGTATGAATCCATTGATTCCGAAATCAGTATAGCAGCTAGGGATGTCTTAGAGCGTCACTTATGGTATTTGTCAGATGAACTACTTGCATTTGCCTTGTTTTCTGACAAGCTGTCTAATGCTGAGAAACAGGCCATTGTTCAAAAAATAAATTCTGATGTCGGTAATCGTTCAGTACGAGGTGATTCTGCTAAGCTTTCCTCAGAGGTTACATTAGATGCTATTGCAACACAAAGAACGTTGAAAACACTCTTAGTTCTTGAAATCAAGGACTCTTTCTTGCAATTACCTCCTGAGACTTGGAATGACAATGTTGATTACCTTCAAGGCAAAAGCTGCATCACAAATTTGCGTGTTGTTAATGATACAGCGGAGAGAGGAGTTAAACTGTTTGAAGATTACAACATGTTACTCACTAAGACTGAGGAAGAAAAGCAATTTTTACTTCACATCGTTGAACAAAACAGAAAAATCGTTTCCACTGAAACATCCAAAAGGGAGTTAACAAACATAGTTTTGAAAGATTGCGACTAATATTATGTTAAGTATTACTTTGTTACAAAATTTTATTCATATTTAAATAATTTGTATACTTATTTGATTAAAATACTTGTAATATTAATAAACCTTAAATTACGTGTTTTATTTAAAATCCTGAAATTTTGTCAAAAACTTATAATTCGATGAGCACCTCCTTGTATATAAGATAAGGGGCTGAAATTTTTAACACATCATAGGAATGGTAGGTGTAACAAATAAAGGGTACGGCTACACCTATATTTGATTTTTTTTTTACTATATAGGCCTGGACCACCTTACTGATCACCCTCAATGGAAGCAAAACTAAATATTTAAACTTTGACATCAATATTAGCGACCATTCAGGATCTTACCCTGATATTGTGATACACGCATGTAATAATAACAATAACAATTGGATGATTTGTATAGCGCCGTTTTTGTGAAAAATCACCTCAAGGGCGCTAATACTGATAGAGTAAACCAGTTCAAATGTGAGTCAAATCAAGACAGAAAAAATAATTGTAATTCTTTCAAATCACAAATCTAACAATTATTATATAATTCCAACAATATTTATAAATTTTAATTTCTTCTTAAATTTTACAAAACTCTTAATCGTATATAATGTATCTAAATTAGAAAAAAAACATGTCCCTTGGAAATGTTAGATTAGGCCTTTCGAAATTGACTAAAATTATAATACAATATATTATCTTTATACTCGTTTCTTGTTGTTTTATTTCTATTATCAATTACTTTTAGTCTTCTGTTTTGTAGATAATGTATTTTGTAGTAACTATCATGTACAACAAAATAAACTGTGTCCATATTACATTCTTGTAGTTTATTTCTATACTTAGTTACCATCACTGTCGCTACATGACGCTGCTTCCCAACTGAAACACGAGAAACCTTTCTCTATTAATTTGGGTAGTTTTTGTTAAATAAATTAATACTTTTTTTTCTAATTAGCTATTAGGATATATCTGTACTATTAAATATCTTTTATTAAATAATAAATAAAAAATTCAATATTTGCATATCAAGCACTTGGTGTAATAATTCACGACATGCTTTGCTGCGAGCGTATTAAAAAACTATGTATTGTTTCAATAAACTAAATAATGTACTCGATTTAGAGCATTGTGTAATGTCTACCTTGCCTTATGTCAAAGTCATATTGGATATGCTATAGCAGGCTGAGGGATTTTATTTTAGGTCCTCTGATAAAAAAAGTGATCTTGCGAAACATATTCATAAAGCCCTTCAGGCATTCGACAAAGCTGCTTTTTAAGTCATTATAAATTCTAAATGTCAGGCAAGTGTGTCTTACCATCACGATTTTCTTTTAATAGAACCCTGGAAAATATATTTTTTTTATATACATAACTTTCATGCTAGAAAAGCTTAAGAGAACGACATCTATCGTCTTGTGGAGCGTTTGATTACAGTGAATTACAATCCAATATTTTTTGATTCGGAAACTCGTTGCATCGTAGAACCACGAGATAGCAGTTAAAATGAGGGCGTGTTATCTTATAAATCAACATCACGCGATTGCATAAAATTGACGAAAGTGTTACCAATCAAACGAGCATTTTACATAAATAACAATTAGTGGTGACAGGACAAAGGAAATGTGAATTATTTATGGGGATCAAAAGGGTTCAGTTCGACGGCCGATAATATAAACATTGGTCTAGAGGACAAAAAGTACAGGGGAGGTCGTGAACTTTAATCACAATATTGCTAGGAAAGGGAAATAAATGACCATTGAAAGTGAGAGCAGAAAGTAAAAATAATACCCAAAATTTTAATTACAAATAAAAAACTACAAAGTAATGATTTATCTTGCACGGGGAAAGGTGTGTGTGTGCATTAGAATTTGGACAGAAAGACGCGTCGTGTAAGGCCAAGCGGGAAAACAACGAATTAGAGAAAATAATTGAGAAAACAATAGTTTCAACAGATGAAAAGGGGAAGAAACAAGAATTAAACAGTATGGAAACTTCGGGAAATTTAAGAGGTGATTTAGGCGGAAATAATGTGAAATTGGAGTACAATTTTCTAATTTCAGAAACGTAGATATTCACAAGGAAGTTAAACTAGACTGATTGTAGGCGATAAAAGGTATTAATTGAGTAGATTCTGGGCATCAGATATTATGAAAATGTAGATGAGAAACGTATCAATCAATTATAAAATTTAAACTGAAGGAATTCATTAGAAATGTTGAGATATACGGCCTACTACTTTGAAGATAGTTCGAACATTTAGTCAGAATTCCGTGGTTGCCGATGCTCTTTATTTAGAAAAGAGTAAAGAGTATTTAGATAAGCAAAGATACGAACACGAAATTTGGGTAATAAAGAGATATACAAACGATTAAATTAATGCGTAAGGCATAGAGCTGTTTACTTAAGAAAAAGAAACGAAAAATAATGGGTTTTCAGGCCTTGCAAATTTTGGACCTTTTGGAGTCCTACCTTTTCTCCAAAAAAAATCAATTTACAGTTAAATTCAAACTACATGAGATAGTCAGGGTCTCATTAAACCAACCTGTCAACCAAACCAAAAAGTAATATATTATGTATATCGTATTATCGTTTTTTATTTATATTCGTATGTAAGATTTCTGGATATCTGGCGCAGATTCAC
The DNA here is from genome assembly GCA_022606495.2 of Halesus radiatus. NCBI lineage: Eukaryota > Metazoa > Arthropoda > Insecta > Trichoptera > Limnephilidae > Halesus > Halesus radiatus. The sequence goes on along the minus strand of JAHDVE020001908.1, from coordinate 230,467 downwards.
AACCTGCGTTGGAGAGGCCAGATCCACAATTTTCTGGCAAAACTAGAGTATTGTGGATTATAAAAACTCATATTGTTTACATATATTTATAATTTGTAACTATCGATTGGGTAGAGATAATTGCTGATTTAAGCGTAGTTATTTCTGAACTTTTGATGCGGAGGAGGGCCTTTCAACCCGGACTTTGCAAAAAAATCGCAAGTATCTAAGTTGTTTGACGAGGGGACGGAACCGGTTTGATCTCTTTTAAATGTAGTTGTCTGGAGGACGGGAATTTGGAGGGTCTTGGACCCATGGATATGGAAGGTACTATTTCCATCGCCGTACAGAGGATGTTCAGGTCCAGGCACGAACTAAAAATGAAGAAGTTCCGTATACCAGCTGTTCAGTCTGTACGTCTGTGAGGAGAGGGTTACCAACCGGAAACGTGGTCATCCGAGTACTTTAGGGGTTGGTCTGGAGCCGAATTGCTTGCCAACAAACCGTATTCAATCACTTATCATAACAAAAGCTGTAAAAACTAAAACCTAATCATGTAATTTTCCCAAATTTAGGAGAGGATGGAGATGGCGCCAAAACAAGTAAAACTGTACTTTTTAACCATGAAAATTATTGAAACTAATACATGTAGAATAACACTTATCATGAAGAAAGGCGATAATATTATGATCATTAAATTCATGTATGCCAAATTTAAAATTGTAACTACGTCGTATTATATAGATCAGGAATAGTGCAATTAGTATAGCCCAGAAGCTAAGTTTTCCCATTAAAACTCACGATAAAAAAAATAGAAAATTTAGGGGTAAAGTCAGGAAAATTCTAGTCATCCTATGGGAAACGTAGAATGCATAGTAGGATAATAATAGAGTGTTCAGAACATTAAAGTCTAAGATAGGAATATGAATTCTGTCAATGGTATGCGAGAGTCTGCCTACGCTACAAAGAATAGGGGTTACCACCAAATAAGACCTTGTTTTTCCAATAGTCTGAACCAAAAATCAGAACACAACGTAGACTCGGGAAAAGCTTGGGAAATTGACCACATTGGAGTGAAAAAATTTCCGTGAAAATTATGAATATCGGAAACACTCAAATGTTAGCATAGGGCTAGATGTTATACGCTGGCCAAGGAGGAGAAAACCTCAAATTGAAAGGAAAACTCCAAAGAGTTTTCCGATCACATTAGTTAGAAAAATTTAAGGCAGCAGTAGAGGAGTCAAGTTAAATCGGTAGCTCGAACAGAAGTCTATTGCTAAATTAAATCATAAACGAAGGAAGGGCGGGCCATCACATCATTAAAGGGGAGTGGGGTGAGGCCATCTCAAGTGTACCTGAAAATAATGCTCAAAATAATGCTAAAGATAATGCTACACATAGTGCGTGCATCAAAATCATCAAGGTATATTACCCATAGTAAAAACAGCAAAAATACAGGCAGACTTTTGATGCCAAAATATACTACAACCTTTGCTAAAAGACACCATATGTATACAGGGCCTCACACATATGACAAAATATACTAAAACCTTTGCTCAAAAACACCATATGTATACAGGGCCTCACACATATGACAAAATATACTACAACCTTTGCTCAAAGACACCATATGTATACAGGGCCTCACACATATGACAAAATATACTACAACCTTTGCTCAAAGACACCATATGTATGCAGGGACTCACACATTTAACAAAATATACTACAAACTTTGTTCAAAGACACCATATGTATACAGAGACTCACACATATGACAAAATATACTACAATCTTTGCTCAAAGACACCATATGTATACAGGGCCTCACACATATGACAAAATTTACTACAACCTTTGCTCAAAGACACCATATGTATACAGGGCCTCACACATATGACAAAATATACTACAACCTTTGCTCAAAGACACCATATGTATGCAGGGACTCACACATTTAACAAAATAAACTACAAACTTTGTTCAAAGACACTATATGTATACAGAGACTCACACATATGACAAAATATACTACAACCTTTGCTCAAAGACACCATATGTATGCAGGGCCTTACACATTTAACAAAATATACTACAACCTTTGCTCAAAGACACCGTATGTATACAGGGCCTCTCACATATGACAAAATATACTACAACCTTTGCTCAAAGACACCATATGTATGCAGGGCCTCACACACACAACAAATTTCCACCACAAACCATAGCAAAAACTAATACGTTTTCCTTCAAAAAAGAAATCACTGAATTATTAATGAGAAAATAACACAATGAAATTGAAGACCCTATGAAATAAAACTTCCTATTCTTTCTGAATTGCTAATAGTACTGTAATGCATTTACACTATATTTATTTCATTCCTTTGAAATAATGCAAAAGTAAAATTTTTCGATGTTTGTTATATAATGTATCAATATAGAAAAACATATTTCTATGTACTCGTATATAATTTCTGTTTTATCGTGAAGTACGTATTTATTTTATAAAGCGGATATCTTCTTTTAGATATTAACTTCTTGATTTAATTTGTCACCTCTTTTATAATAATGCATTCAAAATTTCCATTAAATTTTTCTTTCAATATTCCAGCATTACTGTTTTAATATATGACGTTACTATGTTAATTTAATAAATTCTCAATCTGTCATAAAATCACACTTAAATAATTTTTTTTGTACATCCAGTCAAGTCCAGTAATGTAAACCATACAATAATATATGTATTTATGCCCGTATTGAATGAAACTTGACTATTTTATTTCAATAAATGGCAATTTATAAACACTGAAACTGAAAAAAAACTCAATTTTTTATTAAAAAAAAGAAGATAAGAATATCCACAAACACACAATAAACATCCACGCACTTTAAGACATTAATAATTATTGACACTTGTCCCGATCCCATTATTACGTTTACTTAGTATCCCATTTATTGATCCCATTAGTACGTTTCACGTTGGATTATTCAAATAATCGTCAATTTTTTTCTTTACGAGACACACAGGGGGGGGTTTTTCCTAAGAACCTAAGACAAGAAAATTTTGAGCAAAATCTGCTTTCATACGAGCTTAGGTACATATGTGACATCATCATTAGTGTATGAATTCATACATGTTATCACACATTGGAAAGAACAGGGGCACGACTGCATTTTTTGGCAAACGGACTTACTACCCCCACTTCTTCTTCCCCAGCCTCACAATACGCCATAATTTTATTGGGAATACTATTCATAGTCTCAGTAGCTCTGGTAAATTGAGATTCTTACTTGGGGTATAAAAAATATCCATAAAAGGGATGCATTCCGAAAAAATGTTTTTTTTTTCTGAAGCTTAACTGCAAAATAATTACGCCTTTCAAATTTCACATTGATTTTCTGCAGTGTAATATCACATAAAATGTGTAGTAATTATTTCATAATTTGCCTTTTTTATATGAATACCGCACAAGAGTCCCAACTGCTCCCAACCATATGGAGCCAGTGAGACTATGGCATCCCCAATTGGGAAATTTTGTGAGGCTGGAGTTATTGGGGAGGGGAAGGAGAAGGGGAGAGGCAGGTGGGGAAATACCTGGCTATTCAGATCTGGTCACCAAACACGGTTAAAAGCCATTTCAAGCAATGTTTCAATTCTGAACGGTGGTCTTTCACCAGGGCGATACTGCGAGTATCTTCCACTCTGGAACGTGCCCAAATACAGTACAATAAATAAAATTTACTTGCGCACGCCGGGGTTTGAACCCGCGACCTTCGAATTCGTAGTCGAGAGTCTTACCCCTCGACCATGGAGGCCGTCAGAAGGAGGTTTAGTTGTTGTTCCTTGAAAAATAAATATATCTAATGTTTACATCCAAAGAGATTAAAAAAAATGCTTTGACTTCATAATGAACGCTTCTTGAAAATTTCCAGCGAAGAGCACAGCGCCAATGCTAATCAATACTGTAGCTGACTCCCCTAAAACTATTTTAATTTCCATGGTAATACTCTTCTCTCGGTTGTCTTTGTTGAGACGAGAATGCGAACGAAATTGGACGCATCCAGCCCACGTCTCCAAGAGGGAAGGGAGAGCCACTATGATATACGGCACGAAGAGCACAGCGCCAATGCTAATCAATACTGTAGCTGACTCCTCTAAAACTATTTTAATTTCCATGGTAATACTCTTCTCTCGGTTGTCTTTGTTGAGACGAGAATGCGAACGAAATTGGACGCATCCGGCCCACGTCTCCAAGAGGGGAGGGAGAGCCACTATGATATACGGCACGAAGAGCACAGCGCCAATGCTAATCAATACTGTAGCTGACTCCCCTAAAACTATTTTAATTTCCATGGTAATACTCTTCTCTCGGTTGTCTTTGTTGAGACGAGAATGCGAACGAAATTGGACACATCCGGCCCACGTCTCCAAGAGGGGAGGGAGAGCCACTATGATATACGGCACGAAGAGCACAGCGCCAATGCTAATCAATACTGTAGCTGACTCCCCTAAAACTATTTTAATTTCCATGGTAATACTCTTCTCTCGGTTGTCTTTGTTGAGACGAGAATGCGAACGAAATTGGACGCATCCGGCCCACGTCTCCAAGAGGGGAGGGAGAGCCACTATGATATACGGCACGAAGAGCACAGCGCCAATGCTAATCAATACTGTAGCTGACTCCCCTAAAACTATTTTAATTTCCATGGTAATACTCTTTTCTCGGTTGTCTTTGTTGAGACGAGAATGCGAACGAAATTGGACACATCCGGCCCACGTCTCCAAGAGGGGAGGGAGAGCCACTATGATATACGGCACGAAGAGCACAGCGCCAATGCTAATCAATACTGTAGCTGACTCCCCTAAAACTATTTTAATTTCCATGGTAATACTCTTCTCTCGGTTGTCTTTGTTGAGACGAGAATGCGAACGAAATTGGACGCATCCGGCCCACGTCTCCAAGAGGGGAGGGAGAGCCACTATGATATACGGCACGAAGGGTCGTGGTCGTGTCGGCAACCTAGGACCAAGGGGTACTTATTTTATTTTATTGGTATTGATTCGAATTGAAACGCTCTCGTAATTAGATTCCGTCCAAATTAAACTCGTACATTGAATATTATATCGCCTCTATAATTTACGAAATGGCGTATAGCCACATGTATTTATTTCTGTTTTCATTAAATTTGTACGTCAGAAGGCGCATTCACATCAACCAATGGAGCAGTTTGCAATCAATAACAGCCTCCGACAGATTGAAGCCATTCCATTTGCGTAAGGGATTTTATTTTAAATGAGTATAACATGCGAGATGAACAGTATAAATAAACAAGTAACTGATGTATCAAACTTTAATGTTTTTTTTCCATTGACTAATTAATTCCCATGTACCTCCTGAAGTATTTTTCAATAAATTATTGATCAATTAATTATTTTTGAAGTAGTTACTTACGAACTTTAATAAATTTTTGTTTATGTTTATAATTTTTCTATTCTTACATTTTTGTGTTCTATGTTTATCATTTGTCTATACTTGACATTACTGACTTTTAGTATTCTATATATTCCCGGTGAAGCTTTCGAAACATTTGGATATCTGTGCATATTAATAAAGTGTTGACTATGAAATAATTTTAAATTAATTTATTTATAATTAAATTACATATGTATTACACCAGTTAAACTAGAATATTACATCATTGCCTGCTTCTCTGAATTAATCGTGAAAATGATAATAATTTTCCAATTTGGTAACGGAAAAGATATTGTATTTTTGGTTTCTTCGTAAAAAAATCAGTTTAACATACGAATATTTACAAAATTTAAGGACGAAAGATATCTTATTTTATATTCAAATACATTTCCGGTTGATCGGGCAATCGATTTGGATTTCCATTTTACCCTTTGAAATCAAGTTTTCATACAAAATGGAGGTCTTTGTTTATTGGAGAAGCACTTTACACGGACACGAAAGGCTTTTATCCTAAATAATACTTGAAATAGAACCTTCATTGTATCTGATAACATTCTCCTTTCATACTTTACTAGATCATACCAACGATATAATATTACATCATTGAGATGCTCGAGAAATAAAGTAAAAAGTCAATAAGTTACTGAAATACGCTGAAATTACATTACTTCTACGTTCAAATAAAATAGTCCAAAAAAAACTTTCTTCATTCAGTTATTCTTAAGTCAGATCACGCAACTGATTTTGTTCTCTATGCCAGAGGTTCCGATTTGATTTCCAGAATCTATATAGATTTTTAATTTAAATTTCTTGAATTTGAAGAATAAATGTAATTCAACTCCCCTAATACACCTCTTATTCTCGGTGAACCGAAAATGGTAGTCAGGTAAAACAGAAATAAAATTAGACAGCTGTTGTTTATTCAGGTCTGAATGGCAGACACCAATCATTATATCATGTCTGATTACATCTAAAAGGGATCGAAATGACAATTTAGTCTCCTTTATTGGAAGCAATCTTCCCAACAAACCCTCCATTGATATGCTCGGTGTAAACCTAAGTGACCAGCTCTTGTAAGGGGGTATACTCCATCGAAGCCAGAGTAAAGTTAGCCTCTCAGAAGCTGGGCGTATTGTACAGAGCCCGCAGATACATTAATAGTGCACAACTGTTGACCCGGTATAAATCGCAAGTACACCCCACTGTAGAATTTACTAGCCACCTCTGATCAGGAGCCCCAAAATATCTGAAAAAAAAACCCTTGACTCTGTGCAGAAACGGGTGGTCCGTTTGCAATCTTTTGAACACAGACGTCAGGTGAGAATGGATTTCTTGTTCTACCGGTATTTTAATGGAAGATGCTTCAAATGCAACAATCTGCCAACCTCTGTGTTTCCTCCCTCCTATAACATGGCCTTCCATACAACATCCCCTAAGATGATAAGGCCGTAAGGGAAATTATTTCCCTCAGAGCCTCCTGTGTGGAGTTACTGTAAAATAAATATCGAGATCCTAAAGCACAATGTACTGGGGATGCAGAACTACGCCAGGTGCCGAAACAACCTCCAAACAAGTTATTTATAGCTAGAATATATAGATACATAGAGATAATGTAGAAAATCCTGTGTTGTTTCATCCCCACGAGTGGTGCTGAGAGCATAAGACGTCAGCGGCAGCAACTACCGAATTATGTTCTGTCATAAAATGTAAAGCGAAGTATACCGCCAACTTTACATAACAATAATAAATTCCGGATGTTTTTTGCTTCAGACGAGTAAGAAAAAGAAGATTGCCCGACAAATCACAAGTTTACATCGTTCGTAACTACTTGCCCCGCCATGACAGTTCATAATAACTGTTGCCGTGCCTTCGAAGTCAAAAGCGTAAACTTTACCAATATCAAAATTCCTGCTCGAAGTTCTCGAAGCTCTGGGGATATTGTAGGTACACCGGGATACTGGATACTTGTGCCGGCTCGGCTCGCAACTCCGAAACTCCGCATTTTAGGTATGACATTTGTCAAACTTCGACGTTCATAATTGATTGTAATATTTCACACTTACCAAGTTATTTCAGGCTGAGATCGATTACTTTACATCTACTGTATACGAGTAGAACGTAAACTGGGTGCTATTGTTCCGCGAACTTTATTTATTTATTAATGTCAGCAAATCTCAGTATTAGAGTTAAGGAACGTCTAAGGTGTTTAAATAATAACAACTATTCATAATTTGCCAATCGTATTTTATTTTAAAAAATCATTCTTTTGATATAAATAAAGGTATAAAAAATTTACACACAAGTACAGCCGGCTTACAATTAGACCAATTTGAAATTTTAGAAATCAGAAAAAGCGTTAATAGTAAATTAAATATATATTTTAAATATCTTTCTCTTGAATTTATTTTCATATTAATATTAACAATAGAAATATATCTGTTTTTTAATTTCTAATATAAATTTGTTATTCAATGTTTTATAATATTTTTTTATTAACATTTTTGATTAATTACTTACCTACTTTAATCAATTTTTGTTTATATTTATAATTTGTCTATTCTTACATTATTGTGCTCTATGTTTATCATTTGTCTATAATTGACATTATAATTTTTTAGTATTCTGTATATTCCTGATGAGGAAAGCATCCCTTTCGAAACATGTATGTATGTATGTATTATTAAAGTGGCGATTACAAAGAAATTTTTAATTCATTTATAAATATGATACAAACTGCGAAATAGTATTAAATACTGAAAAAAATGCCGGAAATACAATGACATTATTTCAATTTCATCTAAATATATTTTAGCGATAATCCTGATGAAAAATACCTCACTTTTATAGTGAGAATGTAGTGCGTTCTGAGATGTGTTTGTCTCTGCCGTATTAGAGACTGTAGAGTAGAGAGTTGACGCGAGACGGGATATAATATAACTGTGATTTTACTTTTTACCTCAAGCACCAAGTCAATTACCGTAAGTTTCCTTACAAAGCTCCTTTGTACGTCAGTGGTGGCTTCCCCCCAAAACACGTTACTTTTGATTAAAGAGGTCGCATTATTTCCTAAAGAGATATTTTATAAAGTAAACCGCATTAAAATTCCACCGCGAGTGTAACGCCTCCACAGTTGGAATTGAACCCGCCACCCAATCCGCCAATCTTCCAACCGTCGGCCCATGGCTAGCAATGTGGGCTTATTTATTACGACTTTCTTTTTAGTATAGCTTTTTTGACAAAATTCTATTCACAATGTTCACTTACCGCTTGCGTAAACATAACATTTTAGCCGGAACTGAATACACCAACTCAGTGCGTGAAATGAAGACGTTCAAAATCATTGATGTCATTTTGAGCTTGATATTCTTGTTACCCAAATAATAGACAACAATGTGTTTACGTAAGAGATAAAAAAACACAATCAACTAAATAGCATAATAATATAATTTCTTCAAACAATTGTTAACTTTGTTGTGTCATTGTTAGTTAAATAGAGATGAAAAAACAAATATTATAGATTCAAAAATTATGTGTACGAGTTAAGTATTTGATAGGTAGTGGCTGTTGCTGCGAGGAAAAGAAATGCGTTTAAAATTGAGGACTAAAAAAAGGTTATATTATTGAGTAATATTGAAAAGTATTAGTTTCATTATTTTATTTTATTACATTTAATTATGTCAACAAAGACATTAGCCACTCATCTCACTGGGACAATCCTGTGTTGAGATGAGCGGCTTTACAATTTAATAATAATGAGTAAATACTAATAAGTAAATAATAATACGTCAATAAAAAATAGTAAATATTAATAAGTAAATAATAGTAGATAAATAATAAAAATTAGATTTTAGATAAAATTATGTAATTAAAATTATATAAATAGTAATAAGTACATGATAATAATAAAAATAGGTAAATAATGATATATATGTAAATAATAAAATGTAGGTAAAAAATAAAATTATATGTAAATAGTAATAAGTAGTAATCAATAAGTAATAATAACTAAATAGTAATAAGTATGTAATAATAAGTATATAATATAGATAATATCGAGCATACATAAAATTTCAACATTGATTACAACGTAAGGGATAACATGGATAATCCGAAATCACCACTCTCAGCTAACATAGATTTTTTTATCACTTTTTTAAATAAATTTAGGGTATTTATAGTTTTAGTGTTGTCACTGAGCCTATTATATAACAAAGGAGCTTTACAAGAAAAACTCCTTTGTCCAAATGATGTTCTGTTATTTGCCGACTGATACATTAAAGAAGAACCCATTCTAGTATTGCGCACTTGTTGTGACCTTCTAGCAGTAAAAATATTGTTAAAAAAATTACAGAGAGCCTGTATTATGTACAATTGCCTTTCTATCATAATTTTACTTTCACTGTGTAATAAGTGTTATAGATATAAAAAAAACATTTCTTGTACATAATTTTTGAAATTAATTTTTAGCAACATTTAAGTACTCTAGGGTAGTCTTGTAACATGAACCCCAACATACAACATTATATGAAAGGAGAGATTGAACAAGAGCATAATATACAGTTTTTAGTGTAACTTTGTCCAACATATTTCTTAGGGTCTTGAAGATATAGGCTAGTTTTCTTATTTTGTTTGTTAATACAGCAATATGATCGTTCCATTTTAAATATGGATCAATAAATAAGCCAAGATATTTGATATTGTCTACTCTTTCCAAAGATTGACAATTGCACTCGTGTAAACAACAATGCATTGTTAAGGAACGGTCTACAGAGGGTTGACTTACGGAAGAAATGCTAAAAGTAATATATTTAGTTTTGTGTGTTTAAAGTTAGAAGGTTTGGATCAAGTCACTTTTCAACAGTCTTTAATCCACACACTCACACTTAGCATAAGTTTCATTCCAAGTATCACCAGTAAACACCAAAACAGTATCATCTGCAAATATAACTGAAGAACCCAAGAATGATAATTTACAAAGGTCATTAATATATAATAAAAATAAAATTGCACCGAGAACACTACCCTGAGGAACACCATATAAAAACGATTTATTTGAACTAATATGATCATTAATCATTACTTTCTGTGTTCTATTCCTAAGATAAGTTCTGAACCAATCTAGTGCTTTATTAGCAACACCCATTGCATTAAGTTTTTTAAGGAGTAAACCATGGGATACGGTATCAAAGCCTTAGACGAGTCTAGAAAGACAGCCATTGCTTTGTTGCCAGAATCTAGAGCTTCTACGACTGTGGTGATCACTTTTAAAGCTGCATCACTTCTTCCTATATTCTCTCTGAAGCCAATCTGATTAATTGAGAGAATTTCATGTTTTTTTTATATAAGTCATCAATCTAATTTTATTCAAATAAATAATATTCTCTATTATTTTAGATAAAGTGTAAATTAGGGAGGGATAGGTCGATAAGTTATCCCCTCCTTTAAATACAGGTACAACTTTGGCATTTTTGCAGTGATTGGTCTTTCTCAAAGCTAACATTTGCAATGTGTGTAATAGGTATGAATAATTCAGAACAATTTTGTTTGTAGACCATTGCACTTATACTGTCATTTCGGCTTGAAAAACCTGATTTAAGCTCATTAATAACCTTTAGAACTTCCTTACAATTTGTTGGGTTAAATTCAAAAGATTCGTTTTGTTAAGAATGTGTTGGATTACATTTTGCAATGAAACATTCTTCACTGGTATTATTTGAACTGTACAAAAGATTAGCAAAATTTTAATGAAAGTTGGATTATCACTTATAGATAAAATCTTATTTTTAACATTTAGTCTATTACTGGAAACTGGTTCTTTTTGCATATCCAATGCCTCTTTTATTATTTTCCATTGCTGTTTTGTGTTGCCTCTAACCTAATGAAGCTTCTCCTTATAATATGATTGTTTAGTCGTTCTTATAATTTTAGTACACCAAGTAATATTCTAATTGTTCAATGTTGTTCGGTTGTTTATGACAATTCTTGTGTATTTTGTCACGTTTTATGAGGCAGTTAACAATGCCAGAGGTTATCCACGGTTTTAAATACTTTTTATTACAATGTATTTTCTTTGTAGATGAGCAATTCTCAATATGCATTTTTAAACATGTTATGAAATTATCAGTTGCTGTATAAACATCACTTGTAGATAAAACTGTATCCCAGGTTTCCTCTTTCAGTTTAGCAGGTCATTATCTACGATTACTTTTAGATTTACATCAGATTTTTGTGATTTTATTACTAAGGACTTTTCAATATTGTAGCAAAATGATCTATTACACTGGTCCTGAAAACAGCACTCTCATGATCCACTTTTGATTTGAGCTTAATGTGATTAATGCAACTTTCAGTACTTGAAGTTACTCTAGTAGGTGAAGTAATATATGGTTTTCAACCATGGTAAATCATAAGTGAAAGATATTGTTGACATTTTGAATTGTTTATATCTAAAAATATTTATATTTATATCACCACATAAAATCACTTCGTGATTATGTGTAAATACAGAACAAAGTAAATTATTTAGATGGTCAAGAAAAGTATCAATGTGTGGCTGAGAAGGAGAGCTGTAAACTGCTATTACACATACGTTATTAGAAGTTGAAATTTAAGACAATTAGCACGTGGAATAACTATTTCTTCAAAGAACGCTAGGACATCATTCCGAGCGTAAACAAAAACTCCATCATTTTGTAAGTAATTATTGTTTATGGTGTGCGATGAATATCCAGTAATGCCTGGGATATTAGTGGAGTCTTTCAGCCAAGCCTCACTAAATATGATTATACTAAATCTGTGTCGAATTGATTCGAGAACAGCTACAGTATCATCGATTTTTTTATCGAGTATATTGAAAGCTCAGAATGTATCAGGAATTCATTGCATATTACCGGGTCATTTATGTTAGTATTATTTATTTCTGTATTATCATTTAGTTCTAGATCTGAAAAAAAATCCATATTATTACGATAAAAAAGTAAATAAAGTTATCTTTGATCCAGCATTCGCTCAGAATAAGCAAGTTAAAATCTGAATCAAGTTCTGAGAGTAGAATCATTAGCCCATTGAAGTCATGAAAAATATTTTTAGGTTAGATTGATTTAGGATTTGTCGAACTTCTATAGCACTATTTGTTTTGTTACATGGAGGCTGTGACACACTTCCGTTATATCTTCCATTTTTTAAAGTTGGTGAAGAATAAATATAATAGTGTGTGGAAATATTGAATGGCTTTTGCAATAGTATAAAACACGAAGAACAAAAATTGGAAGCAATCTAGAAAATAAATTGTATCACTTTTATCATAGGTTTGAGTTTTTGACAGCAGTAGAAAATTTTGACATTTTGAAATAGAAATAATAATACACATTTCGAGGTTCTTGACAACAGTGGAAAGACATTTCAAAGCAATAGCAATAATACTAAAATTATAATTCACCATGTTAGGGCTGTAGGTATTATTCAGGTGGAGACTGTTATAATTAATATAATGCATTAATTAGGTATTATGGCTATTATATGTGTTTATATTCATATGGAATATGCCAGAGGAATAAAATTTTTGAAGAAATGTATGAAAAAAATGTTTCTATGAATTCATGGTATTTGCAAGACTAAAAAAAACATTAAAAAAATTACAGTGGTATTGATTTTATAAAATTGTGTTAGAATTATAAGTATTATTTAAACAAAAATAATAATTATAAGTGTTAATATTTATATAGAAATTATCTTTATATTCACTGGATGGAAAGTAAATTCTATCATAGGTTTCTGCTGTTGACCACAACTAAAAACACAGATATATTTCAAAATATAGGTTGTTAAAGACAGATCTATTAGATTTCTAAACGAATTGTGTGACAGTTAGGCTAAAACTATTTGATAATTTATGTTTTCGGTTTATACCACTGAGATAAAAAAAAATAGAAATATAGGGTAATAAAAAAAAGAGTAATTAAAAAAATATAAGTACTGGTATTTAAAAAAATACAGGTAGTTCAAAAACCAGAAGTATTTAAAAAAGTATAGGTATTTAAAATGACATAAGTCCTTAACAAAATTTAGGTACTTAAAAAAATATACGTAATGTTTGAAGCTCGGCGAAATATTTTTATGAGTTGTTGGGTAAGGGAGATAGGATGTGCTTTGTTTTATCGTTAATGATAATAACAGGGGTCCCGGTGTCTTTACGTACATATACATGCCCCCCTCTGATCCAGGCGAATTTAAAAATGTTTTCTTGTACTGACTTTCGAGCAAGAAACCATAAATGTTTTGCTCGAAATGTCATATGTTCTGTAATAAAGATCGGCGAGCGAGGTCGATTACGATGAGAGTAGTGTTCAGCTTCTCCTCTCTATCTGTGGATTGTTTATTGTATTATTTTACGTCATCCAAGAAATCGTCACGGTCGATATTAGATTTAAATTTTAGGATGATCGCTCTCTGTAGGTCCTTGTTGGTTTTGAGTGTGATACGATATGCTGCTTCGATGTTGTTAAGATGTTATCCGTTGGTGTTTGTTGTTTTTTTATGTTAAATATTACATTTTTCAAGTTTCCTCCATTTATTTCAGGGTTTCCCCTGATTTCAACATTTTTGGAACGACTTTCTCTGTCAGTTTGTCCTAATTGCCCTTCAATAATTTCAATTCGTGCTTCGAGATCTGAGTTCTTTTTTTAAGTTTTTTTATTTGTGTTCTCTAGATCGTGGACGCGAAGTAGAATATCCTCATATTGTTTACTGGATACCAAGACTTTGGCGAGAATTCGGGTATTTTGTTCGAGAATTGCATTCTGTTTTGAAAGTAGTTCGCTATTCGGTGAGCTACTACTGTTAGTATTGGTGGCAGGCGTTATAGTTAGGCAATGTTTACATTTTATTTGTGCACGCCGCTCCTTACTGAGGCGACGGTACGAGCTCTCCGCCACTCCGCCGCAGTTCAGATAGAATGTCCCCTTTGCATACGGTGCACGCAAATACGGACTCGGCCGAGAGAGTAGGCTCATTACAAGCATGGCAGTTATTCATGTTGGTGATGGTTAGATGAGGTATAAGGTTAATATTTTCCTCCCCCGCCTGAATTAATGTATTACACAAAAGTACTTCGGGTCGCGTATACGGTTAGACGTATGAATGCGTACTAAAACGATTGTTAATTTATTTTCAATTAAAATTTATAAAGTTTGTTTTGAAGTTAGACCAGAGATGGCGTTACACTTTTAGCTAGATTAATTTGGTTGTTGATCCAGAGATGGCATTTTATTTTTGAATAGGTGAAAAAAGTACAGCAGCAAACAATTTTTTTTCGGAGTTGACTGAGGATTGAACCCTTGTCCTGGGGACTGGCTATAACAAGCGACTGACGCTAACCTCTAGGCCAGATCCTACATAAAAGAAACCGAGTTTAATTTTTTATATTACTGATATCGGCTTTTTAAACTGTTAGTGGAATGAATGAATTTTAGTGTTTTTTTTTTAAACTCACTTATGCAAAAATACTGTTTTTATTAGTTAAAAAGCTCCTTTAGTATTCACTTTATGATTTAGTAAAGTTTCACTGATTGATGAATATTAATTCAGTGAATTTATTTGTTTCTAACTAATTGTTGTATATTTTGTCGTTTCGCACTTTACTTTAGTAAATCAATTTTTGTTTTGATGTTTCAATAGGTTAAACGCACCTGTAGACATAATAAAATTTCTACATTTAATGCACTGGAGATCACCGTTACTGATTACTCACTTATGCGGAAGTATGATTCACTTTTCACTTGTAAAAAATTATATTTTTTGACGTTACGTATCACTCAGCTTTATGAGTCGACGACGAAACCCATGGATGCAGCCCTAAGAGGATGCAGCAAATATTATATTATTCAGTAAGTACAAACAGTTACTTTAGTAAATTGTTCTTAACCAAATGATTGTCCCTTTTCCTTTCCTCCGTTAGGGTTTTTAATCCAGTTAAGATTTTTTCCCGAAGGGCACAATTAATGTAACTATAGAGTTTCTCAAGGTTCCAAGGTAACCACTTTTATTCCAAATATGTATAAATAAAATCTTTCATCTTAGAAGAAGATAAATCCTAAATAAAATACGAAACCTTAAAAAACCAGAGAAAATTAAAAGGTATCAGTCGCATCTGGGAATCGAACCCAAAACTTCTGTCTTAAGGGTAAAGCCGCTCTACTAACTGAGCTAATAAAACCATATTCAAATTATACCAGATCATACGTCAAATTCAAGATTTGTCAATATTATCCTCCTTTAAAACCCCATTTTATTGCGTACCCGAATATAATTGCAATCTAGATTGTGTTTCGGATATACTTATCTAATTTTTATTTATGTGGGACATTTATTAACTTTTTCTACAAGTCTAGAAAGAATATTCAATTTTTTTTTTACTTATTGAAGCTTAGACCTCATTGTAATATATGATATAATGGTTTACAATATCAAAGTACTTAATAAGCTTCTAGTGAAGCCAGGATGGCATCTTTTTTTATATGAATACCGCACAAGAGTCCCAAACTACTCCCAACCGTCTGGAGCCAGTGAGACTATGGCATTCCCAATTGGGGAAAGTTGTGAGGCTGAAGGTATTGGCGAGGGGGAAAAGAAGGGGGAGAGGAAGGTGGGGAAAAGGGGAAATACCTAGCTAATCAGATGTGGTCACCAAACACGGCTAAAATCCATTTCAAGCAACGTTTCAATTTCGAATGGTGGCCTTTCACTAGGGCGATACTGAGAGTATCTTCCACTCTGGAACGTGCGCAAATATACTATATATTATTTTTAAATGAATTAATTGTGAAACAACACAAATTAATTAAATAAAAATTCGCCGGGACCTGAACCCGCAACCTTCAGATTCGAAGTCGAGAGCCTTACCCCTCGACCATGGAGGCCGTCAAATCTGTCGCAAGCTCCAGTGAAGCCAGGATGGCATCTGTCGCAAGCTTCTTGTCGAGGGACTGGAGCCGCTTCAGCGCGCACTGCTGATTGTTATCGGTTAACACCACAGTTATCGGTTCTCTTCAGAAGAGCCCGGTTTCTTACCTCCCAGTAATGGCTAGGCAGGTGGTCTCTGCCATTATTGCCATTGCTTTAATTTCGTTGGCGTTGACTCTGGTCGCAAATGTAACACCGAAGAAGTCGACGGCGAAGTCCGCAGCGGTCTTCGCTAGCGGGGTCAGAGTGGTGACTGGGCCGTCACTACCAAGATTCGTTCTCCTGTAAGCAATCCACCATAACGCGGTCCGTGATACTATTCGTTATGTGTGTTTTCACGGACCTCTCTTGATACTATAAGATGAACATAGTTCTGCGCAATCAAGAATTTTGGGGCGCTATGGTGCTCATGGAGATGGAAAAGACTGCACTCATTCCCGTGCATCTAATACCATAGATAGCTTCACGCGTTGGGAGTATGCTCCGGAAGTGCACACGTGAAATCGTACGCAACGGATAGAATAAAATAGATAAAAGTTTAAAGTATGATATGAATTTTTTTAAACTTAGTGTAGAGTAATAATGCATTGCATATGAGATGAAAAAGTTTAAAGTATGATATGCTTTTTTTAATTTAGTGTAGAGTATTAATGAATTAAACATGAGATGTAAAAGTTTAAAGTATAAAGTATAAAAGTTTAAAGTATGATATGCTTTTTTTTAATTTAGTGTAGAGTATTAATGAATAACATATGATATTTAAAAGTTTAAGTATAAAGTATAAAAGTTTAAAGTATGATATGTATTTTTTTAAATTAAATGTAGAGTTATAATACATTACACGTGAGATGTAAAAATTTAAAGTAGAAAAGTTTAAAGTATAAAAGTTTAAAGTATGATAAGCATTTTATAAAATTTAGTGTAGAATAATAATTACATATGAAGGTTTTATACATATACATATCTATTAATGAGCATATTTGAACTTTTGACCCTCCCTAAATGGAGAAGCCAAACATTGATCAGTTTACGCGGGACGTTTGAACTTTTCATTTTCCATGTATCGGGTATAATGTTGAACAATTTTGATCCTAAGTATGAAAATTGTCTTTGAGCAAGGTAAGTCACGGTTTTTGTTGAAATTATTTGAATACTTCTTGAGTATCTGGTGTCGTGATAGTGGTCGATAGATGGATAGTTGTGACGTTGTTTATGTGTGTGTAATACAATTTCTCTGATATACTCGTATAGTTTTCTGACACCAAGAACTTGAATTTCTTTGAATAATTCATCACTGGGGTACCTGAAGGATTTTTGAGGATGACTCTTATTAGGGATTTCTGCGCTTTTGCCAGGCTGTCCAAAACTGTTTTGGTACAACCGCCCCATCCTAAGGATCCATATTCAAGTAAAGAATTACACTTGGAATAATATATTGATTTTATGTACTTTACATATAGAATATTTTTAATAGTTATGAAAAGTTTAAGTGAAAAGTTGTCATAGTCGTGAGTAAGTTTTCTCACTTTTGTGGCGGTTGAGTTGATGGGTTCTTCCCATATCAGAAATTTATCAATAATGATTCCTTAATATTTTAAACTATCCACGCATTCTAAGTTATTGCAAGTACAAGTATTTATTTCATTGCAAAGGTGAATAGTAATGTTTAGCATTTCTTTGGGTTGTCCCGCTTGCGTTGCACTGAAACGTATACATTTGGTTTTATCCATATTGAGAGTAAGGAGGTTATTGTCTAAACATTTGTAACAAGGGGAGAAAATCGCGATGCATTTAATTCCTCCGTAGATATTATTCGAGACGGTTTCCGTTACTTCAGCAATAGCATTTTTGTTACCTAATCCTGGTTCCGACCAGGATTAGGCTTCCGAGCCATATTGTCTCTTTGAAAGGGTGTTATCATGTTCAAGGTAAATGGTGAGACGATTCTTAACAATTTTTTCAATAATTTTTGAGACCGAATTTAGCAAAGATATTGGCGGGTAATTTTGAATCTGTGACTTATCTCCGTTTTTGTTAATCAATTTAATAATTGAGTGTTTTAAATGATCATGGAATATTTCCGAGTGGAAGCTTAGACTTTATCTGGTCCACAAGCATTCTAGGTCTTTAGGTAGTCTATTATTTTTAAGACTTCATTTGTTGTTGTTTGGATATTGTCTATTTTGTGCTCGAGATTACATATTATAATACTATGTCTAAATGAGCGAGACAAGACATACCTCGAGAGTGTATTAAATTCAAATTATTCAAACTTATAGCGATTCCAGATTAGATTCATTCGATATGGTAATTGCATTTGATCCTTCTTCCTTCCGAACGTCTATTGGTCCCGCTTTAATCCAAGTAAATCTATATTTTTTGTCTTTAGCCACTTGTCGGGTTTTGAAATATAGATGATTTGTAGGAAATGTTAGCTGTTCTGAAACATAGATCGGCTAGCGGGGGCCGGCGATACCGGTGTTGAACGCGTTGAGTTTGTGTTCACTATTAGTATTTTTTTTTTTGTAGGTTTTTACGTCAGATAAAAGTTGGCTTCTCGCGAAATTAGAATTTAGTTTGATGATAATTGATCTCGGTTGCTTCGGGTTGCTTTTTTTTCTGAGCGATAAACAGCGCCGAGGTCGTTTAGTTGAATGGGAAACCCGGTTGTTTGGCAAATGTTAAAAATACCACCATTCATGGTTTTTGGGATCCCTCTAATTTCTAGGTTATTGGCCTTAAGGGTTCGTTCCTGGAATTCTGCGCAATTTTTGAGTACCACAATCCTGGCTTCCAAAGCGGTGTTTTCAGATGAAAGCTGATCATTACGGACCTCAACCACAAGGATTCTGGTCAATAAGTCCATGTTCTGCGCACTCGTGAAATGAATACTTTCAATTTTTGTATTGTTTTGTTCCAAGATGTCATCTTGTTTTTTTCCAAGTTAGTAGTTTTATTCATAACTAAATCCTGAAGGTCCATATATTTTTTGAACGGCTCCAAAGTTGTGTTGTAGCTGGATGTCTCCGTCGGGATAGTAGTTCCTATGGCGGAGGATTTCGAGTCCCTTTTACAATGCTTGCACTTCTGTTGCATTCGACGTTCTTGAGAATGTCTACGGTAAGTATTTTCCGTTATCCCTCCACAGGCTAGATGATAGGTGCCCTTACATACCGAGGACAGAAATATCGACTCGTCAGAGAGAATCACTTCAGGGAATATACGGGAATTCATTATGAATAGTATTTTTTTACTACCGACGTTGGCACACTTTAAATTTTTAAAATTTTTTTAAACTTTTAAACTTTTTCCAGTAATCTATGAAGGATCACTTTGTTGTGATTTTCAAATATGTTTATAATTACACCCAGACAGGAAACAGGACATGGAAAACTTTCCGATTTTTTCGTTTAATCACTTTAAATAAACTTAATATAAACTAGTCATTGAGTTGTTATTTTTAGATCCTATTGAATATATATATAATTATAGATATTAATGAATATGGATAATCATTATTTATGAGTGAATCTCGTGATTTTCGAAGAAATCGAAATAAAATTACAAGGATAATTGTACAAAATTTACAAGAAATATCAATTTAAAAGTTACATGTAATCTGTTATGGGGTCTGGAAAGGAAAGAGTATGGGGGGTCGTAGTGTGGTGTAGAGTTGAAGATGTCAAATTGTGAGTACTAGATGTTGTTGTTTGTGAGTAACAGTTGTTATTAATGGCCTTCATGATCGACGGGTAAGCTCTTGACTACAAATCCGAACGTCCGGCGTGCGCAATAAAATTTTATTTACTTAATTTGCCCTGTTTCACAAAATTAATTAATTTAAAAATAATATGTAGTATATTTCGGCACGTTCCAGAGCGGAAGATACTATCAGTATCGCCTGGGTGAAAGACCACCATTCAGAATTAAAGCGTTGCTTGAAATGGCACCTTGCCATTTTTGGTGACCAGATCTGAATAGGCAGGTATTTCTCCACCTTCCCCTCCCCTTCACCTTTCTCTCCCAATACCTTCAGCCTCACAAAATTCCTCAATTGGGGATCCCGTAGTCTCATTGGCTCCAGATGGTTGGGAGCAGTTGAGACTCTTGTTCGGTATTCATATAAAAAAAGTAAGTTAGAATGAATGATGTTTATATCAAACGTGTATAGAATAATAAATACAAGCAATTTAAAACCTGTCTCACCACCTGCCAACATCGTTACCAACTGTTATTATGGCCTATAAAAAACCGGCACCGGAGGTACGTCTCTTATTCCCGCCAGAGGCCCTGCCTAAGTTACATCTAAACCGAGACGCTCTTTTCACCTTGAAAATCAACCACCATCACTTATCTACATTTACAATCTACCCGGACCTGCTCTCCTCACCAAGTGAGAGATCTTCACTTCACCCAGCCTACCCACGAGCTTGCGACAACCGGTCCGACCCAAATGCCGTCCCGGATACGCAGCAAACCTAGCTCATATGACATCTGACAAGAGCTCAAGCTATCTACCATACTGGCCGGTGCTACAAATCAAGTACGCTCCGGGCGACGACATCCCCACTTGGAAACTACCAAACACCTTTCCCAGGAGGACTAGCGAATCACAATAGTGATGCATCGCTGTATGCCGGTGCCTAAATATATGCACTCCCCTGTGTGGGCCTATACATCTCGTACAATGTGTTAATTATTGCGTTTTATTTTATTTACTTTTTTTTATTTTTTTTATTAATATCTATATAATTTTGATATTACAAGGTAAGGTATAAATATTAAAAATACATATACGAGAATATTATAGAATTTTTTCATAGTCCTCCTCACAAGAAGATCCTTTGCTGAAGGGGAACCAGGTTTTGCACAAAGGGGTTTTAGCGACTTCTATATTTCAACTTCAAGGTTAGGGTAATTTTTATGACGTTTTTTTGAAAATAGTAGTCAGTTCTTGCTCTGGTAATTCCATAAGCCAAGTTTTGCTGGACTTAATGCAATTATTGATTGAATTACTTTTTTGATATTAAATGGGAGTTTGTTATATAATTTTACACCTAAAAATTCAGAGCTTCTTTGTCCAAAAGTAGTATTGCATTTAGGTATGTTTTTCTTTAGTTGCTTTGTTCTGGTATTATGATCATGAAGAGTCATAGCCATTATCTTATTTTTAAGATGATTAACTAGAATATTTTTGGCAAAGATTCTTTGGATACTTGAAACGTTAAAATGTTTAAAAACTTCCGTTGTTGACGTCCTTATGGGGACCTTTAAAATGGTCTTTATGATGCATTTCTCGGTTGTATTTAATGGTTTCATGAAATTTGATGCAGCTGAGCCCCATCTCAAAAATCTATATTCCAAATGAGAGTGACATAAAGCAAAATATACTCTATTTAGATCCTCGGTTGACAGGATATTTCGTAATTTTTTGAAGAAATGTCTGAGTTTTATTAACTTTTTTGAAGTTCCATTAATGTGTACATCCCAGCGGAGATTATCATCGATTAAGACTCCAAGATATTTAATGTTTTTAGCTTTGGTTATATGCGGCCAAATGCAATGAGGTAAATTAGTTTGACATTCATGTATTTTAAGTGTGTGCTCATTCATTGGTTGGCCTTTTTTGTTTATTGAAAATGTTAAATATTTAGTTTTAATCACATTTAATGTAAGGGAGTTCACTTTTAACCACTTTTGAAATACAGCCAAACTATGATCTGCCTCTTTAAAGGTATTTATCAATTCTTGTTCATGAAAAATAATAACAGTGTCATCTGCAAAAGCTAAATCTGTCTCCTTTGATGGGAAGATTCATAAGATCATTTATATAAATGAAAAGAGTATTGGTCCTAGTACGCTTCCTTGAGGGACACCATACGTAATTGGTAGATTTTCTTCCTTTTCAAAGAAATATTGTTTTGGGTTGTTATACTTAACAGAGATATATTTAATTTAAATTACCATCTATTTCAATTACCATCATGCTTTTATCAATATTACATAAAATAAGGACCTTCAACTAGTTGATTAAAAACATAATACAAAGGAAATCATGCGAACTTCACGGTTGAGATAATACAGCCAGCCTTCAAATCTAATTTTATATTAACAAAGTAGTACGTCATTGAAGTTACTAATGAATAATTAGGGTAGATATAAGTACGAGAGATGATAGTAAATTATGTTTTACAAGAATATTAAATTGACGAAGGCGAAGTGGAGAACACGTGCTGCCTGGGAAGGTTTTTGCAAATCTGAAGAATATTATTTACCTTTTGTCATAATTATTATGTAACAATAATTCTGGGGCTAACTACCAAATACATGCACCCATTTCTCGTCTAAATATACTTGGAAATAAATTCACCTCTGCTATAGATATATTTAATATAAGTTTACCCATGTTTAAAAGTTACCTGAACGATATTTTTATGTTGCAACAATTATAAGAGCATCGCATAAGAGCTATTGTTTAATTTAAATTTTTTATATGTATTATCTTTGTACTCATCTACAATCCAAAAACTTGTTTTTTTTTTCTTTCGTTGTATCATATACTATATTATGTATTATGCAATTTCATACATTTTTACATCATCCGAAATATAAAAACACAATGATTTTTTTTTCACAATGTCATGCACTCATATTATATTATATTATCCACTTGTGTGTTGTGCATCATGTAGATCAGGCTATTACTATTTTTATTAAAAAAAGTAGTATCTACAAATTAAAAAAATTTTCCCTTTATAACTTCTCTGTGTCATGCACTTATACATTATTATACCTTCATATATATTATAAATATATTACACTTATATACCAACCATGTATCATGCTATTTTTTTAAGTTCTATACACATAATCATTTTAATGTTAAAATATGTAAAAGTGCCTTGGGGCGTTAATAAATAAATCAATAAAATAAATAAATACTGGAAATAGCGGAGCGGAAGCTCGTCTCTCGCAAAGTAAATTTGAAAGTTTCATTTAGAATACTTTTAAAGATTTATAAAGCGATATTCCGGATCATTCGCAAAAAAATATTTTACGCGGCTCCATTTCGCGTGAGTAGAGATTGCTCATCGGCTCTTTATGAGAAGAATAAAAAGTTACAGGTTTTTGTTTTTCTAAAATAAATACATTATGGTTTATATTATAAGAATTGGAAAATGTTCATACTAAAATTTTAACGTTGTAATTAGATAAATTATATTATGAAGAGAAAAGTGCGCAGAATAAAAACGTTATTACTTACTTATCTACAATCCAAAAACTTGTTCCCAATTTTTCTTTTTATGTATCATGTACTATATTATGTGTTAGGCAATTTCATGCATTTTTACAACATCCGAAATATAAAAACAGGATAATTTTATTTTCATAATGTCATGCACTCATATTATATTATATTACATTATGGACTTGTAAATTATTTATTATGTAGATCAGGCTATTACTATTTTTGTTTAAAAAAAGTATTATCTACAAATTAAAAACCTTTCCCTTTGTAACTTCTCTGTGTCATGCACTTATACATTATTATAAATACATATATAATATAAATATGTTACACTTATATACCAAGTATATATCATGTTCTTTTTTTTGTTAACTTAAAGCCTTTTTTTTCTTTCTCTATGCAAAATCATTTAAATGTTATGTAAAAGCCCATGGGGGTGTAAATAAATTAATGAAAATAAAACAATAACTTTGTTTATAACCACGAGAATTCTCGTGGTTCTAAACAAAGTTATTGTTTTATTTTCATTAAATATGTCTAACCACAAAGTGACTGCTTTCTATCAAAATATAGTAAATAAATTAATCAATAAAATAAACAGATAAATAAGGACACTGAAATAATTATTAAATAAGACATTCTACAGCACAACCGAATGCAGTTACCTCGAAGGAAAGGCTAGGAAATATGGGCTACAATGGAGTTCTGACATCAACACCGATTTGTAGTAGTGAGACTAATGTAACATAATATAACTGCCAGTAAAGGGACGAAATGCTGTAGAAACGAGACCCTTGCGGCGTCAGTGTAGTCAAACCATACTTGACCGTGTAGCGATGGAGATCGTATGGAGATCCATAAATAATGGATACGTTATGAACAAGCTTAGGGGACGCTTACTTGGTTTGAATATAATGTAGAGAGGGTGGACGGATATAGCGGTGTAAGTTAAAGTGAATGTAAGTTGCAGTTGCGAGGTCCCGAGAAGATAACGGAAGACATGGCACCATCTAGATCTTGAGAAACTTAGTCGGTATTACAAAAAAAGTATTATTTAGTAGCTGTACTGATTGCCCGGGATTATGAATTGTTTGGAGTAAAGTTTTGAGGTTATGATGTCTCTTTCCTACCCAGTGATTTTCTTTCATCGGAAACGACAGTCCAATGTCGATTATATCCCATAATCCAAAAATGTTCTGAAGAAAACTCTCATGCAGATGTTCTATACATTGACTCTCCTAGAGCCTCCGATAAAGTTAATCACTCAATTCTCATTGCCAAACTCCATGCTATCGGTATTAGAGATCCTTTATTATCTATTTTTAGATCTTATTTATATGTTTTCATAAGAAGCAATCACTTTGTGGTTTGGCATTGTATTAAGTAAATGAAACACGTTGTTATAAACCACGAATATATTTTATTTTCGCCAACTGGTTTCGCCTAACTCAAGCTTCATCAGGGTAAAAATAATAACTAAATTCTAATACAGAGTTATCGGTTATATATAGGTACAAAATACAATAGAATGAAATAGATATATTATAAAAGAGAGACAAAAGAAAATATTAAAGGAAGACAACAATAGAAAAAAACATTATGTGTAAGAGGGAGACATCCTTATATAAATATAACAGTGTAATGGGAATATAATGTCAGTAAAGTGGGTTATTCCTATAATTCATTACTGAAAGGGTCCTAGTAATAAAAAATAGGAAGTGTGTACTACTCGGTTACATAATAATAATTTAACAGATGTGGAATATAATAACTGATAGATTAGGGGAGATTCATAGGAAACATGTTTAAAATCGGGCTATAATATAAATTTGTTTGGTTATTAAGTAAGTTATCAGATAATTTTAAATTTAAGGACTTCTTAATTTCTAGTGCTTCTAAGTTTTTTAATCTAATTCCCATACCGTTTTTATGCAAAAGACTAGTTCCTGTGATTTTATTGAATGTATGGTCTGAAGAGATTAGGTGGTTTGCGAGTTCAGAAAAACCAGTACCATTTAAACAACGTAAGTGTTCTTTAACTCTAATGTTAACATTACGTGCTATTTTTCCTATGTAAAAAGCAGGACAATCATTGCAGTTGAGTTTATAAATGCCAGAGTGGCTTAAATTCTCAACTGCAATGGTGTCCTGCAGCCCCTGTCAATATTCTGGAATTAATTCTAATATTTTCAGTGCGATTCGACGAATTCAAGAAAATGCTAATTCAAAAAACCTGTGTTTTACTTAAACTTTGAACAAGATTTGATTATCATTACTTCTCCATAAAACAGTTAACAATAAGTTTAAATAATAAAAATATCGAGTTTTTTTTACGTATTCCTGGCGACAGAAGGGTACTTCTGTCACCAGTAACCGGTCGAGATATTTTGTATAGATCCGTTTTAGTGAAAAATCACCTCAGGGGCACTGAACCTTTATATTACGTAGAACATTTTATGCAAACTGACAAATAGAATTATTTACCAAAGAACCATCCGTAGCAAGTTGAACAATATAGCACTCTTAATAAGGAGAATTTTGTAGATTTAAGATAAGTAAGGGGAAGATTTAAAGTGCCTGGATCAGATCTGATAAAGAAAATTATCATGTGTTAATCGTATTGCAAATCTCGCCGAGAACTAAACCCCAGATCTCTGGACACAACAGACCCGCTCAAGTGCGATCGCTGGCGAACAAAATAAACAAATGTTTTAAAAATCATCGTTTTATATCGAAATAAAATCGTTTCCTTAAACACTGTTTACGAGTGTTTCAAATAATGAATCGTTATTAAATAGAAGACATCGCAGACAGCCGAGACTGTAACCCATTTAAGGCCGACCTTTCAGAGAAGTATCTCCCCGGCTACTCGTGGATAACAAATTACCCCAAATTCGTTGACTGGTTCCTCATGCCATGCTCCAGTAAGTGGGTTGGTCCATCGGCATTAGTTTATCTTTTCATGCGTATTTATATTTCATGATATATTTATGACGAAACTGGGTCGACATGTACACGTCGCACACTGACGGTTATAGATAATGACATTACAAAAAAACAGATATGTTATTGTCTCACAATATTTACACAAAGTGTGGAAAAGTAACAAATACACTTACGTTTCCAGTAAATTCTTTATTTAAAAATTGGTAGTGTATGACAAAACATTCAAACAATATGTGGCTTTATACGAAATAGAAATACGACCGATTTCAGTCGCATCTGGGACTCGAACTCAGGACCTCTACCTATCCGGGGTAACCGGTTAACCAACTTAGCTAATGAGACCAGTTCAATTTACGCCATCTAAACCGATATAATACTTTAAGTTCAAGACTTGTTAATATTATCCTCCATTTTTAAATCCCATATTATTGGCTGCTATCCTAATGATGATCGCAAAGTTCTACCCGAACATAATTCATCCTCCTATACTTATAATAATAATAACAATACATGTTTATTCCAGTACGTCTGGAAGTAAGTACAGTCCCACACATTCCATACAAAATATACGCACAATAGTAAAAAATATATACAAAATATCTACAAAAGTTTAAAAATAAATTAATAAAAAGATAGTTGGTGAATGATACATCGACCCCTTGGAATAACAAAGTTCCATCTGACACAGCAATGTCATGCGATAATGTGCTCTAAGCACAGCAACTTTAAGACTGATCATCGCATAACATTGTAGTGTCAGATGGAACCTTGTTATTCCAAGGTGTCGACATGACAAACAAAACAAAAATTTAAATAAAAAGAGTAAAAAATAGCTACATGAAAAAGAAAACAAAGCTTTTAAGGTGCTGCGCATTTAAATTGTGAGTGGCCAACATGTTTCTCCAGTATGGGTCGACTCTGGAGGGTGGACTGAGGCGGGCTTCCATAATGAGGATATTTCCGGAGCTGTTTATTCTTTCCCTCATTCCAGCCACCCTGGATCTTATAAGGGCTGCAAAACCGGAAACTTGCCCCTCCGTTAACATACTGAAAGCGCTACAGTATCTAGGGAGTCCAAACATAATACGGAAGGCGTTATTATCATGTACACATTTATGTATGTACGAGTATGCATAATCTTGCCAATTCAACCAGCAAGACTCGATTTGTGTATTTCTGGAAAAGGTCTCCTTAGTGCATTTCGTTTGAATAAATGAAAGGACTTATAAAAACGTATTATTACTATTTCCTAGGGACACATATAAAAGCGGCGAGATGTGCCGGAGGCAGACGCTCGCCGCTCTGGGAAGGGATGATGCGGAGGGCATCGGGCATCGGGCGGTGCGGGGGGAAGGGGTTCCTACGTCCTACGTATACGAGTATTTGACGCCAGCCAGAAGTGATTTCACACTTGAACTGTGAAAAGGGTGAAACAATGAAATCCTGATTGCGTTCTATTCGTTCTGGTGATTCTATTCAAACTACGCTTTGTGTATGAGAATATGCGCTCCTTGTTGGAGTTTCATTTTGGATTGTTATAATTATTTAGATTCTACATTCTTGGCTTTAGGTTATAGTAACAACCATCTGTAATATATTTTTAAAAGGTTAAATGCCACTGATGTATGCATGAAATTGGCAGAAGAAGGGTGAAAGTAAACTGAATGCCGTAGAAATCAGATCTCTGAGACGAATGTGTGGTAAAACCATGTATGATCGTGTGAAAAATATTTAAATTTGTAAATAATGGAAGGCTGATGTAAGCGTAATGAGTAAGATTAAGAAACGGACGCTTAGATGGTTTGGGCCTGTGGAGCGAATGAACGAAGAAAGGAGTGTAAGAAGAATGTATGACGCGAATGTGAATGGAAGAAGAAGCCGGGGACGCCGGAGGAAGACATGGCACGATCAAGTGATTCAAATACTTGAGTCGGGCCATCTCAGAAGTTGGAATAATAGAAGAGAATGTATGAGACTATGTATGAATGTGAATGAAGCAAGAAGTGTATGCCAAGATCGAGTTGTTTGGCGGTCCGTCCTCTGTGCCTACCCTTGAGGGGAAGCGGCGAGATGGTTAGTTAGTTAGTTAGTTAGTTAAAAAGTTAAAAAAATTACTTTGTATTCACCACTTTATTAATATACACATATATCTACATGTTTCGAAAGCGACGCTTTCTTCATCAGGTATATATAGAATATTGACAGTAATAATGTCAAGTATAGACAAATGATAAAAAAAGAACACAATAATGTAAGAATATACAAATTATACACATAAACAATTATTTATTAAAGTGGCAAAGTAAGCAATCAAAAATATTAATCAAAAATTATTATAAAACATTGAATAACAAATTTATATTAGAAATTATAAAAGAAATTATTTATATTAATTTGAAGAAAACTTTGAAAAAATTATGTAAAACAGCTCATCTCAACACAGGACTGTCCTAGTGAGATGAGTGGCTAATGTTATGTAAAACAGCTCATCTCAACACAGGACTGTCCTAGTGAGATGAGTGGCTAACGTTATTAAAGCAGCTCATCTCAACACAGGACTGTCCTAGTGAGATGAGTGGCTAATGTTATGTAAAGCAGCTCATCTCAACACAGGACTGTCCTAGTGAGATGAGTGGCTAATGATATGTAAAGCAGCTCATCTCAACACAGGACTGTCCTAGTGAGATGAGTGGCTAATGTTATGTAAAGCAGCTCATCTCAACACAGGACTGTCCTAGTGAGATGAGTGGCTAATGTTATGTAAAGCAGCTCATCTCAACAAGAAATAGCTATTTTTAAAATAAAATATTATTTATTAAATTTAATTGACTATTAACGCTTTTTCTGATTTCAAATTTGTCTAATTGTAAACCGGTTGTAATTGTATGTAAAAAATTCAAACCTTTATTTATATAAAAATAATGATAACTAACTAACTAACTAACCATCACGCCGTTTCCCCGCAGGGGTAGGCAGAGAGGACGGACCGCCAAACAACTCGATCTTGGCATACACCTCTTGCTTCATTCACATTCATACATCGTCTCATACATTCTCTTCTATTATTCCTGACATGGACGACTCAAGATTTGATTCACCTGTCCTCGACATCTTCCATTCACGACGTCACCTTTCGCTGGCAGCTCATTCGCGCCGCTGCCATTCGCCCGTACGCCCATCAGCATGCCGCATTTGCAATTTTATTTTTGCGTCGAGATCTCATTTCTACGGCATTCAGTTTACTTTCATCCTTTCCTCTGCCAATTTCCATGCCTCACTGCCATACATCAGGGTTGGTATCAGCACTCCATTGTGGACTGCTAGCTTCGCTTCTTTGGACAACTTTTTGTTAGTGCCAACCGCGTTCAGTCCTCCGTTAATGGAGTTTCCTGCATTCACCCTTCTTTCAATATCCCTATCAGTCTTTCCATCTCTCGTAAACATACTTCCCAAATATACAAACTCATCGACCTGCTCCAAGTATTCGTCATTCACAACTATATTGCACACTGTTTTCGCAATCTCTCTTTCAAACACCATGACTTTAGACTTACTTACATTCATCATTAGCTCGTTCTTCATGCATACTTCATTCATCCTAGATACGAGGGACTGTAGATCTTCCACACTGTTAGCAATTAGCACCGCATCATCCGCATACAACAGGCAACATACTTTCAGACTACTCATTTCCGCGCCCAAGCCCACCTCTTTCAATTCTTGCATACAATTATCCATGTATAGATTAAATAACCACGGTGACATTACGCAGCCTTGCTTAACACCTTTTGTGATGTCAAACCACTCCGTAAAATCACCGTTTACCCTAACACATGCAACGCTTTCCTCGTACAGAGACGCGATTGCCTGTATGAGATTCGTATTCACTTCATACTTGGACAATACCTTCCATAATTTTTTCCTATCAACTCGGTCGTACGCTTTTTGTAGATCTACAAAGGCACAGAAGAGTTTCTGGTTTTTTGCCAGAAACTTCTCTGTTAGCATACGCAATGAGAAAATCTGATCCATACACCCCTTTCCGCTCATAAATGCACCTTGCACATCCCATATTTTATCTTTTGTTTTCGTTTGCACCCTTTCAATCAATATCCTACCATACAACTTTCCAACTGAACTTAGCAGGCTAATAGCCCTGTGATTTCCACATTCCATACGTGACCCTTTACCTTTGTATAGAGGCATAATCACAGCCCTTCTCCAATCTAATGGCGTGTAACGCTCCTCTAAACACTGGTTAAAAAGCTTGCATAACCATGTGAGAATTATACGGCTATCTCCTTTAAAGTATTCAACAGCAATATTGTCGAAACCAACAGCCTTACCATTCTTCATACATTTAATCGCTCTTTTTATTTCATCCATGCTGATTTTGGGATCATTCATGCCATCGTCATTCATACCTGATTCGCCACTGGAACCACTTTCAGTCGGGTTGTTTTCAAAAACCTCTTCAAAGTATTTCATCCATCTCACTTTTATTTCTTTCTCATTCGTTAACATTTTTCCATCTTTTGATTTTATCACTTTCATACATCCGCTTTCTGGACCATTTCGGGACTTTTTGACCTCCTTCCAAAACAGTTTAATATTTTCTTGGAAGTGTTTTGTCATTTTGATTCCTTCTTCCTCTTCCAGACGTTTCTTTCGTTCTTTCACTCCAATACTTACTCTTTTCTTACATCCCTTGTATACTTCTTTCGCTTTGTTCCGTTCTTCACTAGGAGCATTGCCAGTCGCTATCAGACATAACCACGCTTTCTATAAAATAATGATTGGTTTCTAAAATATGATTGGCAAATTCAGAACAGTTGTTATTATTTAAATACCTTAGGTATTCCTTAACTCTAATACTGAAATTTCTAGAAGTGTTTCCTATTTAAAAAATAGTTGCTATCGTTACAAATTAATGTATATACGTGTGTGTATTAATAAAGTGCTGAATTACCGAGTACATTTTTTAATTCATTTATTAATAATGACGCTACAAAGTGAATACCAGTCTTTTGACGAAATTATGGAAATACTTTTGATTAAATTACTTTCTACCGAGCACCTTTTATTTCCTTGAGATCGACCATCTCCGTGGCACAGCGCCAGCTCCTTCATTCTGGACCACGGAAGTCGCGTGTTCAAATCCTGACCCCAATTTTTTACTTTAGGTATGTGTGGATTTTCACTTCAAGTAACTCCTGATCTCCTGATCAAGTAGCTGAGATCTATAGTACCAGGTGCTTCCCAAGCATTTCCTATTTCATCTCCCCCCCCCCCCCCCTCCTAACTTCTGTCAGTTCTACATCTTAAAGAAACTATGGTCCCATTAAATTGGTATTATTATTTCATTTAAAAAAAACGTGGAGCATCGAATACTGTTGTAATCATTACAAATATAATTTAAACCAAAATTAAAGGAGAGGAGAGAGTGAAAATGTGGTTAAGTGGAAGCTATACACAAGAGAAATATAAATGAAAATGTTTACTTTTGCTAATTGCTTGCCTGTCTTCAACTTAATGCTTCAATAATAAAATAAAACTTTTTACAAAAAATTACGTTATCAGAATTGCCTATGGATTTAATAATATATCTATCTGAAACACTCTTTACTGCCCAGTAGTTCGACTTGAATATGCCATTGTCATTTGATCTCCTTTCTTACCTTGTTCAGGCTTTGTATACTCTAATGTATATTTTTGTCCTAATTTTGTCATTGCTTCAGACATCTATTATGTAGGTGGTGTTTTTCTTCTGTAGCCCTTTTTTTCATTTCGTGTTGTGTATTTTGTGTAATTGGAGAGTGATCAAATAAAATTATGTAGGAATTTATATTAAAAGTGACATGTTTGATATGGTTTTTAAAATAGAATGGATATAGTTGCGGGCATTTTGCATTGTGTTCCAATTGTTTACTCATCGCGAATGTATGGTTAACTCTTATAGATAAGGCTTGGTATTTCCATGAATTCTAGTCGATAAAATTTTTGTGATTCATTGAAAACATGAATTGTTTTTACGTCTCTATCTTCATCAAAATAATTTTGTTTGTCGAATAGATTTAAAAAAATTGAATTTCAGTATAATTTTGACATTTTAAGATAAAGTATAAGTATAAAAATAATCATATATGATATTATAGAATTTTCGGTTTTGAATAAAAACCGTTTCAGCGACTTCTATATTTCAACTTCAGGTTTGGGTAGGGTATTTCCAGTAATTTCTATGACGTTGTTTTAAGACAACTAGTCAGTTTTTCTTCTGTTCATTTCTAAAGTCAAGCTTTGCTGGACTTAATGCAATTATGTGTGAGTTTGTTATATAATTTTACAGCTAAAAATTCAGAGATTCTTTGTCCAAACGTAGTATTACACTTAAGTACATTTAGCTTGCCTAGTTGCTTTCTCTAGTATTATGATTATGAGGAGTCATAGTCAGTTTGCCTTTTTAATATGATGAACTAGAACTTTTTGGCAAAAATTTTTTGAATACTTGGAACGTCGAAATGTTTAAAAATTTTTGTTGTTGTAGTCCTTGGGGAAACTTTAAAATGGTATTTACGTTGCATTTTAATATGTATTCAGAGGGCTTGTGGGCGCTCCCATGGGTAGGCCTTCTGTTTGCTGATATACTCGTATAACAACATTAAATTGAAAATAATTTTGTTTTTAGCAAACATTAATTAATGAAGTAAGATCATTTATGAACTCTTCTGATTGCCGATAAATTCATTAATAATTTAGAGAACAAAATTTTAACCGGTACCTCATCCCTTTTAAAAAATGTCTTACTGTGGAAAAGATATCTTAACGACATATTCTGTATATGAACAGGGACAGAACGTCAATTGAATGAATTCTAAAACCTTATAAACTCCTACCACCAGAAGATTAAATTCACATTGGAGATAGGCGCCAATTCAACCTTACCCTTTTTAGGTCTCACCTTATCTGTCGTAAATAATATAATAAATTTTAATATATTTCGTAAACCCATCTACACCGACATTGTTATACATAATACATCCAATCATCCTTTTTTATCATAAACACTCCACGCTTCATTCAATGGTCCATCGTTTGGTCACGATACCGTTATCAAATACTAATTTTTCCAACGAACTAAAATTAATTAATAAAATAGCGATAAATAATAGAATTTTTTTTTTTATATATCTACCGCACAAGAGTCCCTAACTGCTCCCAACTGTCTGGAGCCAGTGAGACTATGGCATTCCCAATTGGGGAACTTTGTGAGGCTGAAGGTATTGGGGAGGGGAAGGAGAAGGGGGAGAGGAAGGTGGGGAAAAGGGGAAATACCTGGCTATTCAGATCTGGTCACCAAACACGGCTATAAGCCATTTCAAGCAACGTTTGAATTCGGAATGGTGGTCTTTCACCAGGGCGATACTGAGAGTATCTTCCACTCTGGAACGTGCACAAATATACTATTTATTATTTTTAAATGAATTAATTGTGAAACAACACAAATTAATTAAATAAAAAATACTTGCGCACGCCGGGATTTGAACCCGCGACCTTCGGATTCGTAGTCGAGAGCCTTACCCCTCGACCATGGAGGCCGTCAATAATTGGAATAATTGGAGTCCGATTTAATTGATACAATTTTAAGTAAAAAACAGAAACAAATAACTAAAAACTTCATATTCGTCAATCCACATAAAATAAACAGTATTAACAATCTTTTTTTTATATACTCACCGCTTCTCATACTAATAAAGTTGGTTGTTTACAGGTGAAAAATAATAAAAAACAGTAATTATTGAATGAAAAACTAGTATATATTGATAAACTTGGCGGGTTTGCGATAAACCGACGTAGCTCAACGGTAGAGCATCTGACCGGCAATCAGAAGGGTGCAGGTTCGTGTCCTGTCGGCGACATTTATCTTTTCTCGGAAGGTTTTTTCAATTTGGATGAGTGTTTCAGGCTAATAATTATTGTTTATAAAAATAATTGTTACCCTTTGCGCTATGCACAAAAATCTTGTCTTAAAAAAAAAAAAAAATACTTTATCAATTATTAAATTTGATTTAAATTAAAAAAATTAAATGGAGTTCTACGAAATAAACACAAAAACAATTAATAATTAACAATCTTAGTTACCAATGGCGGCGTATTTTATTCATAAATTATTTTTCTTCCAGCAGTGTAAGAAATCTTCCTTCCGAATTAAGACCTGCATTTTATACAAATAATAATTTAGGTAAATTTTTAATCAACTCAATAGCTAAAAACGACAAGCTTAGTCACTCGGGAATATATAAATTAGATTGTAATGATTGTTCAGCATTCTATATTGGCAAAACAACATGCAATGTCAATATTAGAATTAAAGAACATCTTTGATGCTTAAATAATAACGGCTTTTCAGAATTCGCCAATCACCTTATTGATAAAGATCATACCTTCATTCAAAGCACCGGTGCTAATATTCTGTATAAAAATGGCCAAGGAAACAGATTAAATAATTTAGAATCACTCGGAATAAAGAAAACAGTTAAAAACAAAAACAAAATTCTTAATAATCAACTAAATGTGTCCAATAGCCCAATATTAGGTATATTTCCGATAATCTCGTAAAATTTCCCATTATCCCATAATCACCTGTTCAGGTATTCCTTGGTATTCCATTATGTACAGTTCTGTTTCTTTTTCTCTGGTATTATGTCAGATTTCTATTTCATGCTATCTCATTTTTTCTTTGTTTTATGTTATGTTCTTTCTCATTCTATTTTGTATATATAAACACACACTATGTATTTTTGATCAGTTTAATTTTGTACCCTGATTATGCTTGTGATAAGCGAAACCTGTCGGTCCTAATAAAATTAAATAAAATTCTCGTGTTTATAAACAAAGTTATTATTTTATTTTCATTAAATAATATACTGTATTTAGATCTTGGTTGACAAGATATTACTTAATTATTTGAAGAAGTAAATGAGTTTTATTAGCTTTTTTGAAGTTCCGTTAATGTGTAAATTCCAGCGGATTGAGATCCCAAGATATGTAATATTTTTAGCTTTGGTTATATGTGGGCAAGTGCAATGTGGTATATTGTTTTGACATTCATGATATGTTATTTGAGTGTATGATCATTCATTGGTTGGCCTTTTTTGTTTAGTACCATAGAATAAAATAAAAAAATCTCCATTTTTTGTGTTTGTGGTTGTTGGATGTTGGATGTGTTGGAAAGTTTAGTGTTTATAATGTGTGATTTTTGTTATTTCTTGTTTTGTGTAGATGTTCAAAAAGTTACAGTTAAAAGTAGATGCCATTTTTAAAAACGTAATTTTTCAGTACTTTGGAATATAAATAAAATTGCGCAATGCAGTAAACGTTAATAAAATAATTAAAACCATTCTAAAAAAATGATGATTCAGCCTGGAAAAAATAATATCAGTGGAGCAATATTTTGTCCCCAGGATTTCTATTATTTTATAAATAACGATCCCTACATTATCCAGCGTCCCAATGTAAAACATGTACATTTAAATATATGGTAAATAGCCTTAAGCTGAGTGATCGGAAAAAAGTTATTCAATCGACTTTTGAAATAAATCCCACCGGAAGTGATTAGCTCTTCTTTTCGTGACTAAAGTTTTGCTCATAGCGTTTATGTGCTTTTCATTTCTTACGAGAATTTTAAGGCTTTTTAAAAAAATCGATTATTCGAGGTAATGGTTGCATTATCGATTTTGTTAAACCGACTTCCATCAATAATTTGTTGATATATGGTGTTATCTATTTTTAACATTTATAAATAGGAAGTACATATAAAATGATGAAGTCCAATTTATCGAGGTGCTTAAAAAGCCGTTTTTCTCGTAAGTACTCGGAATGTTTCAGCGCTCAGTCCCCGCCCCTATTCCTCTCCTTCTACTCAATTATTCAACACAGAAAAAAAACCTTTTGTTCATTTTGCAATTCCGTTTACCAAACTGAATGAAGTTTTATGTGGACATTCAAAACATGAAATAACAATTCAGTAGCTCGTTTTACAGGTAGATGTTAGGTAAACAATGTAGGTAGCACGTAAGGTTAATTGGACGAAGTAACTTACCTTTGAATACCCAGAAATAATATGATAACGTTGTGGTCCTGAGTCAAGGAAAACTAGGTTATGGCTTCCTGCTTATACGAGGTGTATTCAGAAGAAAAGGTGAATTTAGAATTTTTTCGAAAAGTATTTCTTTATTCATCAATTTCCATTTTGTCCCCTTCAAAGTAATCCCCTGCAGATATATTGCACTCTTGCCAGCGCTTTTTCCAAACCTCGAAGCACTTCTAAAATGCGGTTTTCGGTATGGCCATCAGCTCGTTCTTCGATTCTGACCTAATCTCATCAATTGTGGCAAAACGCTTTCCTTTCGTTGGTCTCTTCAGTTTCGGGAATAGGAAAAAGTCGCAGTGAGCCAAATCTGGTGAATACGGTGGTTGAGGCATGATTACGGTGTTGTTTTTGGCCAAATAATCACGAACAAGCATTGACGTGTGAGCTGGTGCATTATCGTGATGCAAAATCCATGATTTGTTTTTCCACAATTCCGATCGTTTGAGCCGTATTGCTTCACGGAAACGTTGCATAACTTCCTTGTAGTATTCCTTATTAACCGTAAGACCTGTTGGCAAGAACTCATGATGCACCACACCATTGTAATCGAAGAAAACAGTGAGAAAAACATTCACATTTGATCGAACTTGGCGTGCTTTTTTCGGTCTTGGCTCTTCTGGCTTCTTCCATTGGGATGATTGGGCCATGGTTTCGACGTTTCGATGTTTTCTTCGTTTGTTAACGTGGACGCTCATCGTCATTAACATCTTCTCGGCCTTCTGTAAAGCGCTTGTACCACTTATAAATATATAATGCCACAGTCAACATTTTAAGTGTGTTAGAGCACTTTATTCCATTTTTAACGCAAAATTTAATACATATTCTTTGATCCATTTTTTTCAAAAGTAAAAAATCGAAGAACACCCAAAAACGTGACTAACCTTTCCAGTTGTCAAAAACAAACCACTCATCCAAAATGGCTAATAATACTAACAAATTATAAACATATGTGTACCAACATAACAAAAAAAAATCGATAATCGAATGTACACAGCCCGCGAAAATTCAAAATTCACCTGTTCTTTTGAACACACCTCGTAGATATCCCGGATAAATTAGTTTTTCAGTCGATTTGGACGTTCTACATCCATTTCATCGTTATGACATCACGGAAATGACCCTACAAAATTTGTTGATGTTGTGAAATGTTTTTGAATAGAAAAATGTCTTTATTTCAAGAAATTATACAAACATAACTAATAGTTGTTTAGATCTTGACTGGATTAAAAACCTTAACCGAGGGATGAAAAAGGACAATTTATTTAAAAACAATTTACTAAAGTTACTTTTGTACTTAATGACTAAAATATATTTAATATTTTATTAACTATTTGTTGCACCCTCTTCAGGCTGCATCCCCGAGTTTCGTCGTCGGCTCATAAATCTGAGTGATGCGTAACTCAATCTAATCAATATTACTCAATAATATTTTCTTTTTTAATAATCAATTTTAAACCCATTTATTTCCTCATATCACCAACCAGTACCTATCAAATACATATACATAATTGTTTACTCTATAATATTTGTTTTTCTCATCTCTTCACAAGTACTTAACTATGCTCAAATTATCTGGTAAAGGTTAACGATTATTATATACTTTTTCTTATCTTTTTGAACTTAACTATTATTTTGTGTTAATTATTACACTATATTCAAATTATCTGGTATACACAATCGTTTTTTTTTCTATACTATTCTTCACATCTCTTTATACTTAATTATTATGCTTTTTTCTAGATATATTATATTACCATACGACGTCAAAACTAGCTTTTTTCCCTTCTATTTTTGTATAATGGAACTTAATATGAACTAAACTTGTCAATTCGACTTTCCTAAAACGGGATTTGTTCCCAGTTGCGCAGTCAAAGCTTTCTTATTGTTTATCATTAAATAATGTGTATTAGAAATAAATAAAAATTCTATTTTATTTACGGCTATTTTTGTGAAATATAACATAAACGATTTCTTAAAGGCTGCAAAATAACTTGTTGAAATTTTTTGTAAACATAGATTTCTCTTTTACTTTGGAAACGAGGTTTCATGAGAATACGAAAATTGCTTTTTACATATTAAAAGAGGTTGCGGGCTGCGCGATATTTCAGATAATATGTGGAAAAAACTTTCTTGCAAAAACACCAAAAAAGTACCCCAGCCCAGATCAAGGAATATTATGATCTGAGCTTTTCAGTTTGCTTTGTGTTCCATCATTATTCATGCAAGTGATATTGAGCAGGCGCGGTCCATCCACGCATGCTGTGAATGCTCCGTATCTCTCGTGATTTAGGCTTGGAGTTACAATATTATCATTAGACTAAGGTTTTAGGGTCAAAAAGCTTTTAATGTTTTTCTCAGTTTTTATTTCCTTAGCGTAACAATGATTGTTTCTAGTCCTAAACAGCTCTACTACAACTCGACACGGTCACGTCCACACACACACAACGACACGACACACTGAGCAAGTCTAAATACTTATACATTCTCAATCCTTGAATGTGTATGCGCGGAAACACGCATATGGTACAGTGGATGCTCTGTTGTATTCTGTTTCCCTGAAGTACGAATGTCAAACACTTTGGCGCATGCGCATTAAGTCTTGCCTTCCGATGTGTTAAAATACTGGTTGCGGTTTTGAGAGAGCATCCAACGTGCAAAAACGACTTTAATGCTTATGGGCATAATGCACAGAATAGCATATATATTTCGAGTGGGGTGGATTGTTTTTAGAACGATTGAACATTTGTTTGCGTGAATTATTTTTGACATTTTGGGTCGAATAACTGTCGAGATATCCTTCGATTGCCTTTTTTAATTCATTATTTAAATAAATAAACAATACAAAAAATAAAATGGATATTTCACCGACGTGACCAAAAACTGTAAACGATAATAGTGAATTGTGTGGTTGTATAATTTAATAATTAACGCGAAAAAGTTTTGTGTCTCGGCCATTCACGGAAAACATATATTCTGCAAACTGGAAAACTGACACCCATTTCGTATATATAACGGAGCATCAAATCAAGCTCAAGTTTAATTAAATAAAAACTCAGGTACCTCTGTCGTGGATTTTTTTGTTATATACAGTATGTGTTATCTGAAAGGTTCCGTTATTAACACTACTCGAATGGTGGTAAATCATTTATCCGAAGTAAAACCAAGGCAGAGTGTATGACCAGGTACTGCTAACCACCATTGTTTTATTTCTTCCCCAATACCATATTTGGTTCCTCCCAATATTTCCCAATAATCTGGAAAACTTGCGTGATAAATAAATTTCTAAACGAAGCCAACGTTGAAAGAAAAGCCAAATTTATTTAAATCATCTACCCTACCCTACAGCCTTGACCTTTATTACCCAACACTTATTTTATTTTAACGAGGATGGAATGGATTTTATTTTTAAGAAGCTAAATGTTTCCAACTCGAAAAAAACATATTAAGCTATTCAATTTCCAATTTCGTTTCACACCCCGTGAGGGGGGCAATACTCGTACGTCAGCCGATAACAAATGTTCATATAATAATAATAATATTCGGATGATTTTTATAGCGCCGTTTTTGTGAAAAATCACCTCAAGGGCGCTTTACAAATCTTACTTCCTATTCTTACATTATTCCTATATTAAATCTATCACATTTTTTTTTTGGACACTATCATTACACATTATTTATAGACCATATAAAGGATGCAGTTAAATTATCAAAACTAAATACGGCTTGGTCTAAGTTTTCATACATGTTTAATTGAGAAAAAATAAAAATAGAAGCTATCTGTATTTATTCCTTATGATATATTGCAAGACGCTAATACGAATGATAGGAGTTATGTGAAGTTGGGCTGCGGG
The DNA here is from genome assembly GCA_022606495.2 of Halesus radiatus. NCBI lineage: Eukaryota > Metazoa > Arthropoda > Insecta > Trichoptera > Limnephilidae > Halesus > Halesus radiatus. The sequence goes on along the minus strand of JAHDVE020001908.1, from coordinate 189,859 downwards.
TGAGGACGGGGGCCGGGGGTACTGATCCTTTCTTCCAATCTTCTTTGTCTTTGTTGGTGACGCCCCTGGGCTGCGTGACGGGACGCTCGGTGTTGGTTTGCCCATACGCCAGGTGGCGCTCGTCGGCCGGCTTCAGGATCTGGAAAGACCACATCAGCGTGTCGTCTATTTCTCGCCCCAGCCGGTGGTATCCTTGTCGAGGTCGGACCACAGCAGGCCGCGGAGCAGCCTTCTCGGGCACGTCCGTGGGCCGCATGATGCACCGGATCTGCTCCGTGAACTGGAGGTCAGAACTCAAGTCGCCGTGACAGCAGAAGATCTTCTCGTCAAATGTTTTTATTTCCTATTGCGCCTTTCTCGGTAGCCACGAAATCTAATTTTGCGGATTGCAGTTGTGGTACAGTGTTCAAGGTTATACAGCGATATCTTTGCAGCTTATTAAAGGCTCCAAAATAGCACATTCACCATTAAGTTTGCGTTTGAGTTGTCTAGCTCGTATACGATATTGTTTACAATCACCACAGTTCAAAGAATAACATTGTAAATCATTCACTTTGGGACACTTTTAACAAGCAAAAAGGTCTTTTAATAAGCACATGTGTCGAACGCTTCGACCGACCGATGCTTTTGGGTTAGTTTAGAACAACGCGACAGATTTGAACTTAAAATATTTGGGTTTTTATTTGATTTTTTATTATAAACTTGATTTAAGCCCGAAACGGCCACACTAAAATTATATGATTTTTATAAATGTAACCTATAAATTATTGCGGTTATTTTACGCTACTTTAACACCGGAAAAATTAAGAACTAAGCAATATTTCCCAGATAAACTGGAGCGCTTATAAAAAGCTGCCGGCTGCTGCGAGAGCGCCAAAATATGTATTAAAGACAAACAAATAAATAGGGGTGCGTATAGTTAACATTACCTTGGAACAATTTAATCCCGAATTTTATAAAAATATGTATTTTTAAATCGAATGCCAGCGTTTTAAATATTTCCTAAGTATTTTATCAATTTTTAATCATTGGAGATAACAACTCCCAAATCGAAACATGAAACCGAAAAGGCACAGAAAGAAGCAGATAACCATAGTAGCTGGTACGGTTTTATCTTTTTTATGTTTCGATTTGGGAGTTGTTAATATTATCTTCCATGATTAAATATATATCACAATGTAGGTTAATAAGCTTTAATAAGTTATTCCAAAGAAATGAATGTTTAATAAATATTTTCTTGCTTATTTTCACAGCCATGATTTCAAACGGTTTTTAATCGATGTTTTCGAGTTTCAATGAGATTCCTGAAAGATGATCATAAAGACCAACACCATTGTATTGTCCTACTGCTACCTCCGCAATGCTTCGAAGAACTTTGCAGGACAGATCACCTCATTCATCAACAGGTCTTTGCGTTTTGAAACAAATGTATTTTTTTAGTATTTTCTTTTATTGAAGTTTATTGAAAATTTTCACAAGACTTACATTTCATTGTTTTTTAAGGATAAATTTTAATTATAAATTTCTTCTGTGAAAATATTTAACTCTGTAGGCGGAGTAAGGAGTCGAACTAGCAAAATATTGGAAGATTCCACCGTAGACTCTAAAGTTAAGTATGAAGAACTAATAGTAACTAAGAGTAACTGTACTCTAGAAAGCACCCGTTTTTATATTAACAGTAAGTGTTGCCCTTGAAATATCTGTGGCGCAATGCTTAGGATTTATATATTACAATAACACCGCAGTGTAGACCCCAAGGAAAACAATTTCCCTCGGGGCCTATGTAATCATTGAGGATGCTGTATAGTGAGTCTTTTTAAGGAATGGAAGAAGAGTAAGTTCTGGAAAGAAGTGGGCAGGAATCTGGGGGCTTGTGTGTCCAGGAATGACGGACGTATGAATCTATCCCTTCTACTGCGGTGCAAGGCGATGATTTCGGTGGTTCAATAGAACTTACAAATAGAGTCTTACGAAATACCTTTAGTTTTCTGTGGTAGACAAGCGTTAATGACATCTAGGGAAATTCTTAAATAATTCGTTTTAACCTTCCAGCGGGCGCGCTGTCGTAAAATTTACGACAAACGCTCCTTATCGCTTCCCCCACTCTTACCACTTAGTCACAGGCGTCGAGTTTCGAGCTATTCGAGGGTCAGTATCTTTCTAAACTACAAACGTACCGGATGTGCTTAGAAGTTTTTGTTATTCATCGATATTTGGAAATTTTGCGACACGCGCCTTAAAGTTTAAGTACGAGTATATCGGACCACTTGTCGTCTATATTGACTGTAAATAGGGGTGGGTCTTCTAGTCGGCGGGCTGCTAGGTATGTAGACTTGGTCCAAATTTTCCAAAGGGTGGAAGTCAAAGTCGATGTAAAGATGTCCAAATGTGAAGCCGGCGAGTTGAAAAGAGCGGAGCGGTCGAGTTTGTTGAGAGTTCAAGTGATGACTGGGTGAGAGAGAGAGACGAACGGTTGCCTATCGCGGAGTATTTATCGGACGCGATAGGACCGTGCGCTGGTTTGGTGGATGTACGCCCGATACGCCCTGCGTTATCGACGTATCGTTTTGTATAGCGTTTTGTGCTTATATGTGGTTAGTTTAAAAATATATAAAATTATGCAACTAATAGAATTCTCTCGACCGATTCCGCTCATTTAACTCCCTTGTTCCCACCATATTTATTAACATAATAAACTTGTATGCTTGATTATAATCAAGCATACAAGTTTATTCTGAGGGCCCCAACCTCGACAGTGTACGGGAGAATTCTTAAAACTACTTAATGCTAACATTGGTATACATAATTTATAATCAGAAATGTTAACGAGAGTCCCACCGTTTAATATATTTACGTTTGTTTATGATGAATGTAGCGGGACTCTCGTAATCCTAAATTTAAAGTTTGAGTAGTTTGAATTTTTCGAAGGGGCATTGCGCAAATCGCTCGTGCATTCGATGAGTTTGACCAATCGCGTTCTTGCTTATTGCTTGGGCGGCGGAGAGGGGGTATGACGTAAATACAGCGTATCGTGCTCCGCCTCTGCCAGTCTATCGAGCGATGTGGAAGGGGTTGTACGTAAATACGCCGTAAAGTAGCGTCTTCGTAGTCATATGATAAGATGCGCCGTCACGTTCAGTACAACGAGTTTATTAAATAAAGTACTTTTTTCTATTTATTTCTCATTTATATCGTTTATTTGTATACAAGACGGATCGTGTGAAAGTTCCCGCGCTCCTCTCACCACAAGCTCTTGAAATGTTGTGACTAAACCGGAGCGCTAATGTGAAATGGTAAATAGATACACCCCACTCAGTATTTACGAAGCCCTACCAGACGTTAGCCCGGTCCTCATTTCCCCTCACATAGTAATTTCTTGGGTGTCTTTGATTGGTCGGCGCTCAGGCCTAATAACATTACAGCAATTCCCTAACTATTATATAAAGAAACCACCATTTACATTGCGAAAACTTGATGACGTAAAATTTACAACTAGCGCTCCGTCAAGGGAAATTATTCAGCGCGCCCGCTGGAAGGTTAATACCATTCCCTCATTTGAAATAATACATTTGAAGTAATTCAACAATCGGCACACACTAACACAATTCTCCATTATAATAACGACGTGTACGTATACCCCACAACTACATACGAGTATACCAAAAATACATTACAAAAAACATAGACTGAAAACTTTAGAATACTCATAGTACAATCAATTACCTTAGAGATTAAGAACTAGTTTTTTAAAAGTACTACCAAATTTCTCTTACTTAACGAACCGTTTCGTTAACGGACCGTTATCTATCCGTATTTTTATCCTGAATGATTGTAATTCGCTTGTCATCACTTTCACTGCTCGATAAGGAATCCATCTCACAAATGCAAAGTATATATTGTCTTTTTAATTAAAAAAGTGCACTGTTTCAAATAAGCGATCGTCGGGAAATAACTGACAGCTCTCAAATGACCGGTAATCTAACGAACGTTTATAAAATGGAGAAATCGGACGGTAGACCAAATACGATATTAGTTAAAATGGTATCAAGGGATGGTATCATGGATGTAAGCGTGGATGGATATCAATGGTAACATGGATGTAAGCCTAGTAAGCAAGATTAAGAAAGGGACGTTTAGATGGTTTGGGCATGTAGAGCGAATGAACGAAGAGAGGAGTGTAAGGAGAATATATGACGCGAAGCCGGGGACGCCCGAGGAAGACATGGCACGATCAAGCGAATCAAATACTCGAGTCGGGCCATGTCAGAAGTCGGAATAACAGAAGAGAATGTATGAGGCGATGTATGAATGTGAATGAAGCAAGAAGTGTATGCCAAGATCGAGTTGTTTGGCGGTCCGTCCTGCGGGAAAACGGCGTGACGGCTAGTTAGTTAGTTAGTTTGTTTGGTATCACGGGCTACGAGAGGATGGTTATAAAACGGCCCTAGTTAATAGCAAGTTAGTGTAAAAGGTGTGAAAGTAGCTTGTACGAGTACGAGTATATAATCTCTGTCATTAGTATAATTATTATAATATTATTGTGGCAGTGATGTGTCTTTCTTGTAAATATTAAATAAGTATTGTAACATAAATACTGATCCCGCTTATAAAGGCACCACTTCCATTGTCTACAACTAGATTTGAGGAAATGTCTATGGGAGACATCCGACGGAAGAGGGGGGCAAAAAAGGCAAGATGGCGCGTGACGTGACTTGACATGGCGGACAGAGCCGGGAGTTTTTTTGAAAAGGGAGTTAAATGTTTAAATTGTGCTGTGATTAACATTCGCCAACGAACGTTTCAACACCATGTACCCGAAGTGGGTAGGATGGTCCTATAATTACGGATGGTGACTTGTAGTGACAAAAGTCCAACTGCGCGTGCAGGAGCGCTGGATTTCAAAAAACCATGCCAATGATGACCGGGCAATAACGACGTTTGTACGGAGCGAAAGGTACCATCTTCTCGTATTGTTTATTGGATTCTACGGATGAAGTTTGCTTTGGCGGATGGCGCTGCCGTGAGACGTCCCAGATCTCGCGGATGGTGTATGGAGGAATCTACAATCATCGGGACAAGCGCGGCCTTCCCTGGTGCAGAAGACGAGATGCCGTCCACAAGAGCTATCCTAAATATTTTAATACATTTCGTTGTAGTTTTAATCCTCCTCTCTACGCTTTTACGGTAACGACAATGTTACATTTAGTATACCAATAAACCTCATGTTTTATCAATACCAAGATTTTATTTCTGTATCAGGAAATACATTCCGCTTCCCGTGCTTCACACATCAATTTCAGCCATGAATCCTGAGAGATAGAGTCGAGCATTTAAACATACTAGGGAAATTGTTGCAGTATGTATCGTAAATGTCAATTTTCTATTGCTAAAGTTATGTAAGTAAGAAACGTAAATGTTTGACCGGTCAGTGGCGCACGCAGGCGTCGTGAGCTCAATTCCTCGTCTGGCTAAGTCCTCCATTTACGACACAAGCAACATCTTCCGCTTACTGTGATGGTGGTAGGAGATTTTCAAATATTGTCAGGTTATTCGTAACCAGGGAATATTTGTCTTTATTTTATATATATATATATATATGTATTTTTTTATTAATATAAGAATTACATATAGAATATTCAATAGTACAGATATAATAGCTAATTACAAAAAAAGTATAAATTTATTTTACAAAAAATGCCCAACTCAATAGAGAAAGATTTCTCGTGTTTGAGTTGCAGAGCACTGCCATCTACCGACAGTAGTGAATAAATAAAAGTACATCAAGAATATGTTAGTGAAAGACTAAAAGTACGTGATACTAGAAATACAACAATAAAGCGCATACAAGATATTAAGATAGTACATTCATATTTCGAAAGACCTGATCGAATATTTCTAGAGGATATGTTGCCTTTTTTTTATTTACATACATTATTTACAATTAAGAGTTTTATAAAAATTAAGAATAAATTAAAACTTGTAATTACTGTTGGACTTATCTAATAATTTTGTTGATTTGTGATTTGAAAGAATTATAGTTTTTTTCTGTTTTGATTTTATACGGGAGGGCATTAAAAAAATTTATACCTTGATAGGCGTAATGGAGTTGTTAAGCACTAGTTATAAATTTAGGGATTTTTAAGTTGCCACGTGATCTTGGTCGGTTACTTATTTTTGTAGAAGTTTTTGAATTGAAATGGTCTTTGTGAATTTGTAACAATGTGTTCTTTTGGAGATTTTATTTAAACGAAGATTCTAAAAGATTTAAACAGCTGTGTAGTTGGAAATATTGATGATTTTCGTAGGATGAATTTCAAAATCAATCTCTGTATCTTTTCAATGGGGAAGAGATTAGTTTTAAAGCTTCCCTCCCAACCGATTATACCATATTGTAAAATGGATTGCGCAAGGGAATAATATATTGTTTTTATCATATTGGATGATAAGATGTTTCTCAATCTAATAAATATGTAAATAAGTTTTCTTACTCTGGTTACCGTATTTTGTACTTGTTCTTTCCATTTTAGTTGACTGTCTACTAAAATACCCAGATACTTTATGCTATTTTTGCCGTTGATGGGTAAACATTTGGCATCGTCGCATTCTTGTTATTTGCACACTGTGATGAATGGATTTTGATACAAATATTGTTTTCAAGGTTTTTTTCCTTTAAAGAGAATGGGGTGAAGTATGTTTTGTCAGTATTAAGTGACAGACAATTTTGGTCGAACCATGTTTTGAGTATATTGAGATTTGTATTTGCTATTCTCATTGTTTCCTTCCATGATTTTCCTTTTGTGATTACCACAGAGTCGTCTGCATAAGATATGATGAGGTTGAACTATGGGGAGGTTGAACATTTTATTTACATATATGGTAAAAAGAATTGGACCGATGACAGTACCTTGTGGTATACCGAAAGATGCGGTTTTGGGTTCACTTAACGCATTATTAATTTTGACATATTGAAATCTTTCTTTTAGATAACTTTAGAATCGTGATAGCATTATTCCGTTTATCCCAATTTGCTTTCGTTTTTCAATAAGTATGCTGTCGGAAGCCTTGCGGAGGTGTATGAAGATACCAAGGCACTTTACTCTATTATCTAAATTTTGCATTATTGTTGATGTTAATTTACCAATCGCATCCTGAGTGCTGAGATTGTCCCTGAAACCGAATTGGTTTGGACTCATTATCTCCTTCTTTTTTATGTAGTTGTTGAGATGTTTCTTCACAATTTTTTCATAAATCTTCGCTATATTTGATGTGAGGACTATGGGACGATAGTTCAAAATATTTTCTTCGTCACCAGATTTAAAAACCGGGGTGACAATAGTTTTCTTGTAGTTGTTGGGGAATATACCTTTCTTTAGACTTATGTTTATTATATGAGCAATTGGTTTGCTAAATAGCTCCCGGACGGCTTTCAACGTTATCACAGTAATGTTGTCATACCCAGGACTTGCTGATCCCCTTAAACTTATTAATATAAAAATGTTATTTTTATATTGTTAACGATAAATGAGTACGTATTGTAAATTTTAATATTAAATTATTAACATTAATTATGTATGGTAAATGATAATATTTATGTTTTGTGAATATTAATTATGTATTGATATACCGTATTGTAAAATGTTTGTGTATAGTGCCAGATAATATTTCTCCCTCTTCCTGTCAATGGTGGCTAGAGGTGCATAAATGTGGAGATAATCTTCTCTACCCAGTGAGCGGGGTGCCTATTGCTACTGTAGGGCTTTTATTTATTTTTATTTCAAAGAATCGTAAACTGTATTTTCTGTGCTAGAGGCACTTGCTGATAGCAATATTATATTTCAGCCGGCTCACTAAGGTAATGGAGGACATAAGATGGAATTTGGGTGGAGACCGAGGGGGTCGGTGCTGGGAATGCAGCAGCCGAGGTTGGAGATGGAGGGATTCGAGGTTAGAGTAAAATGTTTTGGCTAAATCTATATAGGAATCTATTATAGGAATTTAATTATGTTTTGTAAAATACAATATGTCCATAACTGTCATGCAATCCACATGATCGAATAAAGAGTTTATTGTCTGCTGGGAATGCAACGCATATATGCTTTTCGTATTAATTGAAAATATTATACGGAGATGATTAAATGTTTATTTTTTGCCATCATTGATTTCATGGAGTTTTTCATTACATTTGAATTGAATCCTATCAAAGGTTGTAATATTCTATTTTCAGATTGATGCTCAGGTTTCTTTGAGTTCATTTTATAACAATGGGCCCTTTGTGTCACATAATGTTGTAATGAAATCTGAGGGTGACGCTAAGATACGTGGTTCAAAATCTTTTATGAAAACATAATGGAATTAAATTAATCCTGAAAACAATCCTTTTTAATATTGTTATGACAAACAATAAGAAGACACTTGAATGTCCTAAGGCGCTTCTATCAAGTGAGAATACCCTTGCCCTGATGATGGAATGGTTATTCCGAATCCGGTAGGCGTGTAAAATAAATATGGTTAAAACAAAGTTTGAGAATTTCATTTAATTATATATGATAACCACAAAGTGAAAGCTTCATACAATAGAATATAAATTACTTTCGAACACATTATACATTTACTTATTATTTTTTACCTATTATAATTTACTCACTACTTTTTGTTAACAAAAATATGATCACCCTATGCTTGTGGCTAATTGGAACACAGATACTTTATGATAGTTATAATCTCTTAACAATCTGCTTAGTGCTTTTTTACTATGTCTCTCCGGAATTCAGCAGTTAATCAAGAAGTCTTTAAGCCTAAGGAAAAAGAACCTGGAATAGCCCTCCAGGTACCTAGTTTTGTAATCGTAAGATTGATACTTCCCTTTAAGTACTGAAACAGTTACCTTTTGAATCTACTCATAAAGAAAACATTAAAGACACAAACTGAACTATTATTTGCAATGATAATAACGATGAAAAATAGTTGCTGAGCTAATAATCACGTTAAGATAATACTAAATACTCGTAGGTTACTACTTCCCTGGCAAATAGAGCTTTTCGTTGTGAGTACTAACCAACAGAATAGAACATTAGAACTTATTAACTTGAAAGATTAACGTGCGAATGCGATTTACCTAACGTTGTTATTTTATGTCGTTTGACTTAAAATAACAGCTTTACTTTATCTGGGTAATTGCATCAAGTTTTCGATATTTCCCAACAGAGTTTGCGCGCACTACAACGATACTAAAACCACCTCAATTTGTTTGTGAAAACATTAAAGATAATAATACGGCCACGTGTTTCAAAATGGGTGCTAATATTTTAGGTTTTTAACTACTCATGTATGAAAGTATACCCTTCGAGCGAACACGAAAGTAGATAATTTCATTTATCGTGAATTCTGTGGGCCCTTTCTCAAATTATCGTCTGGGGATAATGTTCGTAACCCTGGTAGCAAAACTCCGACACGACGAGGGGCAGGGCAATGGGTGGTGGGCATACCGTGTGCCGAGTGCCGAGTGCCGAGTGCCGAGTGCCGAGTGCCGAGTGCCGAGTGCCGAGTGCCGAGTGCCGAGTGCCGAGTGCCGAGTGCCGAGTGCCGAGCTTTTTAACGTGAAGTTATTGTTGTTACGAATTAAAAACAACAAAACCAAACTTGACAGGAATTTTCATTTAAACATTTTTATAGTATGATTTTTTATTCACTGTGACCAGTGCGTGGAAGGCCAGAAGAGCATAATGTCTCGCAATGAGAATATTAATTGGAGGATTTTTTAAAATGTTGACTTTTAATTACAGAACCGTTGTTTTTTTTTCATCTGCTATAACCATTAAAGAGAAATGTTTGTTTACATATTTTTGTTATTAGGCATTCACTTTTCTAGGGTGTTCTTAATTTGTAATATTGCTAACGTTTAAATTATATTTTTGGTCGCTGGATCACCATCACCGACCCCCGCCATCTCCGCCCAAATTCCATCTTATGCCTTCCATTACCTTAGTGAGCGGTCTTAAATATAAGATTGCTATCGGCAAGTGCCACTAGCATATAAAACACCGTTTAAAATTCTTTGAAATAAATGAAATAAAAGCCCTACAGTAGCAATAGGCAGCCCACTCACTGGATAGAGATGATTATCTTCACATGTATGAACCTTTAACCACAGTTGACACAGGAAGTGGGAGAAATGTTCCCTGGAACTATACATTTTACAACACGATATATAATATTGGTAGATTTAAAAGATAGTATAATATATAGATTGTATAAAGATTTGCAATGTGGGGAAAGAATTTTGAAGCTAATAAGAGAAGTTAATTATTAACGTTTTTAGTATTCGTGGAATTATGGTTTTGGTGGAACAACTCTTTGAATGGAGGCTTGATTGAAGTCGGTTCATAGAACGAAAATAAATTGGTAAAAATACCGTTCTTTACACTATCTAAAAATGTCTAAAGTAATGGAAAACATATACTCGTATAATTAGGTGACGTAATAAATATGAGAGTTCTAGAAACCTGGTATAGAATAATTATATGAACATGCCGGCGTTGTAAAGGGAACATTGAATGAGGATAATAAAGCCTTTTTACAGCAACTTGTTAGGGATTTAACCGAAACGTTTAGCCTATTCAAATGTATATTTCAGCCCTTAGGGAGTGAGTGCCAGTGGCGTGCGGTCCAAAGTAACCAACATATTATTATCCTACAATTTAATGTTTTGATGTGTTTTTTTTTTATTTCGATGATGATTTATTTTATTTAGTATTAATAAAACGTATTTTTTTATTTATTTACGTAATTAAAAAAAAAAACAATATAACGTAAATCAAATTTGATAAGGTTATTATTAAGGTCCGCAAAGTCATCTGACCAGATTCCACATCGTCAGTCGCCTTACTGTGATTGTGGGTCAGAGGATACTCTGGACGATAATTTATTTGAGTATCGATGACCATTTTACAAACTTTATGCATGAATTGGTAAAACTTTAAATTCAACTCCCTACCAGTATTCCCTGCCTTCTAAGTCTCAACTCCCCCCAAATCAATAATTTATTATCAAAACATATTTATGAAAATGGCCATAAAATGTAAGACATTGGGATTAAAAATACATAAATTTACACCGTAAATTAAATGCTTCAATTTTATTTGCCCAAATATTATATCCCGTTTAAAAGTAACTAATTTTAAGAACAATCTGTACTATTAAAATCTAACTGATTAAACAAGGCCAAGATCACCCTTAAGAGAAACGGCTGCGCTGCCTGTTTCATAAATAATTTTAGTTATGTACTCTAATCCAAAATTAAGTTTTGTATGAAAGCCATAAAATAATAAATAAAATTATCTGCAAGTACTTTCAGTTTTTCGTTTTTGCCTTTGAAAATGGACTTGAACGCCGAAATAACTGTCACAATAATAAAAAAATAAAACTACTTACAGAACGTTTAAAAAAAAGTAAATGGAGTTCTATGAATTAATCACAAAAACAATTAACATTTATGTAATAATAATTCATAACGATATAAAGAAAATTGATAATATTTTTCTTATTCTTCCTCACTATGGATCCCTTTGCTGGGGCGGACTGGGTTTTAATGTAATACCGAATGTTTTAAACTTAAGGTTTAATGTAATGTCATAACGTGGTTAACAATGGATCTGGTTACACGTGACTTTTCTCCACTACCCGAATAATATAGAATGCTGATGTAAAATAATACCATATACACATATAACCCGATACGGCATTAGGATACGGGACGACCTCACTAAGACAATTGTAAGCCTGTCAGCTATCCGACAGGGTTCAGTCTTGTTCTACTGCGTATCTACGACTCGTATCGAGCTGGTGCGGGCGTCTTATAAGGGAAAATGTAATATTACAGGCCTATTCTGGATAAAAGGCCTAAAGTGGCCTTTCACCGGTCCGTAGCCTTAGTCCAAGTCCTACTCTCTCTAAGATATTTACACCCAGGTTATGATGTCGAAAAGTACAATAAACCATTGGTATATTTTAGTGGAGTCTGTTATTAAAATTGAAATAAGTTGACATACTTTTACGGGTAGATATCAGTACCTAGTCAGGTTTGTATACTTGCCTGCTACAGAGTGAATACTCCTTGAATTTGACATATTTGAACATGTGGTCCTAAAATGTACCTACAGATAATCGTTTCTAAGGCGGAAAATTACCACCGAAAGGCCCCATTTAGTATCAACTGTGTGATCAGAATACTCTTTAGCTCTGGTTCAAGAGCGAAGAATTCTGTCGGATGGGAATGTCAGACACTATCAGAGAATCGAAATCTTTCGTGACATGGCTTTACCTGTGTTTACTTTTCAAAAAGCCAGGTTGTTAAATCTTACTGATTTCTTTCAGTATTACAAATGGGTAATCTTAATTTTGGGGATATCATAGATTTTAACTAACTCCGAGCGGTTTTTACAGTTACGTCACGACAACTACCAAAAAACAATCCTACCAAAAGTCGTTCGATTCGAAAATGTTATTAATGTTTAGTGAACAGATGTGAATAAGCAGGTTCTCCTAGCCTCGCTCTAACATTTCTCGTTTCCTTCCGTTGTACAATCCTTAGTGCCTATTACGGTAGGTAATGTTCCGGTTCTCTGATACTACCGTACCGTGAGCATCCGGCTCGTGTTGCTTCTACTAGTTCGTTTAATATTATATCCCGTTAAAGTAAAATACATCTGTTCCTTCGCTACTGTACTATTTCTTCTAGGTAGTTGCATTACCGGCCAATCAGTTCCCGAAGCCCCGGAGAAGGGGTGGGGAGAGAGCTCCTGGAATATTATTCCTCTTCAATCTTAAATACTTTATCCACGTTATTTTCAAATGTCGAGTGATTCGTTTTTCCAAGGGAGCCTGTTTTTTTAAACTTTTTTCCTCTTTTAGATTTATAAAAAAAAGGACGAACATTCCCACGTCATTGAAAACCTCAAAATAATTATTTAAATTCCTCTTGCCATCATTTCCATATAAGTAGTAAATTTAGCTTATTCAATGAATGGCTAGAAGCGGATTGCGCCCGCCACGCGTGACGTGGCGTTGAGCGGTGACCGCCCACAAGATCAATTTTAAAAGAAATGGCTGCGCGGCCTGTTTCATACAAAACTCAATATTGGATTAGAGGCCAAAATACCGACCTAAACTTAATGATTTATTTTTTATTCGAAGGGTATAGCAATTATTTAGTAAGAATGAGAAGTATTTTTTTTAGACATTAGAAATAAGGAAGCTAAAAACACTAATAGTAGACTCATATATAATCAAATAAATTTAAATAAAAGTCCAATCCTTAAATTATTCCCAATAAACAAAGTACATTCCCTTCCCGGTCAGCAGGTACTCGCTGATCTCCCACCCTTGGCCCTTCACTCGCCTGTTTGTATCATTCTATAACACATATGCATCTTAGTTCATAGTTTAGTTGTATACTGCCCTAAAGAAGCTACGGTAGTAGCGAAACACGGTCGGCTAAAGTATAAATAAAAGTGATGTAAACAAAGTTTTTGTTTTATTTTTTTAAATTACAATGTCACATCACCAAGTTACCGCTTCATACGAAAATATTTATTTTTTTGTTTTAATTCAGAAAATATAAAGCACGAAGCGCAACAATTTATTCATATTTTTACGAGCAACTTTGGCAAATACTTGTGACGAAGTGGAAGCTATTTTTTCAAAAATATTTCTCATCCTCTCTCGGGAATATGATGAAGTATACAAAAATATTTCTCATCCTCTCTCGGGAATATGATGAAGTATACAATAATATTTCTCATCCTCTCTCGGGAATATGATGAAGTATACAAAAATATTTCTCATCCTCTCTCGGGAATATGATGAAGTATACAAAAATATTTCTCATCCTCTCTCGGGAATATGATGAAGTATACAAAAATATTTCTCATCCTCTCTCGGGAATATGATGAAGTATACAAAAATATTTCTCATCCTCTCTCGGGAATATGATGAAGTATACAAAAATATTTCTCATCCTCTCTCGGGAATATGATGAAGTATACAAAAATATTTCTCATCCTCTCTCGGGAATATGATGAAGTATACAAAAATATTTCTCATCCTCTCTCGGGAATATGATGAAGTATACAAAAATATTTCTCATCCTCTCTCGGGAATATGATGAAGTATACAATAATATTTCTCATCCTCTCTCGGGAATATGATGAAGTATACAAAAATATTTCTCATCCTCTCTCGGGAATATGATGAAGTATACAAAAATATTTCTCATCCTCTCTCGGGAATATGATGAAGTATACAAAAATATTTCTCATCCTCTCTCGGGAATATGATGAAGTATACAAAAATATTTCTCATCCTCTCTCGGGAATATGATGAAGTATACAAAAATATTTCTCATCCTCTCTCGGGAATATGATGAAGTATACAATAATATTTCTCATCCTCTCTCGGGAATATGATGAAGTATACAATCAAATTTGAATGACTGCTGAAAATAGTTACATTTGCGTCAAAAACCGAATTTAGTTAGCAACAAATTCAACATTGATTTAAGCAACTTTTTTGTTGCCAAATGAATTCCGAAATTGCAGAAAGGCGAGCGAATGCGTTCGTCTTAAACAAGATGTTTTCTTGTTAGATAGCATTTAACCTTCCAGCAACCAAAAATTAGACCTCGTTTAGTTTTTTTTAAATCTCCGTAATCAATGATAATACCAGTCGTAATCATTTATTTTTTAAAAGAAAAACATTTCTTAGGCAAAATCACTATTTTATAGCATATTGTCAAATAATTTATTTTAGAAATTTTCTATCTGTATTTACAAATCGGAAGGTCGGAAGAGCCAAGTACCTTAGTATCGTAGAGTAAAAAAACTTAAAGTTCAGACCGTTCTTTCAGATGGGATGCGCGTCTTATGTCATTGTGCCACGATTATTATAATATTTAAACATTTTATTCGCTCGTTCATATCCATTTTTGAAAACAAATTTTATTTCGAGATATTCTAATATGCTTGTGTGTATTTAAAGGAATTGTCTTATCTTCAAGTAAAGTTAAAAAAAACATTTCCTTATGTTGAAAATAAACAAACACTTCTCATTCACTCTCTTAATATTAAATCAGCTATTAGCTGTCAGCTATTTATTATATTATATTATATTTATTATATTATATTATATATTATTAGCTGTCAGCTATCAGCTATTAGGTGATTTAATATTAAGAGAATGAATAAGAAGTAGCTTGAGATCATGAGAAAAAAAAATTAAACTGTGTTTTAATAATTATATTCCGAGCAAGAACGACAGACATATTTCGAATGATAAGTAATTTTGTAAGAAGTAGCGCGGATTACATAATATGTTGTTACGCCAAACACCTTTACCGAAAAAAATACTTTTTGAATAATAACCCAAAGGACGGGCCCTCCTCCTAATCCTCCCACGGACCGCTGGTCGTACGCTGTCGTAGGAGCGCGACACAAATATACTTAAAATACATTTGAATCGTAAGTTTGGCGTAACGATAGATCCAATTACTGGAAATTATTGTTTTAACTATGATGAATGGGAGGTACAAATTTCAATCTGTGTAAGCGCCTTCGAGCCATTGTAGGAAGACTCTATAAAGTAAAATTTTATGCCCTACAAAAACTATGAAAATAATTTATTTGTTTCGAGCAGAATCGACCATAAAATGGAGTACTTCTTGGGGACACTCTTGTAAGACCAACACAAAACATGTACAGTTGATTCAAAACCCCACGCTACTAAGTAAAACAGTTTTTACGCAAAGACGGGACATTGATATCACGTACAAATCAGTTAATGTATTACCTGTCAGTGCTCTTTTGTGGCAAAAAAATTATACTGCAACATATATCTGAGAGTCCGTATAAGGCAGTGGTGGATCATGCACATAATACATGATTGACACAAAATATAGGAATGATAGTGCCAATATTTCATAATAAACATGGTCAACTAACTCTTGAATACATCGTACAATTAATATTTAACAAGTTGCCGTACGAATTAGAAAAAAATTGCTCTCTGATGAAATTCTCACTGGCTTTTGCAAAGTGACCTTGTGTATTGAGGTTTACAAATATGATGGTCTCCTTGATTCTATAGCTCCTTGATATCTGCTATATTGACGCTGTTTTGCTCTTTCTATATTGTATTTTAAACAAATATGATAATCTCCTTGATATCTGGGGATATCTTTTGAATTATTTAAATTCTACTATCTCCTATCTACTAATTATTTATAATCTACTATTTATAATATAACTTACACACAATACAATAAATTACCCAACGATATTAAGTATGCAAGCCAATGTGAAAGGTCTCAACGTAAGATGCATAAACTATATTATTTGAAAGAATACATTAAGGATTAATGTGTCTCTATAATAAGTATAACTATATGATGTACCAGTCACATGTTTCTTTATAATAGGTGTCTCTGTACAATTATATTATAATGTACAAGTGATATGTCTTTGTTTTAACTGCAAATTATGTGTTGTAAATGTTGTTAATTTACTGTGAATGTTAATTATGTATTTTAAATGTTAAGTATGTTTGTTTCTAAGGACTGTACTGTAGGTTCTGCGTGTGATCCGACGGTGAGTTTCTTAACTCTCGGGAATACAATGCATAATGTATTGTATACTTTTTAATAAAATAAAAATTTAAAAAGGGGTTTATTCCCACTGTAACAAAACTCTAGGTACTACCGTTTTATACGATACTTACTGATATAACTCCCGCTGATAAGCTTAGCCGGTACAAATTAACTTTGTATGAAAAATAATTTTATGTAATAAAAAAAATACTTATTAATTCTGCGTGACCTTTTAGGGTTAATCGAGTTGCCTTCAATATTCTGTTGGCGAAACTTTCTTCTAAATAATTGAGCACAAGGAGTTCTTGGTTGTCTCCCAACCCTCGAGCCGATAAAGGTTTGAACCACGATTTTTTGAAAATCTGAAAAATATACTTATGTCACAAAAATCTTATATACCAATAGCTTACGATAATGGTACATACTAGACTAAATGTACTGGAATGCAACAAAGGTAGGAACTTAAGCAACAGTTGGGAGAGCAATTTCCCTAATTTTGCATTTTAAAGTCTTATAAACGAAAATAAATTTAAAAATTAGAAGGGAATCAATATTTTTCAAATTAATAATAAAGGTAAACATTTAGATAATTTAGTCTTGGAAATTAAGAAATCCCTTAATAATAATGAGTCTATTATTAATAATAAAAAAAACTATGTTACCGCCCCATTTTAAATATTTTCTTTCACCCCTCCCTCAATCTCCATCTCTTCTCCCACTAACTAACTAACTAACGAACCATCACGCCGTTTCCGCAGGGGTAGGCAGAGAGGACGGATCGCCAAACAACTCGATCTTGGCATACACTTCTTGCTTCATTCACATTCATACAAAGTCTCATACATTCTCTTTTGTTATTCCGACTTCTGACATGGCCCGACTTAAGTATTTGATTCACTTGATTGTGCCATGTCTGCCTCGGACGTCCCCGGCTTCTTCTTTGTTTTACATTCGCGTCATATATTCTCCTTACACTCCTCTCTTTGCTCATTCGCTCTACATGAGCCAAACCATCTAAGCGTCTCTTTCTTAATATTGCTTACTACGCTTACGTCAGCATTGCATTCTTTACGAATCTCAAAATTTTTCACACAATCATACATGGTTTTACCACACATTCGTCTCAGAGATCTCATTTCTATAGCATTCAGTCTACTTTCATCCTTCCTCTGCCAGTTCCATCCCTCACTGTCATACATCAGGGTTGGTATCAGCACTCCATTGTGGACTGCTAGCTTCGCTTCTTTGGACAACTTTTTGTTAATGCCAACCGCGTTCAGTCCTCCATTAATGGAGTTTCCTGCATTCAACCTACTTTCAAATCAGCTTTTCCATCTCTCGTAAACATCTTCCTAAATAAACAAACTCATCGACCTCATTCTAAGTATTCATCATTCACAACTATATTGCACACTGTTTTCGTACTCTCTCTTTCAAACACCATGACTTTAGACTTACTTACATTCATCATTAGCTCATTCTTCATGCATACGTTCATCCTAGATACGAGGTACTATAGATCGTCCATATTGTTAAGAATCAGCACGGCATCATCAGCATACAACAGGCAACACACTTGAGGACTTCTCATTTCACGCCCAAGCCCACCTCTTTCAATTCTTGCATACAATTATCCATGTATATATTGAATAACCACGGTGACATTACGCAGCCTTGCTTAACACCTTTTGTGATGTCAAACCACCCCGTAAAATTATCGTTTGCCCTAACACGTGCTACACTTCTCTCGTACAGAGATGAAATTTTCTGTATAAGATTTGTATTCACTTCATACTTGGAAAACACCTTCCGTATTTTTTTCTGTTAACTCGGTCGTATGATTTTTATAGATCTATAAAAGCACATAAAAGTAGCTGGTTTTTTTGCCAAAAACTTCTCTGTGAGCATACGCAACTACAAAATCTTCCACTCATAAATGCAGCTAGCACATTTCATATTTTATCCTTTGTTTTCATTTGTAAACTTTCAATCAATATCCTGCCATACAGCTTTCCAACTGAACTTAACAAGCTAATAGCCCAGTGATTTCCACATTCCATACGTGACCCTTTACCTTTGTGTAAATCACGAGCACAGCCCTTCTCTAATCTAATGGGGTGTAACCCTTCTCTAAACACTGTTTAAAAAGATTACATAAACATGTGAGAATTATAGGGCTATCTCCTTTAAAGTATTCAGGAGCAATGTTGTGGAAACCAGCAGCCTTACCATTCTTCATACATTTATTTGATCTTTAATTTCATCCATGCTGATTTTGGGAACTCCACCCCATCTTTATTTATACCCGACTCAGCACTGGAACAACTATCACTCAGGTTGCTTTCGAAGTCCTCTTCAAAGTATTTCATCCATCTTTCTTTTATATCTTTCTCATTCGTCAACATTTTTCTCTCGATTTTATCACTTTCTCACATCCGCTTTCTGGAACATTTTGACCTCCTTCCAAAACAGTTTAATGTTTTCTTGGAAGTCATTTTAGTTTGTCATTTTGATCCCCTCTTCTTCTTGCAGGCATTTGTTTCGTTCTTTCACTCCAGCACGTACTCTTTTTTTGAATTCCCTGAAAACTTTTTTTGCTCTATCCCTCTCTTCGATAGAAGCACTGCCAGTCGCTATCAGACATACCACGCATCACCTTTCTTCCTACCTTGCGTACTTATTCCACATACAAAAATGTCTATACTAATATAAAAATAGAATTATTTTTATAAACAATAATTATTATTAGCCTGAAACACTCATCCAAATTGAAAAAAACCTTTCTTATTAAAAACCAACTTTATTAGTATGAGGAAGGCTTGTAACGGCTAAATCCCTCAACGGCTAAATCCCTCAATAGATGACCTCGGAAGGTTTTTCCAATTTGGATGAATGTTTCAGGCTAATAATTATTGTTTATAAAAATAATTGTTACCCTTTGCGCTTTGCACAAAAATCTTGTCTTAAAAACTTTAGTTTATCAATTAATAAATATTTGACAAGTCAAAACATTTTTCACCAATAAAATGTAGACATAATTTGTCTCGATGCCATCTATTGTGTATGTGTGTGTATATGTTTACATACATCGAACATCATCCTTAGTTGACATTAACAATAAATCAATTAAATTTTTAACCGGTTTCATACCTGTGAAACCTATATTAAATATTTCAAGTCTTTACTAAAGTCGTCATCGAACTCTTTTATAAATAAAATAAATAAATACATAAAAAGTGCTCATAGTTGATATTAGGGAATTTGACGCTATAAGAATAAACGGTTTCTAATAGTTAATAATTTTCCAATAGTATCTTCAGGAGTCAGAACTACTTAGTATCAATTAGTGTTTCTATTCGTACCTAACAAAATAATGGAAGTACAATTAATTTCGATACGTTTTCCTTCAACTCGTCCCACTCCCAATTAAGTCTCGAGCGACGTATTCGTGCACATCATGAATATTTTCTATCACTTCAGACAAACTTCCATCAATTATGCTGTCATCCCGTGTTATAAATTAACTAAGGTTCGTAAGTCAATGAGAGGTACCTGCGGAGGTAGGTAAATATAAAAACCTTACCTCACCTTAGCGATGTTACCCGCGTTACTTTTATCAGTCAGAGACATTTCACTTCCAGACGCCATATCCCTTTAATGGTAAGATTTGTAATTATTCGGCTATTTGGAATTTAAGTAATTAGAGCGCATAGATAATACGAACACATTTGTAAATAATAAAAAAATTTCTACGATGTAGAAGCTACAAATGAATTAAATATAAATACCTAACGGTAAAAAGAATTACATGACTGGTCAAAACTTTAAGATAATTGGACAAGTCTGTCATATACGTCCACTCTATCACCCGTTAATCCTTTATCTCATCACATATTAAAAGCAAACAAAAGTATACGTTGTTATGGCTGAGAATTTAGCAAATACGTAAATAGCTATTATGAAAAACTCAGAGCAGGTCGGGGTAATGAGTTATCAGTCATCATTAATTAAAACATTATTTAAACATTTTGTAGAAAAAATTCGACGGATGAATGATTTTCAACACAGTTTTGCGACTTTTAAGATTTTCACTCTCGACGACGAAGTATTAAACAGTGATTAATTAATTGTTTTTGTGTTTAATTCGTAGAACTCCATTTAATTTTTTTTTAAATTTAAAGTAAATCAAATTTAATAATGTTATTATTAAGTTCTGCAAGTATTTTTAGATGTTATTATTGTGACAGGTGTTTCGTCGTTTAAGGCCATTTTCAAACTGTGTTTAATCCACATTGCGACGACTTATTTATATGATTTAATTTACCTCCACTCCTTTAAAATTTGGATGGATGGGTAATGATTTATTATCGATAAAACAGATTTAGTTAGAAAGCAATTAAAATTCTGAACTCTGTGAGGTTTTCACATTTATAATGTGTTTTTAACTGTAACTAACTAACTAACTACTAACTAACCATCACGCCGTTTCCCCGCAGGGGTAGGCAGAGAGGACGGACCGCCAAACAACTCGATCTTGGCATACACTTCTTGCTTCATTCACATTCATACAACGCCTCATACATTCTCTTCTGTTATTCCGACTTTTGACATGGCCCGACTCAAGTATTTGATTCACTTGATCGTGCCACGTCTTCCTGGACGTCCCCGGCTTCTTCTTCCATTCACATTCGCGTCATATATTCTCCTTACACTCCTTTCTTCATTCATTCGCTCTACATGCCCAAACCATCTAAGCGTCCCTTTCTTAATCTTGCTCACTACGCTTACATCAGCCTTGCATTCTTTACGAATCTCAACATTTTTCACTCGATCATACATGGTTTTACCACACATTCGTCTCAGAGATCTCATTTCTACAGCATTCAGTCTACTTTCATCCTTCCTCTGCCAGTTCCATGCCTCACTGCCATACATCAAGGTTGGTATCAGCACTCCATTGTGGACTGCTAGCTTCGCTTCCTTGGACAACTTTTGTTTGCGCCAACCGCGTTCAGTTCCGTTAATGGAGTTTCCTGCATTCACCCTTCTTTCAATATCCCTATCAGTCTTTCCATCTCTCGTAAACATACTTCCCAAATACACAAACTCGTCTACCTGCTCCAAGTATTCGTCATTCACAACTATATTGCACACTGTGTTCGTACTCCCTCTTTCAAACACCATGACTTTAGACTTACTTACATTCATCATTAGCTCATTCTTCATACATACTTCGTTCATCCTAGATACGAGGGACTGTAGATCTTCTATACTATTAGCAATCAGCACCGCATCATCAGCATACAACAGGCAACAAACTTGCAGACTACTCATTTTTGCGCCCAAGCCCACCTCTTTCAATTCTTGCATACAATTATCCATTTTTAACGTATTTAACTGACAATGTTTTCTTAATTGATTTATTTAAATGTGTTGTATTGTTTTGATAATGTGAACATACTGGGAAGCGGTGAATATATAATTTTCCTTACTTTATTAATTAATGTTATATTAGGGTCGTTAGTTCGTTTATTAATTTCTAATTGTTCAAGTAAATTTAATCTTTCTTTCTATATGCAAAGGGTTTAGGTTTGTTGTTGTCAAGCGGGACGTGATTGTTTACTTAAAGATGTTCTGCGAATTTTGAAGAAGTGCTTTTATTTTTATAAAAATAAAAACACTTCTTCAAAATTCGCAAAATTGATCATTATTATTATTATTAGTATTACTAATATTATACCTCCAGACTCGAACGTTTGGGCGGTTGTGTAGAGGGGAAGTTCGTGCGCGTTCGGCCAACGTGGGCTGTCGAGTTGGTCCGAGATCACTCCGGTGGCGAACTAGGTTGGCCGAACCCCCACGAACCGGCCTCCAGGTTCAGGTTGGGACGTTGGCCTATTGTGTGGTTATAGTACAAGAGTATTTTTTTTTTTACATGAATACCGCACAAGAGTCTCGACTGCTCCCAACCGTCTGGAACCAGTGAAACTATGGCATCCCAAATAGGGAAATGTTGTGAGGCTGAAGGTATAGGGGGAGGGGAATGAGAAGGGGCAGAGGAAGGTGGGGAAATGCCTGGCTATTCAGATCTGGTCACCAAACACGGCTAAAAGCCATTTAAAGCAACGTTTCAATTCTGATATTATGGATATTATTGAGAGGGCATGTTAAGTCTGCCCGCGCGATTCAACTCTGCCTTTTCGATAATTTTACCAATACGTCTGACATTGTCTGTTTTACCTCGGTCAATCGTTGAGCTCCTACAAAACGTCAATAAAACATATAAACATGATCTAATTATGTAAAAGCAGTTCTGTGAAGACAATTAAGAAGAAAAGCGGTCTTACTTCAACGTTGTTTAAACAGATATTTATATTTCATTTCAAATGCCATCAAAGAATCACTCGGATGCCAAATGGTAATGGACCGGGTAAGGCAAATTAATATATACCACGTTTTTTTTCATTCATCATCGCGCATAAATATGAACTTGTGATTTGCACGTGACTACGTGTACATGTGATACCAGTGTTTCGGAATCTAGAGGTCACAAGTTCATGAAATCGCGCGCCCAAAAAAAGACTGTTCTGGTTTTCATTTCAAATTATTGACGAATGAAATCTAAATTTGTGTATTATTGGATTCTTTTCAGAGTGTTTAATCGAATAGTGAGATATGAAACGTTAATAAATACGATATTATATTGCATAAAATAGGACGCTTGAAAAATGTTACTTTCGACCCTGATACCGGGTTTCTGACTCTTGTATTGACTGGTATTCATATTTTTTATGCATTTTGTAACAGGTTTATAATTTTTGACAAATGATAAAAATTTCCAATAATTATGAAGTTTGAAAAGATGGTTCCCAAAAATGTATTGTTACCCTTTTGATTAGTTATACAACACAACAATTAGTTGCCGTTTAATCTGATGAAAGCGTCTCATTATTATATTGCTATTACCCGATGCCCAATTAAATGTAGTTGTCTTTTGATATTTTCTGGCCCCAAATGGCGCCAATAAACCTCTATTTGCAATACATGTGTACATAAATAGATAATTAAAGGAAGATTATTTCTAAGTGCATCGAGAGGTGATACTCAGATCTGAATAGCCAGGTACTTTTCAACCCGCTGGACAAAATTTACTTACAAAAAACGTGATTAATAATTTCAAATATGACAAATATGTTCCTTTATAAAATCACTTCAGATCTGTATATTATTTTTGGAAATTAAATTATTTTTCTAAATTTGTGAGAACATTTTAACCGTCAGAGTTTTGAATCGCGGCTAATGCTTCCCGGATTTGCTAGGTCGGGAGCTTGCTCTGAGAACTGTCAAAACAAATTAATAATTAATTTAATTCGATGAACATTATGTTATTAAAGCGTAGACTATTTATAACACATTTTTTAATGCATATTATTATTTTTTTTTTTAAACTGAGAAAATATTTTTAAATGTTGAGTATCCTCAAAAAACACTAATGAGTTTCTAATGCCGAGTAGAAATCAAAAAAAAAAATTTTGTGTGAAATTTAATTTTTTCATCAACCCTAACATTATCGGTTTTTTAATAATAAAAATTTCGCAAAACGTACGTAGGACGGTCAGAAAAAGTCTTATTTGCGATTTGATTTTGATAAATGCTTAAATAAATTTAAAAAGAACGTAATAAATATTTTTCTCTTTAAAAAAACTATTTTTATCGTATTCCGTAATAAATTTATCATTATCCTTCTACGAAATCCTTCCTCTCCTAATAACGATATCTAAAGCTGACACATTAATTTATTTTACAATTAATGATGACCTTATACTTACCTCACAAACGATTTAAGTGAGAAGGAAAGCTGGTGAGGAACACTGCCTCAGATGACAGCGATGATATATTTCCTATCAATTCCAGTGGGTTTTTTCGTATTCAGAAATCATCTATACTTGACATTATCATTTTTTAGTATTATATATATTCCTGATGAAAAAAGTATCGCTTTCGAAACATGTAGATATGTGTATATTAATAAAGTGTTGAATACAAAATAAATTCTAATTCATTTATTCACTACACATTTTATGTTATTTGAAAAACCAACAGTTTACAATAATTTTTACGTTTGGTAAATATATTTAAAATAATAGGTTATCACTGAAGTATTTAAATTATTCAATTAAAAAAGAAAAGTTGCAAAGTTAGCCTGTGAGGTTAGGTTGGTGGGAGGGAGGGGAAGGGGAAGGATCTAGTCTGTGTATAGTAATATGTATTGTGTGAATGTTATTCATTGATTTTAGGTTTGAAATTACAAGGGGCTGAGTTGAATAAGTCGAACTCACTGTAAGAATTCTTAAAAATATGTGAAGCGCGGTGACTAAGGGTGTTTTGTTTTAAGTTAGTGTTGCATTTATGTGGGTTTAGTACGTTATTTTGTCAGGTTTGTCTATTAAGCACTCTCAATTGAATTCGTTCAAGTAATTCATGGCAATCTATCACAGAGGTGGCTATTTTCTGAAAAAACAGTACGTTTGTGGAATTTCTACGGCTTTCTAGTGACGAAATCCCAAAAACCACGACTCCTCGTGACTCCGGTGGGGACGATAGCCCCGAAAATCGAGGTATCGTAGAAAATGGATTTGCAATTTCTCAATCCTTACAGTATGTGATATGTACATCGAATAAACCATGTTTAAACCGAGGAATCGTTCCTATTTTAATATTGTTCCTAATTGTTGGACTTGTATTTTCGTTAAATGTTACCTACTGTTTTAATTAAGGTTTTCCGGTTGCTGGTTCTAAATTTTCCTATTCCATTATGTTCTAAGTGCCGCGTGCCGCGTGCCGCGTGCCGCGTGCCGCGTGAATGGACTGCCAAGGCGGATTACATATCATAATACGAATATGCATAAAACGAGAATTCAGAATTTTTTTAAGGTTTCGGCGGCGTTAAATTTTATTTGAGATGTGTACATCATGATACCCGCTAGTGCTCATCGAGTACGTCATTCTACCAAACACCTTTGTACTGTAACGAAGTGTAAAATGGAAATTCATGAATTTTGAAGCGAAACCGGCAGTCCAACATAAAGTGTTGATACAATTCCTGGTAGACGAAGGATGGAAGTAAGGTGAATGCCGTAGAAATGAGATCTCTGAGGCGAATGTGTGGCAAAACCACGTATGATCGTGTGAAAAATATTGAGATTCGTAAATAATGCAAGACTGATTAAGCGTAATGAGTGAGATTAAGAAAGGTACGCTTAGATGGTTTGGGCATGTAGAGCAAATGAACGAAAAAAGGAGTGTGAGAAGAATATATGACGCGAATGTGAATGGAAGAAGAAGCCGGGACGGCCGAGGAAGACATGGCACGATCAAGTAAATTAAATTTAATTAATAATCAAATATTTTTGAAAGATGTCTCGATTTTATTTTCACATTAATATTAGTTATTAAAAATAATTTGTAATATAAGTTTGGTATTCAATGTTATATAATATTTTTTTATTAACAATTCTGATTAATTACTGACCTACTATAATAATTTATTTTGTGTTTATAATTTGTCTATTCTTACATTATTGTGTTTTATGTTTATCATTTGTATTTATTTGACATTATTATTTTTTATTATTATACATATTCCTGATGAAGAAAATGTCGCTTTGAAAACATCTTGCTACCTGTGCATATTAATAAAGTGGTGATTAAAAACATTTTTTAATTAATTTATTAATAATAACGCCATAAAGAGAATACCAATCTTCCGAAGAAAATATATTATCAACCTGTCCAAGTTGGAGCTGAGCGAAACCCGGTCGGCGGTCCATGTCCATTTATTCAATAAAAGGGTATATTACAAGGTGTCCTTTACACTTAATATGATGGTATAATATATAATATCATACCATCCACTCACACCGTCAACTTTTTGCTTTCCTCGATAAATTATTTCAATGAAACAATATTACATACTATGTGTTCGAACATTATATTTATACTAATTATGTTTTTGTAAAAAAGATGTATGATTCAAGTGGGTTAATTGTTTTTGTGTTTTATTCGTACAACTCCATCTATTTTTTTTTTAAATTTAATGTAAATCAAATTTATTAAGTTCTGCAATTATTTTCAGTGTTTTATTATCGTGACAGTTGTTTCGGTGTTCAAAGCCATTTTCAAAGGCGGTTTGAAGGTAGCCTTGAATGCCGAAACAGCCGTCACAATAGTAAAAACTAAAAGTACTAAAAATTCTTGCAGAACTTATAGCTTTTACACATTAAGGGCGATCTTGGCCACGTCTAATCAGTTACTTTTTATTACTAGAGATTGTTCCTTCAATTATTTACTATTAAACAGGATACAATATTTGGGCAAATAAGATTGAAGCGGATAAGTTACAGTGTAAATTTATATGTTTTTAATCCCCAATGACCTAAATTTTAATAGCATTTTAAAAAATATATTTTGCTGACAGATTATAAATTTGGGGGGAGATGAGACTTAGAAGGCAGGGAATACTGGTAGGGAGTTCAATTTCAAGTTTTACCAATTCGTGCATAAAGTTTGGAAATAGGTCATTGATAAGACACTCAAAGAAATTATGGTCCAAAGTATCCTCTGACCCATAATCACAGTAAGGCGAGCTGACTATGTGGAATCTGGCGAGACGACCTTGTAGAATTTAATAATAACTAACTAACTAACTAACCATCACGCCGTTTCCCCGCAGGGGTAGGCAGAGAGGACGGACCGCCAAACAACTCGATCTTGGCATACACTTCTTACTTCATTCGCTTTCATACAACGTCTCAAACATTCTCTTCTGTTATTCCGACTTCTGACATGGCCCGACTCAAGTATTTGATTCACTTGATCGTGCCACGTCTTCCTTGGACGTCCCCGGCTTCTTCTTCCATTCACATTCGCGTCATATATTCTCCTTACACTCCTTTCTTCATTCATTCGCTCTACATGCCCAAACCATCTAAGCGTCCCTTTCTTAATCTTGCTCACTACGCTTACATCAGCCTTGCATTCTTTACGAATCTCAACATTTTTCACACGATCATACATGGTTTTACACACATTCGTCTCAGAGATCTCATTTCTACAGCATTCAGTCTACTTTCATCCTTCCTCTGCCAGTTCCATGCCTCACTACCATACATCAGAGTTGGTATCAGCACTCCATTGTGGACTGCTAGCTTCGCTTTTTGGACAACTTTTTGTTTGCGCCAACCGCGTTCAGTCCTCCGTTAATGGAGTTTCCTGCATTCACCCTTCTTTCAATATCCCTATCAGTCTTTCCATCTCTCGTAAACATACTTCCCAAATACACAAACTCGTCTACCTGCTCCAAGTATTCATCATTCACAACTATATTGCACAATGTGTTCGTACTCTCTCTTTCAAACACCATGACTTTAGACTTACTTACATTCATCATTAGCTCATTCTTCATGCATACTTCGTTCATCCTAGATACGAGGGACTGTAGATCTTCTATTCTATTAGCAATCAGCACCGCATCATCAGCATACAACAGGCAACAAACTTGCAGACTACTCATTTTTGCGCCCAAGCCCACCTCTTTCAATTCTTGCATACAATTATCCATGTATAGCTTGAATAACCACGGTGACATTACGCAGCCTTGCTTAACACCTTTTGTGATGTCAAACGACCCCGTAAAATCACCGTTTGCCCTAACACATGCAACGCTTCCCTCGTACAGAGATGCGATTGCCTGTATAAGATTTGTATTCACTCCATACTTGGACAACACCTTCCATAACTTTTTTTCTGTCAACTCGGTCGTATGCTTTTTGTAGATCTACAAAAGCACAGAAAAGTTTCTGGTTTTTTGCCAGAAACTTCTCTGTGAGCATACGCAGCGAAAAAATCTGATCCATGCATCCCCTTCCGCTCATAAATGCACCTTGCACATCCTATATTTTATCCTTTGTTTTCATTTGTACCCTTTCAATCATTATCCTACCATACAGTTTTCCAACTGAACTTAGCAGGCTAATAGCCCTGTGATTTCCACATTCCATGCGTGACCCTTTACCTTTGTATAGAGGCATGATCACAGCCCTTCTCCAATCTAATGGGGTGTAACCCTCCTCTAAACACTGGTAAAACTAAACTAAACATAATTGTATTATTAAATTTGATTAACGTTAAAATAAAAAAAAATTCAAATGGCTGTTTGCGCAGAAAAATAAATCGTTTTCAATAAATACTGGATAGTAAAAAACACTCGCATAAAATGTTCAATAAATCAACAACACATTACATAAACTATAACTTCTACAAAATCATACATTTCCAATCTTATATATATATATATTTTTTTAAAATTTTTTTTTATTTAATGTAAATCATTAAATCACCAAATTTTAAAAAAAAATTGAGTTCTAAGAATTAAACACAAAAACAATTAATAAATAATCCAATCTTATAGTTATCAAACCGGGCTGTCAGGTTACAAAGCAGTCGAGATGGACTTTGACAGCTGTGAAAGCCGTATTATGTAGAGTCGCGTAGTCGGGAAGCCGCAACAACAAAAAGTTTATGCCTTCTTTTTTGAAAAGGGGCATTCATCCCCTCATTCATCCCCTGACCCCTCATTCCTTTATGCACCGTCTTCAATTCTTCCCTCTCCCTTCGCCTTCGACCCGCGCTGCCTTTAGCTCGCCGCCAATAACTCTTCACCCACGATAACTCTTCGCCCTCTTTTACCGCCCCATATAATTATTTCTTCTCTTCCCCTCCGCAATTCATTCAGCCTCACAACATTCCCCAATTGGGAATACCATTGTGTCACTGGCTCCAGACGGTTGGGACTCTTGCACGGTATTCATATAAAAAAAAATTAACTACCAATGGTTAGGAACTTAAACACAGTAAATAAGCCGAATGATTATCGAAAATCACAAAATAATCATATTTTGATTGATCATTTATCCGTTGGCAGCTTACACTAAAATAATAACCCTTCAAATATTTATTAAATAATTAATAAAAAAATTATTTGTATTCATCACTTTATTAATATATACATATCAACTTGTTTCGAAAGCGATGCTTTCCTCATCAGGAATATATTGAATACTATGTATAATATATGCATTCTATATATTCCTTACGAGGAAAGCATCGCTTTTATAACATGTTGATATGTATAAGTATATATTAATAAAGTGGTGGATACAAAGTAATTTTTATTTCGTTTATTAATAACGAGGCCACAACGTGAATAAATACCAGACTTTTGAAGAAATTATTTTAAAATATTTCTTTAATTGAAAAATTTAATTGAAAACTTAAATTAAAAGGAATTAAACAATGTTTTCAATAAGTTCTGCGAGAATTTAAGTTTTTTTATTTTATAATTGTGACAGCTCTTTCGGTGTGCAAAGCCATTTAACAATAACGATTAGGCCACTTTGAGATGATTTATTTATATGATTTTATTTACACTTACCCAACTTTTATTTTATCCTAGTCGTGGTTTTCTGCTATCGTAGTACGATAACAGATGAATACGGTCTCCTCTTCAGGATCCTCGGATAGGGGTTTATAATATAAGAAAGGAAATGCTTATAATCCTAAACGTCTTCATAACATATCAGGCCAGAAGTTAAACGAGCTGTACATGTTGACATGTTTACTACTACGAATTTTACCCTACTCGTGGTTTTCTGCTATCGTAGTTCGATAACAGATGAATACGGTCTCCTCTTCAGGATCCTCGGATAGGGGTTTATAATATAACAGAGGAAATGCTTATAATCCTAAACGTCTTCATAACATATCAGCCAGAAGTTAAACGAGCTGTACATGTTGACATGTTTACTACTACGAATTTTACCCTACTCGTGGTTTTCTGCTATCGTAGTACGATAACAGATGAATACGGTCTCCTCTTCAGGATCCTCGGATAGGGGTTTATAATATAAGAAAGGAAATGCTTATAATCCTAAACGTCTTCATAACATATCAGGCCAGAAGTTAAACGAGCTGTACATGTTGACATGTTTACTACTACGAATTTTACCCTACTCGTGGTTTTCTGCTATCGTAGTTCGATAACAGATGAATACGGTCTCCTCTTCAGGATCCTCGGATAGGGGTTTATAATATAAGAAAGGAAATGCTTATAATCCTAAACGTCTTCATAACATATCAGGCCAGAAGTTAAACGGGCTGTACATGTTGACATGTTTACTACTACGAATTTTACCCTACTCGTGGTTTTCTGCTATCGTAGTACGATAACAGATGAATACGGTCTCCTCTTCAGGATCCTCGGATAGGGGTTTATAATATAACAGAGGAAATGCTTATAATCCTAAACGTCTTCATAACATATCAGCCAGAAGTTAAACGAGCTGTACATGTTGACATGTTTACTACTACGAATTTTACCCTACTCGTGGTTTTCTTCTATCGTAGTACGATAACAGATGAATACGGTCTCCTCTTCAGGATCCTCGGATAGGGGTTTATAATATAACAGAGGAAATGCTTATAATCCTAAACGTCTTCATAACATATCAGCCAGAAGTTAAACGAGCTGTACATGTTGACATGTTTACTACTACGAATTTTACACTACTCGTGGTTTTCTGCTATCGTAGTACGATAACAGATGAATACGGTCTCATCTTCAGGATCCTCGGATAGGGGTTTATAATATAACAGAGGAAATGCTTATAATCCTAAACGTCTTCATAACATATCAGCCAGAAGTTAAACGAGCTGTACATGTTGACATGTTTACTACTACGAATTTTACCCTACTCGTGGTTTTCTGCTATCGTAGTACGATAACAGATGAATACGGTCTCCTCTTCAGGATCCTCGGATAGGGGTTTATAATATAACAGAGGAAATGCTTATAATCCTAAACGTCTTCATAACATATCAGCCAGAAGTTAAACGAGCTGTACATGTTGACATGTTTACTACTACGAATTTATTTGGTATAGAAACAAACTTTTTTGTTGAAATTACATTATTTCCGGAAACCCAAGCACTGATTTTAGGTACATCTTATACGCTGTGTCGCCATTTTTATTTGTTCCATATCCACAATTCATAAACTTAAATAAATAAAAATTTAGATACATGGAATAAATTACGGAGAACGATGAAAGCAATGATTTTTTTTACTTCTTTTTGGGGATAAACCGTGGTTAATGCTTTATTTTTAGGATGTTTTATTTTTTTATCGTATAATATTAATTACATACAGTGGGAACTTGTACCTGCTAAGCCACTGCAAGTAGCTTGTCAGCGGGAGTTTAGTTCAACAATATTATATAATGGAACAATAAATAACAATCAAAATAGGAATGTAACGCAAAATAATAACAATATATGTGCATACATGTTATGATCAATATAACACAAGTTGGAATTTGTTTATTTAAATATATGAAAACAGCATATCAGTTTTGTTATAAAGGTACTAGTAGTAATATACTCCAATTTCATAATATCGAATTAAATAATATTATAAAAATATCAAAAAGGAAGTATTAAATAAATTGAGAAATAAAAAAAAACAGCAATTCTATTTTGTTACAGTGAGGATAAACTTAATATAATAGTAGCACTTACATAATTTTAAAGATACCCACAGCTATCAAGGAGATATACAATCAAGGAGACCATCATATTTGTTCAATAAACAAAGTAAGAAAGAGCAAAATGTCGTAAATAGAGCAGATATTAAGGAGCTATACGATCAAAGAGACCGTCATATTTATTACAATAAATACACAACTAATAAAAATGAATTCATTTTGTTCAAAGAGTTTTAATCACTATTTACTTTTGTTACTTAACTTGATCACTGCGCTACCGGTTGGAAGAGACAAAATAACCAGGAAACACGATTATCAAAGGTGATTTACACTGTGTCATTATTTTGTTAACTAAATTCATTTTTTTGTTTCTGTTTATTTGTAATGTTTCTAAGGCGCACAATTTAAAATATGTATTAATATTCGAATATTTACACTTATTTTTTTCTTTATTGACGCTATGGCCTTTCTATAAATGATTAGTAAACTCGGAATAGTAATTACTTCGTAAACAGAGTTCATGTTCCTTGATTCTAGTTTGAAATTTTCTAGCAGTCATACCTACACACTGTGCATCACATTAATTTATTTATTCTTAAATTTAAAAACAAAATTAAAACATTAACCAGTCATATCACTAGGATAGTCCTGTGCTGAAATGAGCGGCTTCACAATTTTAGTGAAAGGATAAATAATAATAAGTAAATAAAATTACATAAATAGTAATAAGCAAATAATAATATGTAGGTAAAAAAAGAATGAAATATTAATAAGTAATGAGTAAATAGTAATAAGTAAGTAAAAATAAGTAAATAATAATAATAATATCGAGCATACATAAAGTTTCAACATTAATTACAACATAAGGGATAACATGAATAAAGCGAAATCACCAACCTTAGCTAACATAGACTTGATGACCATGTTTTTAAAATAAATTTATCTAGTCTACAGTTTTAATGTTCTCACTGAGCCTATTATATAACAAAGGAACTTTACAGGAAAAACTCATTTGTCCAAATGATGTTCTGTTATTTGCCGGGTAATACACTAGAGAAGAACCCATTCTAGTATTGCGCACTTGTTGTGACCTTATAGCAGAATCAATATTGTCAAAAAATTACAGAAATGCTGTATTATGCACAATTGCCTTACTGCCATAATTTTACTTTTACTGTTTAATAAGAGGGATGAACATAAAAAAAAAGTTTCTTGTACATTATTTTTTAAATTAACTTTTGAGCAACATTTAAGGGCTCTAGGGTAGTCTTGTAACATAAACCCCAACATACAATATTATATGAAAGGAGAGATTAAACAAGAGCAGTTTTTAGTGTAACTTTGTCCAACATATTTCAATACATTTTAAAGTGTACATTCCGTTTTTTACCCATTTATTAAAAATGTCCTCAATGTTAATTTTTTTTTTTCAGTTTTCAATAGTGTAGAAAGCGCTAGTAAACAAAATAATAGCACCCTGTATGGTAAATCATCTTAGTTATCCTTGTTTTCTAGTTATTTCGACTCCTCCCACCGCCCAATTTCCTCCAAATTACCACTCCCACTACCCTCACCTAATAATGTTTAATTATTTCTGTTAGTTTAAGTTAGTTTTAAGAAAGCTAGTGAATGACAAAGATGTGTCGAAACCGGTAGCGCGGTAATAAAATTAAGTTACAAAAGTACACACTGACTAAAACTCTTCTAACAAAATGTCTAGAAATATTTACATCGTTAATACCCGAGAAATACAAAAATAAATAAAAAATTATCCATTAATAATAATAAAATATTTTTTAATTCGGGAAATGTTTACTATGCTTCATTAAACAGTGAATTTTCCGCTGTATGTACCTAATGATATTTTCTCTAAAATATGATAAAAAAAGTAAATGAACAAAGAAAAGCACTGCGATGATGTTGAAATTAACGAAAACATATATTCAACGTAAAGCACCGTGACTCAGGAAGTTGATTCACAAAATTTAAGGGGACAGGTTATTTTCATATTATATAAAATCTAAGGCAAAAGTTTTTAAGGTTTTATTTTCAATGTGGATTGTACAAAAGATTACGATAACTTTGTATTTGCGAGCGGTACGTAAAGTTTTATTTTCAATGTGGGTTGTACAAAAGATTACGATAAATTTGTACTTGCGAGCGGTACGTAAAGTTTTATTTTCAATGTGGGTTGTACAAAATATTACGATAACTTTGTACTTGCGAGCGATATAACAAAGGTATCAACAAAGTGAACACATGTATTTAATATGTTATTAACTATTTGCTGCATCCCGAGTTTTTTCGTCGGCTGATAAAGCTAAGTGATACGTAACTCAATCTTCTCAATATTACTCAATAATATTATCTTTTTTTTTAGTACTCTATTTTAAAGGCATTTTTTTTCCTCATTGCACCAACCAGTACCTATCAAACACATATACATAATCTCTTTATAAGTACCTATTATTCTATTTTCTAGATACATTATATTATCATTCCATGTCAATACTAGCTTTTTTCATTCTGTTTTTGTATAATGGCACTTAATATCAACTAAACTTGTCAATTTGACTATCCTAAAATGGCATTCGTTCCTGTTGGGCAGTCAAAGCTTTCATAAAAATATTTCTGTAAAATAATGTGCGTTTCAAATAAATAAATATTATTATTATTATTGCATAATATAACAAAGCATTTACGAATATTCATAAAAGTATGCGGTAGATTATATTAACAGAAATAATAAAAATTATCCACACGTAAGGCTAGCAGTCTGTATTTTTTTCCCTTCTAAGCAATAAGGCTGGTATACTGGTACACAAAAGTACTTTTTTTTCAGCATTTTACAAAGCGATGTGTGAATAAGAATTAAAATTTTGCGCCCGGTAAACAGACATTTATTTAGTAGAATAATGGTATGTAAAATAATAATGCGAAAATTCCCGTATTTTTCAGTGCGTAAATTTCCCTGGCGTTCCGCAGCCGCAATACTCCCCGCGTAATGGCTGTTCCTGTTATATTCCCTCCACACGAACAAGGGGGGATCTGTGTATAACAAACAACACGGCAAAAAGTCGCCCGCCGTACTTTTGCATACAAGCATTATCGGAAGAGCACCTGAGATGTTTTTTTTGCCTAAATTCAGCCCGTTTACGTGGGCATGTGCGGCAAACAGCCCCTAAGTATTTATTTTAAATAACTGTGGGGAGGAATTTTAAGCAGGGTTCACTTTTCAGGGCATTTATGGTACCGAGGGTATTTCATATAATGCGAACAGTTAACCGGCTTCATGACACTTTCGGTCATATTTCATTTTATTTTTATTTTTCATTAACTCTTCACAAGAGGTTTTGATGAAAATAATTCCCCTCAGGGCCTATGTCATCTTTGGGGATGCTGTGTAGAGGGTATATTAAAAAAATTAAGGAAAAGAAGTTCTGGGAAAGAAAAGGGAATGGGGGGTGGGTAAAATCTCGGGGTCAGTATGTCTAAAAATGACGGACGTATTAATCTATCCTTCCTACAGCGGTACAAGGAGATGGGTCGAGAGAGTCGGGCTGGATCCCTTAACCGGCCTTTTCCGATCCGGCCCACCACGCAGCTGGTGGGCAGATGCGTCCACCTCTGAGGCCTGGATAAACATCAAACCATTGTTAAGAAAAGAATACGACTGGATGTAGGGATGTGGGAGAAGGAGAGGAGGAAGGTTGGGAAAGAGCGGTTACGGGAGACAGTTCATTGGTTTAGACTTACCCCGAGGGTGGTGTCTCGACAGGGAGCTCGGCTCTGGACACTCGACTAGCTCAGTTTCGGCAGGCCAAGAGGCTCCTCTGCAGGGTCGTAGGCCGACAGGCAGTCTTATAATTGGGGTCGGGGAGGCTCTAATACTACGCCAAATGAATTTACTAAATGCTTTCAGACACAGAGTTTATTCAGGGGAAGGTACAGACATGGTAAGTTATGCTACAATAATCAAAGGCTAGCCTAACCTCAAATGGAAGTTTAGGGTGATTATTCTCTCTGATATTTTCTAAACGGGCATGATAACGGGGACTCGAATAAGTTACAACACAAAAGGGGAAATACAAAGACAGCTTACAGTCATGGTTGTAGCGGCAAAAGGATCCTAGTAGAAGCAATTAGCAGCTGGCCAATATGGCTGCTCTCGTGTTCCTTTAGAGACGCAGTAGGCGGCATACCAGAGATGTCATCTTGGAGCCGGGCGAGGAAGAAGCGCCTCGGAAGCCGGGTGAGAAGGAAGTGGCCGGCGCGTGGGCGTGCAAGCTGCCGTTGTGGCACGCGTGGCGCTGGCGTCGTTTTACCGTTGTTGTTTGACGAGTGGCTAGAGTCTTTTTTAGTATCTTTCTGTCGTTACGTAACACCATGTACCTGGGGAGATTCGCATTCACTCCATATTTAGTTTTTTTTTTTTAATTCGTAATTTTTATATTCCTATGAAAAGGGAAAAACACCTGTCTACCTTTTACCAACATTCCAAATATTCGATACGTGAAGGAAGCTGACGTCAGTCTGCTATATAAATACGGTTGTGTATAGATTAGTTTTGTTTTTTGCAAAATACGTCATATTTTTGCGATTTTTCTTCTTCGAATGGATAATGTAATTATAAGATGACTAACAGCATCAATAATTATGTAATATTTCATTATGGCTAGAAGAATAAGGACCTC
The DNA here is from genome assembly GCA_022606495.2 of Halesus radiatus. NCBI lineage: Eukaryota > Metazoa > Arthropoda > Insecta > Trichoptera > Limnephilidae > Halesus > Halesus radiatus. The sequence continues at coordinate 152,930 of JAHDVE020001908.1, read as the reverse complement.
CAGTAAAAAATATAATGTCTTCAAAAATATATATTTATATAGATCAGCAAATACCGATTCTGAATGTATAACTATTATACTATATAATTATATGCCGAATTTATAAATCGTTTTTAAACGTGAATAAAAAATTAATTCATCAAAATACCTTGTGATGTTTTAAAGTGTATTTTTTATAAAAAATAAAATAACTTTGTTTTAATTCCACTTTATTATTTTTTCATCCAACCGGTTTCGATTCAACCTGAACCTTCATCAGGGGTGAATAAAAATATATTAAACATAATACAGAAATACATGGTATTTAATAGAAAATTAGAAGAGAGAGACAGAACATCAACTTAGGTGGGGGGCAAGGAAGGAAGAGCTTGAGAGGGAGGGGTGAAAGTGGGCGGAGGTAATGGAAATATTTTAAAAATGGGGGTGTTAGACAAATCTAGTTGTTTATTAAGTAGATTGGTTTTATTGATTTTTAATAGCTTTTTTTATTTCAAGGGCTTCAAGATTATTAAGGCGTAGACCTATCCCATTTCTATGTAATACATCTATCATTGATTATTATCGATAAGGTGGGTGGCGAATTCTGAAAATCCGACACTGTTTAGACATCTCAAGTGTTTGACCACCCTTATTTGAATGTTTCTAGCCGTTTTACCGATGTAAAAGGCTGGACAATCGTTACATTTGAGTTTATAGATGCCAGAATGGTTTAAGTTATTTTCTTTATCTTTAGAATTTATTTAGTGTATTTTTTAGTTTTGGCGAAATTCAAAGTTAATTTAGGTGACTTTAAGATCTGTAAATGTTGTTCAATATACAAGACTATTATTTTTTAAATAAATTAGAATATTCATCTGTAATCCAATAATCAATACGGATATTATGATAATATTATTGCTCAATACTATTATTATTCTTTGTGTTAAAGTTTCTGAAAAGGTACACAACTTAATTACTTATGATTAGTTATGGTTTACTATGAATAGAATATAAAATTATGTACGGCAAAGCTCATCCTTGTTCTTAAATTTGACATCTTAACCTCAGAACTGATCAAAACCGACCGGCCATAGATTTGAAGCATATTGGGGGAATTTTAAATATTGATACTTTGAAAATTATTTTAAGTATGAAAACTTACTTTAGAAATAAGCTGGTATTTAAGTTAGAAAAATTTATTTAAATTAATAAAAAAATAATTTTAAAATTGAAGTGGAGTTCCTTATTACAAGAAAATGAAAACATCCAAAATGAAGAAAATATTAGAGCGCATGATCCAGAAAGTGATGCCCTTTATAGACGAGAAATGTGGGGATTTATTGAACCCGAAGTCATAACATTTCACAACCTTCCAAAAGGAGGGATGGATATTGTGGACGAGATATGTTTAGGTCCTATATGGGTAGCTAGAGCAACTTGTACATGGCCCATTATAGTTTTTTTAATGCTAAATATGATGGGAAAAAACAGTTACGAGTATGTTATATATTATATATTTATTTATTACATATGTACGAACATTTGTTATCGGTTGACGTATTACCCATCTCACTAGGTGTGAAACGCATGTGTTGAGATGGAACATGTGTACGAACATTTGTTATCGGTTGACGTATTACCCATCTCACTAGGTGTGAAACGCATGTGTTGAGATGGAACATGTGTACGAACATTTGTTATCGGTTGACGTATTACCCATCTCACTAGGTGTGAAACGCATGTGTTGAGATGGAACATGTGTACGAACATTTGTTATCGGTTGACGTATTACCCATCTCACTAGGTGTGAAACGCATGTGTTGAGATGGAACATGTGTACGAACATTTGTTATCGGTTGACGTATTACCCATCTCACTAGGTGTGAAACGCATGTGTTGAGATGGAACATATGTACGAACATTTGTTATCGGTTGACGTATTACCCATCTCACTAGGTGTGAAACGCATGTGTTGAGATGGAACATGTGTACGAACATTTGTTATCGGTTGACGTATTACCCATCTCACTAGGTGTGAAACGCATGTGTTGAGATGGAACATATGTACGAACATTTGTTAACGGTTGACGTATTACCCATCTCACTAGGTGTGAAACGCATGTGTTGAGATGGAACATGTGTACGAACATTTGTTATCGGTTGACGTATTACCCATCTCACTAGGTGTGAAACGCATGTGTTGAGATGGAACATATGTACGAACATTTGTTAACGGTTGACGTATTACCCATCTCACTAGGTGTGAAACGCATGTGTTGAGATGGAAATTTACATGTGTTCAGCTAAGATATTTAGATCACAATAGACTAATTGATTACAATTTAATTATTGTTTTTGAAAACTCATCTAATTTAAAGGTATGAAAGAATTCAGAAGCTGTCAGGTTTATTGGAGGTGATCAATCTTACTTTGAAATGAACTTTTGTTTTGGGTATTTCTGATGTCATTAGAAACAGGTAGGGAATTGAATATCTTAATAGCATTGTATTTAATACTTCTTGGTCCATCAGAGGTTTTACAAACTGGAATATGAAAAGATTTTGCATGCTATTGTCTTAGGGCTCTAGTGCTTGTTATTACTTCATATACTCGTATATAGGTCTTTTAAAATTAATGCAGCAGAATATTTTTTTAATGTGTTTTTCTCAAGTTGAGAACATTTAGTTTCTTAACAGGAAAATCGCTACTCGTCCCTATTGGAACTTTAAGAATAACCTTCACGATTTGCTTCTAGATCTTTGCTAAAAGCTCCAGGCAAATATTTGTGGCACTACCTCAGATATTACCATATTCGAGAGATGATTGTACAAGAGCACAGGAAACTGGTCTTAGTTTTTCATATATAAGAGTAACACCTACAATGTTACTCCAATACATGTTTACTTGAAATCATTAGCATTAAGTTTTAAATTTACCTCTAAACCTAAAAGAGACAATAATGTTGAGGGAATGTGTTCAGTTTGTCCAAGGATAAAAAATAGGCATACAAAAAAGCGTACATTTTGTGCTGCAAATTACTCTGCACTGAACAAACCATACTCGTATCTTCGTGTCAAATTACACTGCACTGAACAAACCATATTCGTATCTTCGTGTCAAAAGCATTTCAATACATCACACCCAAATGAAGACTTTAAATGATTTAAAAAAAGAAAAGTTTTTATAGTTGTTATATTGTTAATTGGAAAAAATAAACATATTCATAAATATTAATTGATATTTACAGGTGAAAATATAATAAAAACAGTAATTATTGAATGAAACACTAGTATATATTGATTAACTTGGCGGGTTTGCGATAAGCCGACGTAGCTCAACGGTAGAGCATCTGACCGGACATCAGAAGGGTGCAGGTTCGAGTCCTGTCGGCGACATTTATCTTTGCTCGGAAAGGTTTTTTTCAATTTGGATGAGTGTTTCAGGCTAATAATTATTGTTTATAAAAATAATATTCATAAATTTTTATTGTGAGCTATTTCTTCTTACCTTTTTTACTACTAGGATACGTTTTTTTAATAAATTTATTGCAAAACATACATTTTATATAAGACATTAAAATAAATTTAAAAAATGTATTTTATTAAATAACCGAGATAAAAATAATATTTTAAATAAATCGGTGGTATATAAATTATATTCTAAAGATTGTAATTATTTTTACATACGAAATTTCAGTACAAGAGTTAAGGAACACCTAAGGTGTTCAAATAATAACACATATTCTGAATTTACCAATCATATTTTAGAAACCAATCATTCTTTTGATATAAAAATTTAACATACAAATACAACAGGTTTACAATAAGACAAATTTAAAATTTTAGAAATAAAAAAAGCGTTAATAGAGAATTTAATAAAATTAATTATCTTTTTTTTTAAATAGCTATCTCTTGAATTTAATTTTCATATTAATATTAATAATGCAAGTAATTTATTTTTAATATGAATTTCTTATTCAAAGTTTTATAATATTTTTTTATTAACATTTTTAATTAATTATTACCCACTTTATTCAATTTTTCTTTATGTTTATAATTTGACTATTCTCGCTTTAAAAATATTTTTATATGTATACCTGTATATAAATAAAGTGGTGAGTACAAAGTAATTTTTAATTCATTTATTAAAATAACTGTTTTGATCTTAGAGTAACAATATATAGAGACCTCACTTTGCGAGATGTTGAAGCGAGTTTTTGAGCAAGGGTGACCTCAGGGGTTTGGCCTTACCATGGCTAACAGGGTTGCTACAAATTAAATAAATTAGGTATTTTGTTGTGAGTAAGTAGGTGGTCGTAAATCTTGAAAACGATTTATGTAATATTATTTGTTTTTTTAAGAAACATAAGAAATAAAATTTATTGGTACATAATATAACATGAAATAAAGTAACATTAAAAATTTGTTTAAAAATAAAAGTAATATAAAGCATTGTAGGGTGATACTCGTACAGTGTCTTAATCTATTGATTGAGTGTGATACTCTTACAGTGTCTTCATCTATTGATTGAGAATCAACGTCAATTTATTAAAATACTCTCTAAAATATCTAAAATACGTCTTAAAATTATTTTCCATGGGGTTTCTGGTACGGAGTCGGGCGTTAGATGTCCAATGCTATCTGAATTTTCCATAATCTGTAAATATGAAAACCAATAATTAATTTGTGTTTTAATAACTTTATTTGTATTTTTATTACATACTATATAGGTACTTACAACATTTATTTCTGCATTTAATATAAACGGATTTTCTGACACAGGCGGCGAGGTCCTATTTGGGGAGTTTGGTATTATCTGAAAATATTATTCTTTATTAGTTATAGTAGTCAGTACATCAAAAATGGTAGATGTATTAAAGCTAAATAAATATTGCACCTAATATTTTTTTATGGTAGTGCCAATAAATAGAATGTAAAGTAGCACCGTAAAAATACCACTGAATGGAGTTATTTAATAATTTTTTTAAAGTTTATTTATAGCAAAGCGTACTTGAAGTGAAATAACACAAAACTGCTTTATATAAATGCTTTGTTATTATTATTATCATTATTATAAGGCGGCTAATGAATGTGTTTATATTTTGATATACTTACAACATCTCTTTCTGAATTTAATGAAAGCGCATGTTCTGACAAAGGCGGTCAGGTTTCATTTGAGGACTTTGGAATTATTTGAAAATATTACCCTTATTAGTTTTGGCACAGATTACAAAAATAAATAATAATGAATGTATTAAAGATAAATAAAGTTTACACCTAAAATTCATAAATACCTTTTGTATAGCCAAAGGTTCTATTGAATTACATAGAGGCACCGCGAAATCCAGACCTTTGGAAGCGATGTGTCGAAGTTCTCAATTAAAAAATTAACTGAGCAAATTGTACTGTGGTATTTTGGAATCCAATTTACTCTTCTCGTTGCATGGATCCATTTTTGAAGTCTTGCTTCATCCTTTGGAAATCTATAAATAGTTACATATATAAAAACAACCCAACTTTAGCACAGCCCTGATTTTTTCATGGTGGAAATACAAGGAATTCACAAAATACATTCTGTAACCATCTGTTTACCAACATTTAGCAATGCTAACATGAGAGCGAAAGATACAAAGCTACTTTGAGATGCCCAAATGAAATTGGTAATTGTATTCTCATAATTACGCAAAATTATTGTAAATGTAATATATTGAAAATGCATTAAAACTCAATTAAAACGGATGTTTATTACAATAATACAAATAGTGCAAGGGTTGTTTAAATATTGGCGAAGTTTCTGAGTTCTTTTATAGAGTAGATTATTAAATATTTGAGATCAAAGTGAAAAATACGAATTTCTTGATAAATACCTGTGAAAACTGTTTTTTTGGTCCTTTAGTACTTCAGTTGAAGCACCCGATCACTGCACATATAGCCATAGCTTTTTTTGTGGATATCACTCAATTCACGTAATTATTTCACTTTTATCGCTTTCTGACCGTCAACTTGCCTGACAGATATCACCGAAGTGAAGTTCGTGCGTTTAAAGAAATTGGCTTCATCGACTAACACCCTCCCACAAATGAATGTTTTGAACAAAAATTGTTTGTCTCTCTTTCTCATATGTTTATAGAACCGAGCATAAAAAGAGATCTATACTTTGCGAGTATGTCAACTATACGTATTATTATTGGGGATGTTTAGAAAGGTCTCTAGGTTTATTATTACTCCAAGGTTTTGATATACTTATATTTTACAATATATGATTAAAAAAAAAAGTTAATGTACCTTAAATAATCGTTAGTAAAAAAAAAAAACTTTAAACAATGGTAAGCAAAATTCTCAAGCGCCAGTAACCTCATCTCCGGAGAAGGCACCAGTTATCCCGGGTTACAAATAAGAAATCCGTCACTGGTAATTATTTTTACATTTCCTAACTGTTAAAGTTTTTTTTTAAATCCTAATAAATGCCAGTCTGAAACAGCGATTAATTCGCGAGGCTCCATAATAGTGTTTTCCTCACAGCCCTCGGCTTTTAGCTCTCGGCTCTCAGCTTTCAGCTCTCAACTCTCAGCTCCCAGCTTTCAGCTCTCAGCTCTCAACTCTCAGCTCCCAGCATTCAGCTCTCAACTCTCAGCTCCCAGCTCTCAGCTATTAACTCTCAGCAATAGTGCGGACCGGCCGGCCTTGAGCCCTTTTACACAATTTTCAATACATTTTGTGGATTTTGCAAAGAATTGTGAAAAATCTATTCAGGCAGGTAAAGCCGGTTATGAAAGAGATTACGCTACCCTTTAGATACTGAGATAAAACTCTCCACCTTACTTACCTGAAAAATGAATCGTTTTATATCAAAGCATCTGGCGTCGACTTTCTAAGTTCAGCATATTTTTTCAGAGATAATAATAATATATTTTAGGATAAAGGAAAATTTTCATAATGAGAATTATCAAAAGTGTTAGGGAAAACTTTCAATGCGAACTTTTTATTCTGAAGATCAAAGAAGTTTTATCTTTCCAAGGAACGAACTTTGAATAGGTAGTAGGTATCCATTGAAGGATCTTATTTTAAAATATGTTTAACGGGAATGAAATACATTTCAACTTGTCTAAGAGGGGAGTGCTCGTCAGAAGCACAGCTCTTTACATAAGCACAGAGCTATGCAATGTGCGAGTAGTAGTATTCCCATATTCATGAGTGAAATGATATTAATATGAGTATTTTGATAAAATACATAGCACAATTTTAGAAAAAAAAAATTAGAGGCGTACTTCATAAAACTACGAAATATCTTTAAACTGTAATTACCCTTAAAATACTTAATGATTCTTCAAGAAATATACTCTTCAGGTCGATTGAAAACAAAAAGTATAATTTGTACATATTAATATATGTGTCCTTGTGTACGTGGATTGCCAAATTTTTGAGGGAGAGATAGATTCAGACTTCAGATTCATCTCTTCCTCGCATTCAATAAATGCTGGCGTCTAACAGGGATCGGTTCTGATATTTTTATATCGGATATTTTTTTTGTTGCACATCAATGACCTCTTGACATGTGCACTAATCCATTGTTACGCGCATAACAGTACAGTCCATGATAGATTTTTGTTTGACAAGCGCCCAAAGGGCACACAAACTCCAACGACTCGGGGGGCTTTGAAGCAGAGAATGGACGATTACCTCGAGAGGGTCTCCTCTTGGGGTTAGAGTAACCTTGTTGAATTTTAACTTTCAAAGACCCATTCATTTCTCATTACTTGTAAAATGGATCGAAATGACAATTTAGTCTCCTTTAATGGAAGCAATCTTTCCAAACAAGCCCTCCATTGATATGCTCGGTGTAAACTTAAGTGAGCTTCTGAGAGTCAAATTAGCCTCTCAGAAGCTGAACGTATTGTACAGAGCTTGCAGATACTGCAGATAGTACATAACTGCTGACCCATTATAAATCGCAAGTGCGCCCAACTATAGAATTTGGCAGCCACCTCTGGTCACGAGCTCCAAAATATCTTTAAAAAAAACCCTTTACTCTCTGCAGAAATGGGTGGTCCGTTTGACAGATTCGCCTATGTTAATGAAAGAATTGTAATCTTTGGAGCACAGACGGAAGGTGGGAATGCTGTCCTTGTTCTATAAGTATTTTAATGGAAGATACTCCGAGGAACTAGCGTCATTGATCCCCTCGGCACCGGTGCATAGTCTGGAAACACGCTAAACGCGCGCACAATATTTGCACACGGTTGACATGTCACGTGAGAACGGGTCGCTTCTACGACTCGTTCTGTGTTCAACCGGTCAGCTGTGGAATGATTTGCCGATCTCTGTGTTTGCTTCATCCTGAGGCCTGGAGGCACTCCGCACAAGCGGCCTTGAGGGAAATTATTTTCCTCAGGGCCTCCTGTGTGGAGTTACTCTACCTACTACTACTACCATTAATAATGAAAAAGTAAACAAGTTACACACTAAATATACAAATTTGATCAGATAGAAAATGTATCGTCGGTCCAAAGCCAAATTCGCGAATCTGCAAAAAACATCACCTCGAGATATTGGGGAACGAAGTCTCTAAGCTGACATAAAAAAATCGGTGAATATTGTTAATAACCAGATTCATATACATTCATATCTATCACTTGTGGACTGACCACATTATTTTTTTAAATAACAAAATTAAAAAATTAACTTACTATTTTAAAACAATCAGGAATGTCCTGAGTACAAAAGATGTAATTAAGATCCACGAGTACATGGCTCTCTGCCAATCACTACGGATGGGGCAGTATTGATAATAATATTCTTGATTCACTCACAAGAACACAAAAAGCGATCATGAAATTTATACTTAATGTCCCTGTAAGATCTAGCACTGACGGAATCGTCAAAAAACTTAACATTATCTCAATAAAACAATTATATACTAAAAAAATAGTATTTTACATTCAAAAATACAAAAAACAAGAAATATAAACAATCACATATATTAGAAACACTAAATCTCAGAGTCAAAAATACATACAACAAGGAACCACAAACACAACATTTGGACAAAAAACTTATTATAGTATGATAGTAAACTCTACAACAAAATCCCACTCTCCTTAAAAACAACAATAAATTTAAAATTCAAATAAAATGCTGGATACGTTACATGGGGTGCTTTAAAATAGAAAACATATTAACACCAAATACATACTAACTGCTACTATTCAACTGGACTTAAGAGGAACGGCTGCGCTGCCTGTTTCATACATAACTTAATTTTCGATTTGAGGCCAAAATACCCATCCGAACAAAATATTAAAAGTTTAGTAAATATCTTGTATGTATGAGAAGTATTTTATTTATTTTTGTTTTAAATTATATACGACATGAAAAAATTTTTTTTTCATAATTTTATCGTATATATTTTAAAAAAATATCATATATGCTATGTAAATATGATTACGTAAATAAAAATAAAAAATAAAATATTTAAAAAAAAAGGTTTTTTCGGGTCGATATTTTGAATTATTTATGGCAAATTTGTGTTCCAACGTAAATTGGTCGTTTTTAATTTAATTTAAAGTCCACCATAATACTTATTTTTATTTTATATTTCATTATATTTTAAAAGCAGACGGGGTAAAACTTTTTTCAAATTAACGTAGCCCCCAAATAATTGTTAAGGATGCCTCTAAAATCGCAAAAATTTAATTCCTTTAATGGCCTATATTTCATAATGTAAAACAAAAATAAATAAATTACTTCTCATACGTACTAGATATTTACTAAACCTTTAATCAAAAAAATATACCATTAGATTTAGGTAAGTATTTTGACCTCAAATTCAAAATTAAGTTTTGTATGAACCAGGCCGCGCAGCCGTTCTTGTTAAAACACTTCATCTTACAATTATTTATTTTTTTCATCAATTACATCAATTTAAAATAATGTAATTTCATATTTTGTGAATAAAATCCCCAGGACGGGAAATCTCACTGAGGATATCATTATTTGTTATAAAAGAAAGAACATAATAAAACAATATTATTAAATGCATGGCTTTGATGTAAATTAACATATACTCGTAGTTTAATTGCCCAAACATCAGAATCTCGAAAGTATAGTTTTTAGATACCAAAATTAAGTTGGTTCATTTTAAACTCATTTACCCATTTTGAAATATAGCTTTTAGGACTTTTTATTGATTGTAAAAAATAATGACTTGATTCTACCTGTGTTCCATACAACATACTGAAGAGATCAACATTATTACAATTCTGCTGATATAGTTACAAAGCGTGACTTACATTACATAATATGAAGACAACAGGTCGAGGAGTTGCGCGTTTCATTTTGTTTCCTCGGGTCAAGTAACATTATTTAGTTCCAACTTCATACGTTTCACTTTTCTTTTATGTGCCGTAAATTTATGTCCCAGGAAAGTGAACAAATGCGAGCATCCCTTTTTATGCCCTCTCTTTATTCGGCTTTTTCTCGAAATCTTTCATTTTACACGCTCATACATCATCTCTCCACTCATTCATATCAGTGATCATACTTTATATTGGATGAAACTCGCCTTCAATCTTCCTCGGCAATAACCCAGTCTCGCTGACATGAATGAATGTGATACTTACTCCATCGATCCGCATTTTTTGTCGATACGAATTATGAGTATCTCGGTTGACACGTACACGAACAATGCCTGAAATACTAAATGAATGCCCAACAGAAGGTTGAAAGTGCTGATCCCGTATCTGGTATAAACAGTATTTTTTATTGTATAATATTAATTATATACAGTGGGAACTTATACCCGCTAAGCCACTGCAAGTAGCTTGTCAGCAGGAGTTTAGTTCAACATATTGGTAAATTATATAATATTAATAACAATCAACATAAAAATGTAGGGCAAAATAAGAACAATATATGTGCATACATGTTGTGATCAATGTACATAAGTTGGATTTTTAAAACAAAATATATGAAAAAAGCATAACAGTTTTGTTATAGAGGTACTAGTAGTAATAGACTCCAATTTTATAATATCGATTTAAATAATATTATAAAAATATCAAGATGTTAGCAAGTATTAAACAAATTGAGAAATAAAATAAAATAAAAAACAGCAGTACAATTTTGTTACGGTGGGGATAGACTTAACTCTCAGCTATCAAGTACATATACAATCAAGGGGACCATCATTAACCATATTAGTGGAGTACTGTTCAGACATGCATTATTTTGTCTTCAAAAGAATACACATTTTATCGAGTTTTACTAAAAGTTATAGCCTAATTTTGTTTGCTCGGAGTGTTGAAGTGTATTAGTTTCCATTGCGCGTAGTGTATTTCACGACAATCATCGCTTATTAACTTAAAACTATATTATTAAAAACGTTAGTTGTTATTAATGAATTTGGTGACATTATTGTTCGTCAACGGTGTAGGTACTTGAACTCTCCGCCGCACCGTGTCCAGTGATTCTTACTAGCACCGAGTAATCAGGGCGGTTCCAGCAGCCACTTTTCCAACAGATTTTTTTTTCCTTGTTTATTTTCAAATAAATACTTTAAAAATGGATGCTCAGGCATATATATCTCTGGTGAAGCACGTAGTTAATATATTGCCCAATATGATGATGGATCCCAATAACAAGTTTATTAAATAACATATCGCCAAAATAATTCTTAAAACCAATGATATATTAGGAACAATCGCCCAAATGGCAGTCAGAATGGCAACTATCGAGGAAGAATTAGTAGCTCATAAAAACATAACTCCGAATGTGCGCATTCCTGCAGTTTCACAAACCTAAACCGTCTGCGAAATCCTTGCTGAAATAAAGGAACAAAGTTACAGAGACAAAAATGTTATTATTCGTAATGTTCCAGAGCGTACGTTATTATCTCTTATCAATATATATGGACATAACATCCATAAAGAAAATTATCTCTGATATTGATACTTCAACAATAAATCATGACCTAAAAATTTACAGATTGGGTAAGAGAAATGTTGACGAACCAAGAGGAATAAAAGTCGAATTTTCGGATGCACAGTGGCCAAAAATTCTCTTAAGCAAGAAACATGCATTGAAAAACAATATCCGGATGTACAAGGATCTATCATTTCTGCAGCGGAAACAATTAACGGACCTCAGAAATGAACTAGAAATTAGAAAGACTTCTGGTGAGAATGGTGAAAATGTACGTGGACTAAGAACTTAATTACAGGTCTTGAAATCAACCGTACCTACAATGGATCATGATATTTACTCTTTCACTGAGACATGGCTGAATAGCAATATCAAAAGTACAGAGTTGGGTTTCTTCGAACATTTAGTGTACAGATGTAACAGAAGTGAAAGTATCACTAAGAAAGGTAGAGGAGGCGGTGTGTTAGTTTCCATAAATAAAAAAACTTAATTCAAGAAAACTCAAATGCATCTACACAAATGTAGAACAACTGTTCATCATAGTATCTACCAAAAAGGAAAAAAAGATAGTTGGCTGCATCTACATTCCTCCTTCTTCTAACGCTCAATTATATAAAGACCACTACCTCGAAGTACAATCAATGAGAAGGAGAATTCCTGAAGCTACTTTTATTTTAACAGGAGACTACAATATACCTAATGTTGTATGGGACATAGAAAACAATAAGACTTCTTGCTCGGACAACATCAACCATGGCTCCCATGAAATTATCGAAATGTCAAATTTTTTAAACTTCCGGCATTTAAACTACGTATATAATATAAATTCTCGATCTGGTATTCTCCAATTCTTAATTTGTTAATGTATCCGCATCTGCTGAAACAGTTCTTCCAATTGACAATTATCACCCTCCACTACCGATTGAATACCACAGTTCAATAACGAAAAAGATTCCACCTGCATCTGCAAAATTAAACTCTTTCAAAGCAGATTTTAATCAAATCAATAATCTTTTATCCCCTGATAACTGGAACTTTTTGGATGTGGGAGTAAACATTAATGAAATGGTAGATAAATTTTACTCAATTCTAAATAGTGCTATTGATTTATTTGTACCTATTTCTAAAATTATTGTTCAAAAATACCCAAAATGGTTTAGTAAAGATCTCATCAATGCAATCAAAGATAAAAAGATTGCTCATTAAGTTTACAAATTAACACGGGATCTTAAAGATTACACAAAATTTAATGAATTAAAATAACGTCAAAATTAAGTTACATACCTCCAATCTTTTATTCAAATGTTCATCAGTCTTGACTTATCCTCTTACTAAACTTTTTAACTTGTATCTGAAAATTGGTACCTTTCCGAAGAAATGGAAACCGAGCTTTCTGTCCCCAATTTCCAAAAAAGGAAATAAATCTGATATTTCCAATTATAGACCTATATGTATTCAGTCATCAATTCCGAAACTATTTGAATGTGCTCTGCTTACCAAACTCTCGCCTGACATTAATAAAGTAATTTCACATCTACAACACGGTTTCATGGCAAAAAGATCGACTCTTACAAACTTAATGATTTATGAGGAACACTTAATTCAAAACTATACACAAGCGTCTCCAAACAGACGTAGTGTACACAGATTTTAGTAAGGCATTCGACAAAGTCTCACATAAAATTCTCTTACATAAATTAAGTACTCATGGAAAAACCGGGAATATTTTGAGATGGTTTGAATGTTACCTTCACAAAAGAAAAATATCGGTTAAACTCAATTCACACTTTTCATATCAGTTTGAAATCTTCAGCGGCGTTCCACAGGGGTCACATTTGGGACCAGTATTGTTTTACCTGTTTATCAAAGACATAACTACTATTTTTGATGGAGTTATGATACTCCTATTCGCTGATGATCTTAAAATTTACAAAACTATTAATAATTTCAATGACTGTTACGTATTGCAATTGAATCTTGAGAGGCTACAAGAGTGATACATTCGTAATTAACTGTTTCTCAATATTGAAAAATGTCAAACTATAACTTTTGTTCGAATTAAAAATCAATATAGTATCAACAACATTCACCTAAAAAGGGTTGAGCAAATAAAAGACCTTGGTATAATTTTTGACAGCAAACTAACTTCTGTTCCCCACATTAATGAAATAATTAATAAGGCCATGAAATGTTTGGGATTTATTCTGAGAACGGTGAAAGATTTCAAATTAATTAACTCCTTTAAATTACAGTTCATTAGATTGGTGAGAAGCAATTTACAGTATAATTCGTCAATCTGGGCTACATTTTATAAGATTCACCAACAAAAAATTGAGAGAGGGCAGGATTAATTTCTTCGATTTATCAATTACGAGTTAGGTATTAAAATAAAAAATCTTAATTATAAATTTTTAATGAAACTACTTAACCTAACCGATTTATCATCTAGGCGCACAGTGAGCGACTTAATATGTCTCTTCAAAATAGCAAATAGCAGATTGGACGCCCTGGATTTAACGAGCCTTATTACCCTGCGTGTACCTAGCCGTCATACGTGACAAACGTCTCTGTATAACAATCCAGCGTCTTTAAATAATTATTTCCAAAACTCTCCTATTCAAAGATTGCACAGACTTGGTAATGAGTTTAGTTCAATTGATGTTTACCGTTACAACACTGTGTCCAAACTAAACATCAGTTTATTTGAATGTTTTTATTAAATTTATTAAGTTTTTTTTCATGTGCATTATTTTTTATTGATATTTTTATTTTGTTACGTTTCTGTAAAATACCCAATCAGGCATAATAAAGGTTTGCTGTTTTATATACACGTATATTATAAACTGTGCATGTTTTACAACATCATAGTAATTATAAATCTACTGCGTTTATTACCCACCTCTAGCTACTCACATAGTATCTACCTTCTCATTTCTTTTATACTTATGTTATTATATTATGCACTAAACTACTTGTTATATCCTTTTGTACAACCTGCTATAATAATGTAACCACAGGTTAAACTATTATTCATTGCGATAATTACGCTGTAACTTCATACTGTTATATTGTACCTACTTACTTCTTTTACATTTTATTTATTATTTTATGTGTACATTATTTTACCCCCTTGTAAAACTATGTGATCAACGTATCAACATGTAAAAGCCTTCTAGGCGTGAAGAAATAAATAAATAAAAAAATATTTGTTCAATAGACAATGTAAAAAAGATCAAAATAGTGAAAATACAGCAGATATCAAGGAGCTATACAACAAAGGAGACAGTTATGTTTGTTACCATAAATACATATATAACTGTATATTTATTTTTGTATTTACTCTATTACAATGGTAGAGACTTATTAATAGTTTCGGAATAACTACGTAGAAAATAATTTAAATACAACTAAAAAAATACTAAAATTAACTGTGCTCCTACAGTATGATGACCTACGCGGTTCTCGTTGATTTGGTAAGATATGTGTGTATACTTTCGTCGCCGTGTAAAGTAAGTTTGTGGATTTTCTTAAATTGCTTTACTTCATATACTTCATATCTTAGGTTCCACCGTGGTTTGCTCAGCTGGTAGGGCATCTCATCTCCTATCTCAAACTCAAAGGCCGGCCGCAGCCTTATATCGGTGAAAGCTAACTAACTACTCGAATGAGAGATGTGTGCTTTCTGGTCAGGGTTTATTTAAGGCAAAACATTGTCAGGTAAATTACATACGGGTTTCACAACAAAGGGAAGTACCTGATAATCTCTCTCTGATAGATCTCCAACCGGACATGTTATTCGAAGGGCACAGTTATTAACAGCACATACAAGAGGGTGAATTCAAATCTGCTAACATGGTGGTCGGCGGCAGCAGTCACGATTCCGTTGGTGTAAAATGTGCAGACTAGGGACTCTGGATATCACACGTACCATAGCAGACAGGACGCAGCGAGTCATCGCACTGGTCACTGGCTTTAATATTTATGTAAAATGCAGAGGTAGCAAGGCGTTTATAAAGTACTGATGCAATAGCGGGCGGTTACATGCCCAAGGCACACCGCACGCAGCTGAAGGCTCTGCCTGGATTGGGAATGATGACGGGTAATCGCATAGCGGACCCACGCCGTGAAGCGGCCGGAATCGATCCCGTACGCTCCCTCAATAGTCAATAATGATGATGGCCGGCGAGACGTGCCGTTGTTGGTAGAAGCGCCGATGAGCGGCTAGATGTATCTTTATTTAACTAGCGGCTAGAAGTATTATTCTTCCAACGACTAGAATCTCTTAATTGTGTTACGTAACGTAATATTAAAAAATACATATTTCTACATTCCATTTTTAAATTTATCATAATGCTGGTAGTAACAGAATTATTGAAAATCCTGTTGTTGACCAGGATGTTACAACTAAAAATCCCAGAGTAAACTAATTATTGATTAGTATTCACCAGCCTTTTATTATATAAATAATATGAAAACATCTTTACAATAAAAATAACTGTAAAGCAAAATAACATATCTTAAGAATCTTTTTTGAAACCAGATTGACATATAAAGTATTATGAATAAATTCAAAAGTAACGTATAAGTCACGTTTTGTAAAATCATGAATTGGTGCCTTTGACACCCAAAACTGTATATAAACCATAATTTAAGCATTAATTGTTCCAGTCTGAAGATAGCCGTCATGGGCTGAAACCGGTGCAGTCAGAAATAAAATTGGAATATAATTAAAAAGTGTCTTATATTTAATCATTGCAATTGAATTCCAACAGTTTTAAAAATATAAATAATATTTTATACAGATGAAAAATTGAAGACATGTTATATAATGAACTCTGTTGTAATAATTTAAAAATTTTCTTTTCAGATGTGAGGGCTCTGGATCGTCAATCTTCACACATACTTAGTTCTCTGAAAACCAAATCTTAGTAATTTCTAGCTGTTTTAAACAGAGAACTAAACAATTATATAAAGTTCTTGCTCAAATCGTAATCAAACTTTCGGTCAATGATTCGAAGAGCTCCAACACCTACTATGACGATTGACCGGTGACTTAATAAGTCCTGTCGAAAAGCTCTTGGCAAAGAGTATGATGACTTAGGATAGCA
This sequence comes from Halesus radiatus, assembly GCA_022606495.2. NCBI lineage: Eukaryota > Metazoa > Arthropoda > Insecta > Trichoptera > Limnephilidae > Halesus > Halesus radiatus. Next base: position 135,925 of record JAHDVE020001908.1, on the reverse strand, counting down.
GATGACCCGATGACCTCTCTCCGCGGGCCTGACCTTGGCCTGTGACCTGAGGTTGGCGGGAAGGATGGAGGCGGTCCTGTTGCTCCTACTGTGTCTGCCCACGGTCCTTCTATCCTCGCCAAAGCACTCAGGTATCAACATATCACTTTTACGGTTCTCGATTATCGCTCAACACATTACCATTCAGACGGGATTAATTCTACTTAGTCCAGTGTCCAAACTATCAATCATTGGGGCAGATGTGATGACATAGTAATGCAAAGTTGTAAAAACTGCAATTTCATGTTCAGATCAACCCAAAATGCATTATTATTTTATCAATTACTAAACCACTTTTTAAAAGCAAATTGACCTATCATATTCTGATAAATGTTAAGAATTTACAATGGTGTCTTCAACTAATATTCTGCCATGGTAAGTAAAACCATAGTATCTGCCTTAGGAATCTCAACGAAGATACTGTGTTTTTACTTACGACAGCGGTATTCTTGTAAATTCCGGAATGGCTAGGTTCTCACCAGTTGTCGTTTATTACAATTATTGTAGGTTAATTGTAAAACTACTTGGCAGAGCATTTCAAATCTTTTGGTAAAAAACAAAATCTATGAATACCAAGCAATTTCAAATCTTTCGGTAAAATAATGAAATCCTTGAATTAAGCAAAAAAATTAATAAGAAATACTTTGTGTACACCACTGTAAATAAATATCAACATATTTCGGAAGCGAAGCTTCCCTAATCAGGGTACACTGTATATTGAGAAATAATGACAAATATAATAGACAAATAATAAGTACAGAAAAAAAAAGTTTGAATAGAAAAATTACAGAAATTAACATTAATTGACGAAAGCACGTAAGTATAATTAATTAAAAATGTATAAAAATTGAAAAAAAAACTGTAAAGTAATAATTAATAAATTTATATTAGATATTTCAAAATGAAACTGACTAATAAATAAAATCAAGAAAATAACAATACATAATAATAAAAAATAAATAAAAAACGATTATTAATAATATGAAATTGATTATTAATACTTTTTTCTAATTTCTAATTTATCTGATTGTAAATCAGTTGTATTTGTAATAAATTCGTTGGTTAATTCAGAATATTGTTATTACTTAAACATCTTAGGTGCTCCTTTACATAATAAAGATAATTTTTATTTGGGAATCTTCGCTTTCGAAGCATATATATTGAGATCCCTTCTCGTATTATGTTGATTAGATTCGATAGTACGCTAGGTTTTTGTTGATACGTTAGAATTTGTTGATCCACCCACATTTGTTGATCTTTTACCAAACAGGTATATATACATTGATCCAAAAGATCAACTTTCGTTATCGAGATTTTGATGTAAGTCACGCCCATTTTTCCATCGCATATATATTTTACACTTTGTCTCTTTGTTGATCCGATTTGAATGAACCAATAGGGGGCTTTTTGATCAAAGGCGTGTACCTGGTTCCTCACTGTGCTCATTTGTTGATACGATTTAAATGAACCAATCAAAGTGCTTTGCTTATCAACTTGTATATCTGGTAGTTAGCGAGTATAGGTAGTCCTGACTACTTCCAACCTGGGAGATTCAATTTGGGAAGCAGGTCTAGGCACCGCCGCTCCGGAAACCATTGAATGAATAACCAACGTCTCTGCCATAGGTTACCCCAAATGTTTCGTTACGTTTGGTGACTTAGCAGGGGTGCTTAGGTTCATGGGGGTGAGATTTGTCCAGGTCTTAACATTAGAGTATATATGAAATGATATATGATTTTTAAATACTGCACAAGAGTCCAAATTGCAGAAGAGTCCCAACTGCTTTCAACCTCGGAGATTTAATTTGTGAGGCCGATGTAGGTACTGCTGCCCGGGATTTAATGGATAACCAACACCTCTGCAATAAGTCACCCCAAGTGGTTCGATACGTTTGGTGACATAAGAGGAGTGTTCAAGTTCATCAGGGGTAAGATTTGTCTTAACAGTGAAGAACGTATAATATGATAGATGTATTTCGATTAAAATATAATTTAAATGAGATATTTAAATACTGCACAAAAATCATAATTGCACAAGAGTCCCAACTGTTTCCAACCTTATAGATTCATTTTGAGAGACAAATGTTGGTACTGCCGCTCCGGGAACCATTTAATAGAGAACGAAAAACTCTGCCGTAGATCACCCCAAGTGATTCGCTACATTTGGCGACTTAGTAAGCATGTCCAGATTCAAGGAGGTGAGGTTTATCCAGGTATTAAAAATAGAGTCCGTATGAAATGATGTATGATTTTTCTATATGAATACCATACAAGAGTCATAACCGCACAAGAGTTCCAATCGCACAAGAGTCTCAACTGATTTCAACCTGTTAGATTCAATTTGGGAGGCGGGTGAAGGTACCGCCGCCCCGAGAATCATTTAATAGATAACCAACACCTCCACTATAGGTCACCCCAAGTGGTAAGCTACGTTTGGTGGCTTAACAGGGGTGCCCGGGTTCATAAGGCGAGGTTTGTCTACGTCTTCGCGGCGGATGCATCTACCCTGCAACTGCGTGGTGAGACGAATCGAGAAAGGTCGATTGAGGGAGACTCTTTGACCTCATCTTCCGTAGTATTTCGGCCCATCATTGCCTTACACCGCAGTGAAAGCACGCACAAGACATATATGTTAGAAAACACTGCACATTGCATTTACATGACATTGAAGTTACTGTCTAAATCCTATTTGTCATTGATATTATATACATTAGAAGGTTATTGGCAAAAGAAGAGTAGGTACTCATTTGAAACTATATTTTATTTGAAATTTTTGATAATAATTATTTACATTTACAAATACTTTAATTATTTCTTTATTATGTAACTGAACCATTCATAAATATGACTGTCTGAAGAGATGCGTTTTGATTTTTGGCCTGAATTCTCTTGAGTCTTTAATCAATCTTAGATCGAATGGCAGTTTATTCCAGGATTATTATTGCCTGACACGCTGAAAGCTCGCTCACCAAACTTAGTATAACCTAGTAACTTCTTAAATATACTGGTCTGTTTTTCAGATTCTTGATATGGGCCGACTCAAGTACTTAGTCGTATCATCTAGTATCAATAATACTACGTTCAATATGGCAATTAACATTATCAATGATTAGAAAAATTAATTTGATTTCGTTTGTAGCTTAATTTAATTTATTTGTTGAAAGAAAAAATATTAAAAAATCTCAAATGAAACAATAAACAAAAAATTACATCGTAACAACAGCGTGGGATAGTACCTAACTACATATAACTTAGATAATGCAAATATGAAACTTTTTTTTTCTAGAAATATACGTCGGTTGCGGGAAACTAAGGAACGGAATAATAATATGAACCTTTCTAATCACAAACATCTCTTCTATAGAGTTAGGTTAGAAATAATATAGTTTTAAATAAAATGCAAACTATGTTTTATTGGCGATATCAAAAATATTTTTTACGTAAAAGAAACAATCTTCTAATGAGCGATTAATTATACTATTTTCTCTAACACTAAAAAAAATCTTATGGTTTAACCCAAGATAATATTAAAAAATATAATTACGCAGTAACTAACTAACCATCACGCCGTTTCCCCGCAATCTCTTTTTTTCTCTGGATCGTAGATCGGCTTTCCGCTTCATATCTGGCCAAGGGAAACAAAGGGCTCTTAAAACATTCAAATGAAAAAGTCCAATTCTCAGTACAAGGTTTATTGAGGGAGGGAATATATTATATTTACATCAAAACATACGATTGATTTAACCTATTAACTATGGTATACTGAATCTCTCTCTCTCGGGAAGTAAATTGGGTGTTTGCGGGAGGCAAATAATTATATCAGTACAGTTAATAAGGGGTTAGATACAGCTTGCATGGTCAATGGCATCGAGGTTCACGTTCTCCCATCGTGGATGCGTAATGTAGGGGCACACGAAAACTCACGCGGCTAGCATTTATTAGGTCACCTGGATTTTAACACTGGTTATTGATTTTACTAATTAGATTGCTATATTTAGTGATGTCTCACAAGGAAAAGGAGTTTACAGTGCCAAATGCGAGGGAAGCGTGATGACGCTCACCCCCGCCTGGGCGGCTATTGCATAAGGCAAGTCGTTCTGCCGTTTACACAACCTGTCGGTACCAATGCCGGTCTTGTTCTGGCGAGCCGAGCGATGCGGTGACGGGCGGAAGTCTCAACATTTTTCATACAATCATAGATGTTTTTACCACACATTTGTCTCAGGGATCTCATTTCTACAGCATTCAGTCTAATTTCATCCTTCCTTTGCCAGTTCCATGCCTCACGGCCATACATCAGGGTTGGTATCAGCACTCCATTGTGGACTGCTAGCTTCGCTTCTTTGGACAAATTTTTGTTTGCGCCAACCGCGTTCAGTCCTCTGATAATAGAGTTTCCTGCACCTTTCTTTCAATATCCCAATCAGTCTTTCCATCTGTCCTAAACATACTTCCCAAATACAGAAACTCATTGACCTGCTTAGAGTATTCATCATTCACAACTATAATGCACATTGTTTTCGTACTCTCTCTTTCAAACCCCATGACTTTAGACTTCATCATCAGCTCATTTTTCATACATACTTCGTTCATCCTAGATATGAGGGACTGCAGATCTTCCATACTGTTAGCAATCACCACCTCATCATCAGCATACATCGGGCAACATACTTGCAGACTTCTCATTTTCGCGCCTAAGGCCACCTGTTTCAATTCTTGCATACAATTTTCCGTGTATATATTGAATATTCAGGGTGACATTATGCAGCCTCGCTTAATACCTTTTGTGATTTCAAACCACCCCGTAAAATCACCGCTTGCCCTAACACATGCAACGCTTCCCTCGTACAGAGATGCGATTGCCTGTATAAGATTTGTATTTACACCATACTTGTACAACACCTTTCATAACTTTTTTCTGTCAACTCGGTCGTATGCTTTTTTAGATCTACAAAAGCACAGAAAATCTGATCCATGCACCCCCTTCCACTCATAAATGCACCTTGCACATTTCATATTTTATCCTTTGTTTTCATCTGTACCCTTTCAATCAATATCCTACCATACAGCTTTCCAACTAAACTTAGCAGGCTAATAGCCCTGTAATTTCCACATTCCATGCCCGACCCTTTCATTTGTATAGTGGCATGATTATAGCCCTTCTCCAATCTAATGGGGTTTAACCCTCCTCTTAAAAAGTTTGCATAACCATGTGAGAATTATACGGCTCCTCTCCTTTAAAGTATTCAGCAGCAATATTGTCGAAACCAACAGCCTTACCATTCTTCATATATTTAATTGATCTTTTAATTTCATCCGGGCTAATTTTGGGAAAATTCACCCCATCGTCATTCATACCTGACTCGCCACTGGAATCACTATTACTCGGGATGCTTTCGAAGACCTCTTCAAAGTATTTCATCCATCTCGCTTTTATTTCTTTCTCATTCGTCAACATTTTTCCATCTTTCGATTTTATCACCTTCACACATCCGCTTTCTGGACCATTCCGGCACCTTTTGACCTCGTTCCAAAACAGTTTAATGTTTTCTTGGAAGTGGTTTGTCATTGTCATAATTACGCAGTTATAGAAAAACATATGTTTCCTAATTACAACAATCCAATAACTTGTTTTTTACTCTTTAATCGAAAGCATTTCCTTGTGAATGGAGAGGAACTTACACTAATAAGTAGGTACATGGTTGGAATATAAATACCAAATAGATATGACATTTAAAAATATAACTTTTCAATTTTCTTATGCTGTCAACTTGTAATTCTAATAATTCATATTATTTCTAATCATTAAGTGTTTTAGGGAATAAAACACTTAATTTCTAACCTTTATTTTATTTGTACCGTCATCTTTATAGAATATTATAATAAATCTGAATTTAATAATTTACTACCACCTTAGTTTAGAGACAAATAACATTAGTGTTCTTTCGTTGCTCAAGTTGAGATGAATGTGTATAGTTTGTTCTAGTTCCAACGCATATAAACGCTATTTGAAAGAAGAGAAACCTCATAAGTATTGTATCGCTCGCTACAAGCTGGTGACCACCGTGGATTTCGGAGAGTTCCCTAATAAGGAAGAGTTCAATTTCCGAACAACGGTTTTGAAAAATAAGTGACATTGAAATCTCTATACATTTATATTATTTGTTGTTAAAATAGTTTTACTTCATATTGTCTAATACAAACTTATATGTTTTATCACGTTGTTTATTCCTAATACTTATTATATTGTTATAAAAAGGAGGAAAAGGGATGGGGAAGGTTAGGTTGGAAGAAAGCCCCTAAGTTGGAAAGCCAGTGTTATAAAAAGGAAAGCCACGATAGGTGATGTTTATAAAAAGGACAGACAAAGGGATGGGATGGGGAAGGTTAGGTTACAAGGGGAAGTTATGGGAGACAATTAAATCGACAGGACTTACCCTGGAGATGGCCTCTTAGATGTGAAGTCTGCTCTGGATATTAGCTTAGCTCAGATCGGCAGAGACATTAGCTTCTCATCTTTCAAGGGGTCGTGGATCGATCGCAATCTTATAGTTGGGTTGAGGGCGTTTCTAATTCTACGTTAAATGATTACAGAGAAGTGCTTTCATACTTTAGTTTATTGTAAGGTCTAACAAAAATTGTAGGTTAAGTACAATCGAGTAGTTAGTAAAAAGGTCCTATTCTAAACATGATTTTATTGTAAAATTTCTCTCTTTCTGATTCGAATCTCTAACCGGGTAATGCAAATATAACACGGGCTTGAACAACACAATAAGGGGAGATGGAAAATCAGCTTATATGAGGCGATCTGGTGGGATGGCGAGAGTTTGTTGGCAATGACGCCAGGGCTGGACATCTCTGCACTGAATTTAATTGGTTTTTAATTGTTAAGGCACCATGTTGAGTGCTTTGGCAGCAATTGGCACGTATAGCTTCGGGTTTCAATCCGCATGCATAGTACTTGGCCGTAATAAACTAGTAACACAAAATAGCCGCCTTTTTTTCAGAGACGCAGTTATCTCTTCGAGCTCCAGGCGGAAAGTGCGTCTCAAGAGCAGCAAGAAGCGGCCCCAAGCCGCCGTGGGCGCTCGCGTCGCTTGCTCCTGCTTTGTTAATTTATGATCTGATTGGTTTAATTTGGGCGCTAGAATCGCCTGATTGGTTCATTTATGGAGGAAAATGATGTAATTGCTTGCCTAGCTTATTTGTTAAGACAAGTAGCTAGAACTCATCTCAGGGCCATCCTTTCGTTACATAACAATATACATAACTTTTATTTCCTGTTTGGGGTTTGTTTTTTTTGTCTAATATCTTATTTCTTTCTTTATGTTGTGTGTGGAAGTTTTTATTGTAATATAGTTTGTCTCTAAAGATGGTAGTAAATTATTCAAATTCGGATTTTTCAAAATATTCTATAAGGGGGACGGTAAAAATAGAATATAGTTTATAAATAAATTGTTTTATTCACGAAAACACTTAATAATTAGAATTGATAAAAAGAAAGCTGACAGAAAAAAGTTTTTTTTTTATAAATCTTATCTCTATTTGGTATTTTTATACCAATAAGGTACCTACTCATTTGTGTAAATTCCTCTCCATTCACAAGCGAATGCTTTTGACAGAAGAGTAAAAAAAAATAGGATTTTTGTAAGTAGGAAACATTTTTCCTATAACTACGTAATTATATTTCATTGTATTATCTTGGGTTAAACTATAAGATTTTATTTTTTATATAAGAGGAAATAGTAGAATTATTCGTTCATTAGATGATTATTTCTCTCCAGTAAAAAAATACTTTTTGATATCACCGATAAAACACAGTTGGAATTTTAATAAAAACTATATTATTTCTAACCTAGCTCAATAAAATAAATGTTTGTGATTAGAAAGATTATTATTCCGTTCCTAAGTTTCCCACAACCCACGTGTACATTTCTAGAAAAAAATTGTCCAAATTTAGATTATCAAATTATATGTAGGTAGGTACTATCCCACGCCGTCATTGCGATGTGATTTTTTGTTCCATGTTTTATTTAAGATTTGTTAATATTTTCTTCTTTAAATAAATTAAATTATTTTACAAAGGAGATCAAATTAATTTTTTTCCTAATTGACGAAGTTAATTAGTTATCTTTGAGTGGAGTATTAATTCCTTTGTTACCTAGACGATTGTTAAAAACAATTATCACATATTTTTTGACGGAATAATTGATGGAAAATAATACCATCGTATTATTTTGAATAAGAAATAATGTTATCTAATTAATTGCATTTTATCAGCGCGCCAGAGGTTAAATTTATAAAGCATCATGTCTTCCGCCAAAAGACGGGCCCGGCGCTGAGCAACGCTGGCGGCTGGACTATGCAACTGAGAAAACATGTAGGTTCGTGTTCCCTTTCCGTGTGACGAACCCCCCCCCCCCCCTAACCCGCCACCCTCGTTCACAATTTTCATTGTACCTACATACATATTCATTTCTAGATGAACTTGTATCTACAAACTGAATAAACATCAAACGGAGCAACCAAAGGAGAATAAATGAACAAAAAATAACCGTTAAACTTGAGCAATTTTTTCATATTTTGATGACGAATATACCGACTGGGGTCAGTTGCAAGCTGGCAACCTTAGTAATGATTAAGGCACTGTTGCTAACTTGAATAAATGTATTCTATTCTAAACCCAGATAAATGGTGTTAAAGGTAGGTAAACAGAGGTCATTAAAGTCTTACTAGATCAACATACTACGGGAAGTGGTGATTACATATGTATATATATATATATAAGGGATCTCTATATATATATATATAGAGATCTCGTACTATGTTGATCAGATGCGACGTTACGCCAGGTTTTTGTTGATCCGTTAGAATTTGTTGATCCACCCTAATTTGTTGACCTAATACCAAAGCAGGCATATACACGTTGATCCAAAAGATCAACATTCGTCATATAGATTTTGCTGTAAGCCACACCCGTTTTTCCATCATATGTACATTTTACACTTTTTCCCTTTGTTGATCCGATTTGAAAGAACCAATCAGCGTGCTTTGTTTAACAAGGGCGTGTACCTGGTTCTTCACTGTGCTCATCTGTTGATACGATTTAAATGAACCAATCAGTGTGCTTTGCTTATCAACTGGTATATCTGGTTCTTTAAGTGTATAGATACCGCCGCCCTGGAACGATTAATTTGATAAACACTACATCGATGATTTTTTTATGTCAATACCGCACAAGAGTCCCAACTGCTTCCAACCCGGCAGATTCAATTTGGGAGGCAAGTGTAGGCACCGCCGCCCGGGAACCATTTAATGGATAACCCAACGCCTCTGCCATAGGTCACCCCAAGTGGTTCGTTACGTTTGGTGACTTGGCAGGAGTACCCGGGTTCATTGGGGGTGAGGTTTGTCAGGTCTTAACAGTAAAGTAATTATGAAATGATGGATGATTTTTTGATTTGAATACTGCATAAGAGTCCCAATTGCACAATAGTTCCAACTGCTTCTAATCTGAGAGATTCAGTTTGAGAGGCGGGTGTAGGTACTGCCATTCCGGGAACCATTTAATGGATAATCAATACCTCTGCCATAGATCACCCCAAGTTGTACTTTACGTTTGGTGACTTAGCAGTAGTGTTCAGGTTCGTGGGGGTAAGATCTGTCCCGGACTTAACAATAAAGTACATATGAAATGATGGATGATTTTTTGATTTGATTACCGCACAAGAGTCATAACCATACAAGAGACCCAACCGCTCAAGAGTCCCAACTGATTTCAACCTGTTCAATTTGGGAGGCGGGTGTAGATACCGACGCCTCGGGAATTATTTAATGGATGACCAACACCTCTACTATTGGTCATCCAAGTGGTTCGCTACGTTTGGTGATTTAGCAGGGATTCCCGGGTTCATGGGGTGAGGTTTGTTCACGTATTGGCGGCGGATGCGTCTGAGACTCTTTGACTCTTTCTACCTTTCATGGCCTTGCAACGCAGTGAGAGGGATAAATTCATACGTCACTTAAAAATATCCTCCACACAGCATCCCCAAAGATGACACAGGCCTTACGCCTAGGTTTGAAGTTAATTTTTTTTTAAATCTAGAGCCAGTGGGACTATGGCATCCTGAATTGGGTTTTTGCGTAGCCTATAGTAGGGGGGAAAGGAGATGGGGAGGATGAAGGTGGGGAAGTACCTGCCTATTCAGATCTGTTCACCAAACACGGCTAAAACTATTTTAAATAACGTTTTGATTCTGAATGGTGGTCTTTCACCAGACCGATACTGAAAGTATTTACCACTCTGAAACGTGCCGCAAATATACTGTAGGTCTGTAACGTGCATTGCTCTATGAGAAAAGGTAGTTTGCATTTTGTTTTTTAATTTCTGGTATGAATTTATTGCGTATTGAATATTTGAAAATGGTGAAGAAGACATGGCACGATCAAGTGAATCAAATGCTTAGTCGGGTCATTTGAAGAGTTGGAATAAAAGAAGAGTATATATATATGAAACTATATATGAAGCAAGGAGTGTAAGCCGAGAAAGAGATATCTGGCGGTCTATCCTCTCCGCCTATGTTGATGTTAAAAAGGCTTCATTGCCAATTGGCTGAAAAGGATATTATAGATGGAATTATACAACAAAATGAAGGATTAAATCAAGAAGACAAAAATAATATTAAACTCATCAAAGAGTTAAAAAATAAAAAAAATGAAGGTAAAGAAAACGATACGACCAACTACATTATTGAAACAAACGGAAAAATAAAAAGATTATTATTAGACAAAAAAATATTAACATAACATTCTAACGAGTGTACGTTGAATACAATACAATCCCCACTCACACAATGCTACCACTGCCTTAAGTTCGGCCATACAGCTCAAATATGTCTCGACAGGACGCAGCCACCCATTTGCCCCCATTGTACTAAGGAACACATACTCTCGAAATGTGAAAACATAGAAATAAACCCAATTTGCAACAATTGTTGTGTGCAAAATAAAAGATTTAATTTGAACTATTCAACCGAACATCGGGTTTATAGTATAAAATGTGTTTACCGGCAAAAAATGCCTCAAATTGCTAGAGAGCGCATCGATTATGAATAAAAATGATCTCAAAAAAGCGTTTGATAGCATATCTCATGACAAACTTATAATTAAATTAGGCAACATTGGAAAAAATTGTACAGCTCTGGAATGGATAAAAAGCTATCTTTTCAAACGTCCTCAAGTGGTAAAAATAAATGATGCACTTAGTCATAAAAAAACAAGTAATTTCGACATACCTCAAGGCACAGTACTGGGACCTCTACTTTTTATCATCTATGTAAATGACATATTCATGCAAAAGCTAAACGGAAAAATAATATCTTATGCTGATGACACTGTCATAATAATTGAAGGTACTGACTGGAATTTTATTTACAATCTAGCAAATACTGATATTAATATATTAAAAAATTGGTTCGATAATAATCTACTCTCCCTTAACACTGAAAAAACAAAATTTATTCCTTTCTCTATCAATAAATTTAAATCAAAACCAGAAATAAAAATTATAATACACCAAAGTAACTGCAACAGAATCAATTGTAATCAAGCATGCTCTATACTTAGTCCAACTTCCAAAATTATATACCTTGGTGTATATATAGACCAGCATTTTAAATGGAAAACACATATTTGTGAAGTTGTTAAACGAATTAGAAAATGTATATATATATATATTTATAAGACTAAGAAGTATTCTTAGACTAGAAAACCTAAAAAGAGTGTACTATGTAATTGTTCAGTCTATTTTACAATATGGAATTGTTGGCTGGGGGGAGGGGGGGGGGGTAACATGTGATAATATTTTAAGTCCACTTAAAATAATTCAAAGATTGATAATAAAGATATTTTAAAAAAACCATCAACATTAACCACTGAAAATCTTTTTACAATATTCAATGTACTTACAGAAGATAAAATTTATAAAAAATATGCAATTATTCAAATCTTTAAAGAAAAAACGTTAAATAAATTACAATTTAATATATCCGCAAGGTATTAGCATAACATTAAAATCCCGCAATTCAACACTAAGCATACTCAAAACACATACCAATATCTATGAATAACTTTTTTTAACAATCTTCCTTCTAATCTTAAAATTATAGAAAATGCCCATGAATTCCAACATAGATTAAAAAATTACCCCAAACTACTGTAACAGTCTTTTATTTTATTTTTTATTAATTTTTTTTTGTCTTTTATTATTTTTTCCACAAACCTTGCGTTTCTTTTCTTTTCTTTTCTTCATCTCTTTTATTTTCTTTTCTTTTCGTTTCTTTTCTTTTCTTTAATACTATTACTATTGATAAATTACCAAATTTACACGACAATATCATATTTTCCTGCTATTGTACAAAAATATTTTAAGTTATGATCTAATTAATTAAGCGATAATCCCTCACCAAACACAAGAACCTTGTTTCTTTATGGTGAGGAACAGCTATATTATATTTTTTGTTACATTATATGAATTATGTCTTATTTATATACTTACTGTAAAAAAAAATTATCATTTTAAATAAATAAATATATATTAGGAAATGACATTAAAAACAAATGTCATGTAAATGTAATTTTATGATATTATATGGCATTCACTATATAGCAATTTCTAGACATTTTGTTTGGAAGTTTTAATTTACCGTGTACTTTAGCTATTTTTGGATTAATAAATTCGCTGCCGGTTTCGACACAACCGTGCCATTGACGAGCGTTCTTAAAACTAACTTAAATTAGACAAGTGCAGAAATTAGGTGAGGGTAGAGGGAGTGGTGATTTGGAGGGGGGGTGGGTGGCGGGAGGAGTCAAAGTAAATTGGAAACATGGTTAGTAAAGGTAATTTACAGGGAGCTATTATCTTGTTTACTAAATTAATTTTAGATTTAATTTTTTTGTTAATTTCCAAAATTTTATAAGGAGCACAATTTAAAATATCTATCAATATTTGACTGTTTAAACTTAGTTTTTTCTCTATTGAAGCTATGGCCTGTCTCTATTAAATGATAATCAAACTCGGAATAGTTATTATTCCGTAAACAGAGTTCATGTTCTCTGATTCTAGTTTTAAAAGTTATAGTAGTCATACCTACATACTGTGCGTCACATTCATTACATTCTAAAGTATATATCCCGTTTTTTACCCATTTATTAGAAATGTCCTTGTTGTTAATTAAATTTTTTAGTTTGGAATTAGTGCAGAAAGACGGAGAAATGTTATCTGGTAATAAACGGGATATTTTTAAAGATAAGTCGCCTGTATAAAGAAGTTTCTTATAAATTTTGTCGTAACTAGATTGGCTGTTATTATTTCCGCTATAAATAAACCTTTTTGTGAAAATTTTTGTTTGTTTTTTTATTAACTAAGCGGTCAATTAATTCAGGTTTATACCCATTGTTTAGGGCTATTTGTTTTATAATGTTAATTTCGTTAATATAATTTTCATTGCTTAAAGGTACATTAGTGGCTCGATGTATCATTGAGTTGAAGGAGGCAAGTTTATGAGACAAAGGATGAAGTGAAGTAGATGATATAACACAGTAGGTTTTCTATGGATATTAAAGACACACTTATTATTATCTATAATGATATTTAAGTCTAAAAAGTTTAAATTGTTGTTTTCATTATGTTCCAGCGTAAATTTAATATTATGATGAAGGTTATTAATGACAGTAAGAAAATAATCTAATTGTCTGTTGCTACCCGACCAAATTACAAAAATGTCGTCAACGTATCTATACCAAACAAATACATTAGATAATAGGGAAAGTCCACAATCGAATAATTTGTTTTTGATGGAATCCATAAAAATCTCAGCAAACAATGGCGAAGCGGGATTACCCATCGGGAGACCATTATCTTGTTTGTATAATGTATCATTAAAGGTGAAGTAGTTTTGATTAACACAAATTTCCAAGAGTGTGGACATTTCCTTCACAGAGGTTTTATCTAGATGGGAATTATTTAATATATTTAAAATAAGTTTTTTACATTCAATAGTGGGAATGCTAGGAAAAAGATTTACAACGTCAAAAGATACCAATTTACTGTTACTAGGTATGTTTAAATCTTTGATACTATCGATTCTCCTTCTCCCCATTCACAAGCGAATGCTTTTGAGAGAAGAGAAGAAAAAAGAGTTATAGGATTATTGTAAGTCAGAAACATAATTTTCCTATAACTACGTAATTTAATTTTTTACTATTATCTTGGGTTAAACCATACGATATTTTTTAATGTAAGAGAAAATATTACAATTATTCGTTCATTAGAAAATTGTTACTTTCCTGTAAAAATATTTTTGATATTCCTATAAAACACAGTTTGAATTCTATTTAAAACTATATTATTTCTAACCTAGCTCCATAAAAGAGATGTTTATTTATTTAATTACAAAGATTCATATTATTCTTCCGTTCCGTGGTTTCCCGCAACCCACGTGTATATTTCTAGAAAAAAATTGTTCAAATTTGCAATATAAAAGTTATATGTAGGTAGGTACTATCTATCGTTCGCCGTAATTACGAAATATTTGTTTTTGTTTCATTTGAGAATTGTTAATATTTTCTTCTTCAACAAATAAATTAAATTAAGCTACAAAGGAGATCAAACTAATTGGTCTTCTCGTTAATTAAGGTAATTGTTCATCTTTGAACGGAATTTTTATTCCTTTATTACCCATACGATTGTTAAAAACAATTAACACATGTTTTTTAACAGGATAATTGATGCAAAATAATACCACCTTATCATTTTGAATAAAAGAAATTATTCTTAAATTAATTGCATTTTATCAGCGTGCTAGAAGTGATATTTAAAAATCAACACGTCTTCCCACCGAAAGACGGGCTCGGTGGTGAACAACGCTCGCGACTGGACTGTAGGACTGAGAGAATTCGTAGGTTCGCGTTCTCTTTCCGTGCGACGAACCCCTCCATTCTCGCTCGCCCCAACCTACGTTCACAATCTTCGTTGTACCTACATACATATTAATTTCTAGATCAACTTGTATCTAGAAACTGAATACATATTCATTTATAGATCAACTTGTATCTAGAAACTGAACACATATTCATTTCTGATTCAACTTGTATCTAGAAACTGAGTGTACTCGTACATCAAACGGAGCAACAAAAGGAGAAAAAATGGATAAAAAATAACTGTTAAACTGGAGTAAGTTTCTTATATTTTGATGAAGAATATACCGACTGGGGTCAGTTGCAAGCTGGCAACCTTGGTAATGATTTAGGTACTGTTGTCAACTCGTACAGATGTATTCCATCGGAGTCAAGATAAATGGTGTGAAAAGAAGATCTAAAAAGGTCATTATAATCTCATTTATCCTGTTTAAAAGTAGGTGGTAATTGTTTTTATCAATCGTATAAGAAACAGAGAAATAAATATTTCGTTCAAAGATGAAAAATTAACTTCATCAATGAGGAGATAAATTAATTTTATCTCCTTTGTAACTTATTTTAATTTATTTGTTGAAGAAGAAAATATTAGTCACTTGGCATACGATCATTGATACGTGTCATATCTCTCACTGCATTCCCCTGCACGTACCGTCGTAACCGTATGAAAATAATAAATTAATAATCTACGTAGTGCCTTTTTCGTAAAAAAAAACATAATTATAGTATAAGCGTTGTGTTTGACGGCGGATTAATCAAAAACCAAAGCGGAAAATTAAAAGGTAATCCGTCCCGATTCAACAATTCAAAAAGGCGCTGTTCGATTTAATCGTCATACGGATGTTAGGGGATTATATCATACAACAACAGTACAACTCACTGACTAGTTCATATTATTTTAGCTCCGTCTAAAAGTTTATTTAAAGTGATTAAACAAAAAAAATCGGGAAGCTATCTTACTGTTTCCTGTTTGGGTATAAGACCTAACATATTTAAAAATTACAATTAAGTGATCTTACATGTTTTACTAGTAAAAGTTTAAAAGTAAAAATTAAATTTGAATGTTTTAACGTGTATCGACGTCGGTAGTAAATAAATACTATCCAGAATGCATTGCCGTGTATGTCCTGAAGTGATTCTCTCTGACTAGTCGATATTTGTGTGTTCGGCATGCAAAGGCACCTACCATCTAGCCTGTGGAGGGATAACGGAGAATACCTACCGTAGACTTTCTCAAGAATGTCGATCCCAACAGAAGTGCAAGCAATGTAAAAGGGACTCGAAACGCACCGCCTTTGTCACTACTATATTAGCGGAGACATCCAGCCATAACACACCTTCGGAGCCATTAAAAAAAATATGGCCAATAAAACATCATCGTCTTCGTCCGCCGCTCAGACGCCGACTAATCTAGAAGACCTTCAGGATTTAGTCAAGAACAAAACTACCAACTTGGAAAAAAAACAAGATGACATCATGCAACAAAATAATAAAATACTTGAAATTATTCAGTTCATAAGTGCGCAGTACGAGGACTTACTGACCAGAATCCGCGAGGTTGAGAATGAGCTATCTACAAAGAACTCAGCTTTGGAAGCCAAGATTGTGGTGCTTGAAAATGGCGCAGAATTCCAGGAACGAACCCTCAAGGCCAATAACTCGGAGGTTAGAGGCATCCCAGAAACCGAAGGCGAAATTTTGAAAGACGTTATTTTTAACATTTGTCAAACAACCGGTTCTCCCATTCGACTAAACGACCTCGATGCTGTTTATCGATCAGCAAAAAAAATAACCAGAAGCAACGGAGATCAATTATCATGAAATTAAAGTCTAATCTCGAAAGAAATCAACTTTTGTCTGATGTGAAAACATTCAACAAAAATTATACCAATAGAGAAGATAAACTCAACACGTCGAACATCGGTATCGCCGCCCCCCACTTGGAGATCTATGTTTCAGAACAACTGACATTTCATACTAATCACCTATACTTCAAAACCCGACAAGTGGCTAAAGACAAAAAATACAAATTTGCCTGGATTAAAGCGGGACAAATATATGTTCGGAAGGATGAAGGAACAAAGGCAATTACTATATCGAATGAATCCAATTTGGCATCACTATAAGTTTGAATTATTCGAACTAAATACACTCTCGAGGTATGTCTTGTCTCGCTCATCTACATGTGTCGTTATAATATGCTACCGTTTCCGCAATTCCAACTCCAATACTTATTCTTTTTGCCAGCATTTATGTGGGACTACCATGATCATATTTGTTTTTACATATACTGTTATATACCCTATTATACTTACTTTGGAAGTGAATCCACATATTCTGCAACATTTACTGAGTCAACGTTCATTTGAATATTTTAATGATCCAATTACCATGTGATATTTATAATAATACCGGTATAACTTGTACCATGAATGTGATAGACGATCTTAAATGTTTAAATAGTTATTGTTGGAATTCTTATAACTTTAAAATAATTCATCAAAATATCAGAAGTATTTCATCAAACATTGATGATTTCTTGATATTTCTGGATCAATTTACTTATGTTTTCGATGTCATGATATTACCGGAATGGGGTCCATAAAAATTATACATCTAACATTATAAACACTTACACAGAATATCACTCAACTATAAATATTAATAAATCTACACTAATTTAAAAAATGTATCATACTTTATTTTTTTATTCCTTAAACTGTTATTCTTTTTACTTTAAAATTTTACATCTTACATGTAAATTTATAAAATGCATATCATACTTTAAACTTTAATACTTCTATACCTTATACTTAAACTTTTACATCTCATACGTATTTCATTAATACTCTACACTAAATAAAAAAATGCGTATTATACTTTAAACTTTTATATGTCATATGTAATTCATTATTACTGTACAATACAGTACAATAAATTTAAAAAAAATGCAACATAATTAAAAAAAAAAAACACATCTTTATTTTTTTTGTTCTTAAATTTACTTTGTGGATTATTTTATAATCGTATTCTCTCATGTACATGTATATTAATATGAGCTTAACTTATCAATTTGACTGTCCTAAAACGGGGTTTGTTCCTAGTTGGATAGTCAAAGCCTTCTTAAATATTTCTTCCAATTATGTGTTTCAATTAAATATTATTATTATTATTATTTACAAATCTCAAATGAAACAAATAATTGTGTCGTAATGGAGTGGGATAGTACCTACCTACGTATAACTTAGATAATGCAAATTTGAGAAAAAAATTTTAGAAACATATACGTGGGTTTTGGGAAGCCGAGGAACAGAATAATAATATGAACCTTTCTAATCACAAACATCTCTTTTATTGAGCTAGGTTAGTAATAATATAGTTTTATTCAAACAGAGCACCGTGAGCACCGCTCAAGCAAGTAAGAATATTGTAACCCAAAATGTATTGTATGTTGTGAGGCTGATGGTAGAGCGAATGGAAAGAAGATGGGTAGAGGAAGGTGAGGAAGTGCCTGGCTATCCAGATCTGTTCACAAAACACAGCAAAAGCTATTTAAGCCATTTTATTTGATTAATTTGTGTTATTTCACAATTTAGTCAATTAACATAACATATGCCATAGTCCCACTGGCTCCAGTTTTTTTTTACGTTAAGTTGATGGCCTCCATGGTCGAGGGGTAAGACTCTCCACTACGAATCCGAACGTCGCGGCTTCAAATCCCAGCGTTTGCAAGTAAATTTTATTTAATTAATTTGCGTTGTTTCACAATTAATTAATTAAAAAATAATATATAGTATATTCCAGAGTGGAAGATACTCTCAGTATCGCCCTGGTGAAAGATCACCATTCGAATTGAAACGTTGCTTGAAATGGCTTTTAGCCGTGTTTGGTGACCGATCTGAATAGCCAGGTATTTCCCCACCTCCCTCTTCCCCTTCTCACTCCCCTCCACAATTCCTTCAGCCTCACAACATTCCCCAATTGAGAATGCCATAGTCGTACTGTCTCCAGATGGTTGGGAGCAGTTGGGACTCTTGTTCGGTATTAGTATAAATTTTTTTTTTTTAAAAGTCCACACATAGGCAAGGCCTATATCATCTTTTTGGATGCTATGTGGAAGGTCTTTCTAGGGAAAGGAAGGAAGTTCAGGGCAAGAAAAAGGTATGAAAGGTGAGTACGAATCTGGGAGTCAGTGCGTTCAGGAGTGACTTATTAAATGATTCCCGGGGCGGCTGGATTTTCTTAGTTGTAAGCAGTTGGGACTCTTGTGCAGTATACGCATAGAAAAATCAAACAGCATTTCATACATACTTAATTGCTAAGAGGAACGGCTGCGCGGCCTGTTTCATACAAAATTTAATTTAGGATTTGAGACCAAAATACTCACCTAAACCTAATGATCTTTTTTTCATAAAAAAGCATAGTAAATATCTAGTACGTATTAGAAGTAATTTATTTATAATTTTTTTACGTTATGAAAAAGAGGCATTTGAAGGAATTGATTTTTTGCGATTTTAGAGGCACCTTTAACATTTATTTTGGGGCTAGTAGTGATTTAAAAAAAAATGCCCATTTACCTGAAATACAGAGAAATATAATATAAAAAAAAATAATTTTTAAAATAAGCATCATGGTGGACTTTTAATTAAATTAAAACCGACCAGTTTACTTTTAAACACAAATTTTCCGTACACGATTTAAAATATCGACCCGAAAAAACATTATTTTCATAATTTTATTTACGTAATCATATTTACATATCAAACATGATAAGTTAAAAAAAATACAATAAACCCGCTAATAAGTTGCCTCTAAAATAATGAACATTGATTTTTTTTCATTGCATATTCTTCATAATTTAAAACAAAAATAAATAAAAATACTTCTCAACCATACTAGATATTTACTAAAGTTTTAATTAAAAAAAATATATCATTCAGTTTGGATGGTTATTTTGGCCTTAAATCCAAAATTAATTTATGTATGAAACAGAAAGTGCAGCCGTTCCTCTTAAGACCTCGAAAAACCTCACCTCCCATAAACTTGGACACCCTTGTTAAGTCACCAAACAGCGAACCCCTTCAGGTGACCTATGGTAGGGGGGTTGCTTATCCATTACATACCGGGACGGCGGTACCTACACCCGCCTCCCAAATTGAATCTCCCAGGTTGAAAGCAGTTGGGACTCTTGTGCGGTTGGAATTCTTGTGCGGTATTCATAAAAAAATCGTCGAAGTAGTGTTTACCCAATGAATCATTCCGGGGCGGCGGTACATATTGTCGTTAAGAACCAGATATACCAGTTGATAACCAAAGCAATCCGATTGGTTTATTTAAATCGTTTCAACAAATGAGCACAGTGAAGAACCATGTGCACGCCTTTGATAATCAAGCGCCCTGATTGGTTCATTCAAATCGGATCAACAAAATGAAAAAGTCTAAAATGAATATGTGATGGAAAAATGGGCGTGGCTTACGGTAAAATTTATATGACGAAAGTTGATCTTTTGTATCAACGTATGTATGCCTGCTTTGGTTATAGATCAACAAATGTGTGTGGATCAACAAGTTCTAACGGATCAACAAAAACCTGGCGTACCGTCGCGTCTTATCAACATAGTACGAGAAGGGATCTCTTTATATATAAATAGATATTTATACATTCAACAGTGTTGTTCACAAATCATTTGTAATTAATTTTATTATTAATGATACCACAAAGTAATTTTGCTTTCATGGAAGAAATTATAAATGAAGTCCGACTGTTTTCTTTCGTTGAAACGTGTGTATTATGTATGTACTTGACTGTTAATATTATAATTTTTATAAATTACTAAAAATATCTTTGTAGTCACCAATTTCCTAATATACACTTATCAATATGACCATTAGCGAAGCTTTTCTCATCAGGACATTTGGAATTCTGACGAGGAAAGCTTCGCTTTCGAAACATGTTGATATGTATATATTAAAAAAGTGGTAATTACAAACTAGTTTTTAATTCGTTTATTAATAATGAAGCCACAAAGCTTTCCTCGTCAGGATATACAGAATACTGACGAGGAAAGCTTCGCTTTCGAAACATGTCCATATTTAAAAAAGTCTTGATTACAAAGCAATTTTTAAATCATTTATTATTAATGACGCCTAAAAGTGAATACCAATCTTTTAGGAAATTGTAATATTTTTTAGTATATTAAAAATTATAAAAATTCATATTAAAAAAGATAATATTTCCTATTTTTGGTTTCTACATCCGTTAATAAACAGGGTGAAATGTTATGAGATATTATGTTTTTCATTCCCTTTTAATAAATTTATTACGTAATTAAATTTCCCCAGATACATCTTATGAGTTCCCATCTAACTTAATTTTTTTTGCTAGGCTCGAGTTCGCTCTAGTTTAAACTTGCTGTATGAACTCATAAATTTTTAGAATAATAATATCTTCGCATCTCAAACATAATTTAAGCAGTTCACTGTTTTAATAATATTCCACGAATAAAATTTTTCAATTTACTTTATGATAGTGAAATCACAGTCTTCGTGGCAATCTTTAGACTTTTATTAGAATGAATGTAGGTTTTATTCTTGAATGATTATTTTTGTAGCTGGGATATTGTTTGAAAAGTTACTACTCAAAAAGAAAACAATATTAAATCCATTATTGAAAGCTCAAAAATTGGTAATGCTGACTATTTACAAAGTACACTACGAGTATATTCACCCCACGAGAGACTTATTCAAGGACTTCAAAGTACTTAATACAAAATCTTCATCTGTCAAACACATATCCTCCTATTTTAAATTCAAATATACATTACAAAAAAAATATTTTTGAATCAAACTACAATACTAGATATTCCAACCAATAGAATTATATTATTCCAGCAACAAAAACATCAATGGCACAGTCACAGTTTAATTTCCTTTCTCCAAAAATCTTCAATAAATTAACAATTGAAATAAATTGAATAGCCAAATACCACAGTTTCCAGAAGGTGCTTGGAGAGTTTTTGATAAGTGAATGTGAGTGTTAGTCGCCTAATTCTCGTATTCAGATAGAGGTGAATATATTGTTTAGGTGTGTGGGGATATATATGTATGTGCATATGTATGTGTGTGTGTATGTATGTGTATATGTATAAATGCGTAAGTGTGTGTTCATACTCGTATGTGTGTATATGTATGTACGTATGTGTATATATATGTATGTGTATATGTATAAATGCGCAAGTGTGTGTTCATACTCGTATGTGTGTATATATATGTACGTATGTGTGTATATATATATATATGCGTATATATATATGTGGGTATGTGTTTACGTGTGTATGTATGTATTCACCTATGTGCACATGGGTGCATGCATGCAGATATATTTAAAAAAAGTTATGTATATTTTTATTATCAAATCTTTATGCATGTCTTTTTCTCCTTTCTATCTTCAACTTTCTTTTATGATTTTTCCAATCGTTCAGCATGTTTATATACTAAATCCTGAATTAATATGCGCGTCTGTCGAGATAAAACCTATTATCTATCTCTCCTTCTCAATGAGAATAATCGCTTATTTAATTCTTATTGGATCTTCGTCTCCTGAAGTTCCGTTCCAGTGATCGCCTGTTTAACAAATTGAGCCCAAATGTTATCCCTCAAAGTGTAAAATAATGTACCTTGGTATGTTTCCATGTTTTAGGAATCAGTTGTTGAAAGGTTAATAGCTTTAGCTCGTTCGGGTCTTTTGTACTCAAATGAATTACAAAGAAGACCCGAATGCTCGCGATCATTTCATGGATTACAATTAATATTAAGTGTGGTAATGTCAATGAGGGTTGACATTTACACATTCATTTTCTGTACCGTTGTGATACTTCAAATTTGTT
The DNA here is from genome assembly GCA_022606495.2 of Halesus radiatus. Taxonomy (NCBI): domain Eukaryota; kingdom Metazoa; phylum Arthropoda; class Insecta; order Trichoptera; family Limnephilidae; genus Halesus; species Halesus radiatus. The sequence continues at coordinate 113,028 of JAHDVE020001908.1, read as the reverse complement.
TAATTCGTGACATAATATAGTGGGTTCTTCTAACAAATTCATCACAAATTGATTAACTAACTAACTGACGATCACGCCTTTTCCCCGCAGGGGTAGGTAGAGAGAACGGACCGCCAAACAACTCGAGCTTGGCATACACTTCTCGCTTCATTCGCTTTCATACAACGTCTCATACATTCTCTTCTATTATTCCGACTTCTGACATGGCTCGACTCAAGTATTTGATTCACTTGATCGTGCCATGTCTTCCTCGGTCGTCCCCAGCTTCTCCTTCCATTCATATTCGCGTTATATATTCTTCTTACACTCCTTTCTTCGTTCATTCGCTCTACATGCCCAAACCATATAAGCGTCCCTTTCTTAATCATGCTCACTACGCTTTTACTACTACTCCAAGTTCATTATAAGTTTATAACTTTATGAAGGACGAACTCAGTAAGACACTTACTTTCCGAGCAGATAGGTGTAATGTGTTCCGATCCTTGTTCGTGTTGGCAGATGGGAGGAACAGAGACAAGGCGTGGCGCTACGAGTGGCACAGCAACCACAAGGGTTACAACAAGCTGGAGCGGCCGCTGGAGAACAACACGGTGACCAACGTCACCATCCAGCTGGGCACCACGGCCTTCCTGCACTGCCCCGTCAGACACTCCAGCGACCGAGGGGTGAGTTAAGGACATACCATGTAAATAAATCTTCGCCTTATTTTACTTCTGTGCCGTGTACTCAGTGTTCGACGATTTATAGTTTTTCTTTATTAATTACTGTATAAATCATCTGAATAATACTTCCAAAATCCTGTATAAATATAAGAACACCAGTACTGAGTATTACAAACACTCGCTTGTACCTAGATTACACGAAGTTAGAAATAGATACCCATATGTAGCGGATCTATTTAATTGCATGGAAGGTAACATAAATTCCTAAGACACATTAATTATAAACTCGGTATTCCCATTGAAAGAATTTACTATAATTTCTTCATGACAAAACTAATTTTACTAAATCTCTCAGATCGAAGAATTATTTCCAAAATTATATTTATGTTCAAAATTGTAAATGGTAGTATAGACAGCCCTGATTTAGTTAATCTTATTCAATTTCATATACCTTTAATTGTAAGAACACCAGGACTAAGCATTACAAACACTCGCTTGTACCTAGATTATATGAAGATACTAATAGATACGCAGATGTAGCGCATCTATTTAACTGCACGGAAGGTAAGTACAAGAAGGCTATGCCATCATATCTTTTCAATCAGTATTAATATAACTTACGTATGTTTTATATGTATGCATATCTTTTAAATTTATTTCCATCATGAATTTTTATTCTTTATATATTCTCTGATGTCATTGAACGACCTAAAGCCACATTTAATAGTTACCTTTTAAATACGCTTGTCGTTAACTGTGACCTAAAGATTGCAGTCCGTTTGTTAAGGTGTGCGAGTCTGTCAAATACCGGTATTTTAATGATACCCAAATATTTTATGTGATTCGTTTTTGTCAATGTATAACAAACGGATTGCAATCTTTGGAGCACAGACGTCAGGTGGGAATGCTGTCCTCGTTCTACCGGTATTGGAATGGAAGATGCTCTGAGGAACTAGCGTCATTGATCCCTTCGGCACCGGTGCACAGTTGGGAAACACGCCAAACGCGCGCCCAACATTTGACATTTATCAAATGAGAACGGGTCGATTCTACGACTCGTTATTGTATTCAACTGCTCGGCTGGGGAATTATCTGCCGGCTTCTGTGTTTCCTACAACACGGGTCTCTTCAAGACCCAGGTTCACGCCTTCGTATCCTCTAAAAGACCCTATACACAGCATCCCAAAAGATGATGCAGGCCTTGAGGGAAGTTATTTCCCTGAGGCCAATTCAACATCTTCCATAACCCAACTCTCGAATACAACTGATCAATCCTTACTTCCTGGGACGTTCTCAACCACTTCTCCCACCCACTTGCGTGTAAATGCATATATTCCAGGAATATAACCGTTACGTTTCCGAGAAGAAATGAAATTTTTAACATATGGTGGTTTTGGCGTGCATCAGTAGATATTGGCATATAGTTTATTGATGATGCTAACAGGTGAGGTGCAACTGGCTGCTCTATTTGATTTGATATTAAATTGAACAACTTGTTTTCTAAGAAATTTTTGATAAAACATAATCTGCGGATCACGTCAATACGTAAACCATTTAAAAATGTATATTTTTCCTGAACTACTTATGGTTTGTACATAATTAGTTAAGAAATATTTGTACAGCGCCCTTGACGTGATTTTTCACAAAAACGGCGCTACACAAATCATCCAATTATTATCATTATTATTACGAATACAGGTTTTGGCTGGATATACTTCATAATTTGTTTCTAATGATCGTGTTACGTTAAATTATTGTAAAAAAATGTGTTCTTCAAAATAAAAATAAAAACAAAATAAAATTGTTGGATTTATCTTTAGACATTTGTGATAAAACTATTCGAATAAATTAGCATTTTTATCCGCTTACTAAAAACATTAACCTTCAGATTGAACATATCATAGGCTGTACAGGCATTAATAAGACGTTATTTTTTTTATTTTTTTTTATTTTTTTTTATATATTTATTTCTTGCTAAAGCAATCCCGATGAGTTTCAAAACTCATTTTAGGACGGGAGTCTTATAAAAGGGAGTCGTATAAAACTTATACAACGTTGAGTCGAAAATTCGGCTTAATAATGCAGTAGTATGAAGTTATTTACGCTCTATAAACTGACAGAAAGAACCAAATCGTCTTCATTTTTAATTTTAATAATTTAATAAATAAATTTAACGTTTAGTCGTAGGTATACCAGATTATTTATTCTAGTTAATAAAATTTTACAAAGCATGGGACAATTTGTAATGTTTTTCTTAGTCCTTCTCACTAGGGGGTTCTATATTGAGGAGGACTAAGTTTTATTCAAAAACTGATTGTTTTTAAACTCCGACGAAGTTCTTTTCAAGATGCTGGATTTGTTCTTCTTTGATTTCTTTGAGCCAGGTTTTGATTTAATTTTTGTAATCAATTGCTTTTTCTGTTTTTTTTCTTCTTTATGGCTGGTGGTTGTGAATTATACAGCTTAGTGGAGAGATATTTATAATTCCCTTGTCCAAAAGGAGTTTCTAATTTAGGCATATTCATAATATCATTCTGGTTCGCTTTTGTTAGTAGTTGCCGATCCCCATCCTAGTATACGAAATTCTAGGCGGGAGTGGCAGAACGCATAGTAACTTTTTAAAAAAATTCGAGTAAAATATTTTGGTGTTTTAAAAAATGTACCTGTATTTTGTGAGTTTCCTTACAATACCATTTATCTGAGTGTTTCATCTAAGATTTTCATCTATTTTTATGCCAAGATATTTTATACTTTCTGTATGTGTAATTTTTCAACAAACAACATTTTTCTACTGGACAAGACATCCTCAATACCATTTCCATCATTAAACATCCCAGTGAACAAATGTCAAAATTACTTCCGATGTTTTCAGATTTTTTTTCAACTTATAAGTGACACACAACAGTAAACCTCAGTGTGAATAAATCCCAGGATAGTTCTCAAGTGTACTCATGTTATTAACTGTTTTACATTTTCAATTACACAACAAACATCCTCAATACCATCTCTGTTTTAAAGCAAGAGAGCAAAGTGATAAAAGTGATCCAAAGCAACCGAGTAATATTAAAAAAATGTCTTTGCTTTATGATTGTCTGATTAGTTCAACAAAGTTTTAATAAAAAAAACGGTATCAATAAAACGTAATAAATAATAAAGTTTAGTGTACGTAAATAACCCATATATCGACCAACACAAGAACTTTTAGCAATCGCCTACCGAGCACTGCCATCTAGAGATAAGATTTTTTCAATAGATGTCACTCAGCACATAAATAAATAATAAATATACTTAAACAATTAAATCACTATAAATAACAATATAATGCCGCCGAAAACTGAAACAATTATGGATCAAAAATTAGACATTTTCAAAGAACAATTATTGCAATCGATGGGATATAAAATACACCTGCAACTAAAAAAATTCTCAAAAAATGACATTAATAAGATATTTATGGAAATTAAAAGAGAAATACAAGATCTAGTTAAAAGTGTGGAATTCTGTTAAAATAAAATAGATGATTTTGAAAACGAAATTAAAAAAACAAATGAACATAAAAAAATGATGCCAAAATGGAAGAACTTCAAAAGGAACTCAAAACTCTTAAACTATCTCTAAATCAAATTCAACAGAATTCGCTAGAGACTACAATAGAAGTTCAAGGAATTACTCTGAAAAAAAAACAATGACCTGCGAACTCCCGTTGAACTACTTATGAAGACGTTAGACTGCAGCGAAATTGTAACGAACAATGCAATAGTTAAGTGATAAACAACCCAGTTAAGCAAATATTAAGTATACAACTGAACTCGAAAGAAACAAAGGACAGAGTCATTCAACAAAAAAATAAAAAAGGAATCTTCAGCCCCAAGATGATGAATTATTCAGAATCTACAGACAAAGTTTTTATAAATGAAAAACTGACACCAATTAACGAGCAGCTCCTCTGGTTGGCTAAGTCCACGAAATAATTCGGATACAAATACATTTGGACGAAGGACGGGAACGTACTACTTAGAAAAGATGAAGACTTCCCAGTAATCCGGAAAAATGACTCCAATGATATACCACTCCAGTAAATATGATCTTGGACAAGGATGCTTAAGGAGAAAATTAATAATTTCTCTGTGAAAATGGATTTCTCTAATGAACATTCGGTCATAGAAGCACGGATATGTGAAGACATAATATAACTTAACACATTGACAGCCTTGTCAGTCACGGGTGACTAACACTGGAATACTCCAATGGGGCTATGTCAGTCACCAGTGACTGACACTGAGTACCTACTTTAACTTGCCATTCAGTGCTGTCAGTCACGAGTTCTGTGTTAAACGTTACTGGGATTGGCTGATGCAGCCCTTCCGCATGTTACCGCAACTTGGCCTCAGAATTCTCATTAAAATGATTGTGGGAACAAGCTCATAAAGTGAAGTAAAATATTGAAATAAAATAAAAATCACAAATATTAAGTTTTTATTAATTTATCAAAACGGAAATCAAAATATTTAAAAATGTACAAGGCAACAATTTCTACATATGAATAATAATTATAAAAATATTGAAATTTGTGTTATTTTAACATGTAAGACATCAAAATTTTACGTAAGAATCATAAAAATATTTCTGTAAAAAAAAAATTTGCGATGTATTTTATTGAAATATTTCAAACAATAATGCGGCTGATTTGGGCTTAGAGGACAATAAGTATTTACTTGGTTTTACTTCGGGCATATTTTCTCCCGTGTTTCTTTGAATTCTCACTATAACATTCTTTGCAATATTTTCTTGTTGATTTTACTGGACCTTCTTTGCACGTTATTTCACGTTTCTGCCCTCTCTGTCTCGAAGTTACACAAGTTTCTTCTTTATTGGTTTTCTGGCAGAGATACTCCACTAATGCCTTTCTAAATTTCACCACTGAAAGGTGTTTTTTAGTCGTGGATTTATGCAGGATCATGGCATTTACTACAGACGTGTTAAGTATCAATTCGATACCGAGCTTTTTGTACCATTTCAAGCGCTTTCTTAGAGGTGAAGAATAGGCAGTCATTTGATCAGACAAGTCTATAGCTCCTTTCGTTTTATTATAATCGACTACTATTTTTGGTTTATACATTTCAACACCTCTTTTGTTGGTAGTCTTAACAAATTTAGTGGAATGTTTTGTGGAAAGTAATAATACCTCCCGCTTATCTTTCCACTTCATGACAGTTAACCCTTTTTCATTTTCTTAAGCCATGAATTCCCCAGTCCGTAATTTTGCATGTACCACTTCTTTAGGAAGATGTTTTCGATTTTTCCGAAGTGTGCCTACTAAGTGTGTATTTTTTTCTAATAATTGACACTGTTGACACACTGTTGTGTTCACAGTATCAAAGTGTTTGCCAGCATATATTTCTAGCTTGTATGTATATCCAAGAATACTACACAACTTGAAAACTTTTATACCATATTTGTGTCTTTTTTGTTTATTGTATTGCCTGAATATAATCCGTCCACGAACCGGTATCATGCTCTCGTCAACACAGATATTTTCATTAGGACTGAAATGACGTGCAAAATTACAGTTTAGGGTGTCTACCAACTGTCTTATCTTATTCAGTAGATCGTTTGTGTTGGCCTCTTCATTATTCATGAAATAAAGCATTCTCAATAATATTTCAAATCTATTTCGACGCATTACACTTTTAGCAAATGGTTGGCCTAACATTGGGTCTTTCGACCAATAATCGCATACTTTTGGTAATTTTACAATACCCATATATAAAATTAGGCCAAAAAATATTAAATTTTCTTGTCTATTTGTTTCCTTCCAATCGTGTAAGCGTGATTTTTTGGATAAATTAGTATTTTTAAGTACTTGTGAAGCATATAAATTTGTGAACATCACAATCTGGTCAAGTAATTCATCGGGCACGAGCAGTTTATAAAATTGTTCGGGATTCGAATTACACATAGTAGATCTCAAACTGTATGGAATCAAACCTGGTGCTTCTGTAAATGGAATTACACTCTGTTGATTGCCCTTTGCTTCCATCCAGTTTTCTGAGGAACGAATATTATCTGATGTGGAAGGTTGATTAATTTCTTCTTCACTCTCTAAATCTGATAAAATTCGACGACGTTTTTGACCTCGTACTTGAATCATTAATTCGTCGCTTCCATTTGATGACCTTCGCTCTCTAATGTAGTGTGATTCTACCGCCTCCAATTGCAGAATATCTTCTTGACTTAAATGAAAAATCTTCAAACTCCATTTTAAGTGAGATTAGTTTTAAAAATTTACTATAAAATAACAAAAAATGCGGTTAGGTTATAAATATTTTAGAATGATTTCAGACACACATACAATTATACTTTAGAAACAAATACTTACAATTCAAAATATAAATAAATGCAAAAACGTTTTTATTTAATTTTCCACGCTTTCAAATACTCACTAGACTCTCACAGATACGACGTCTCAGTAAGGATGACGCTGCGCGACTGTTTTGATATTGTTAAACTGCTGATATAAACATTGTCACATGTGACTGACACATAAAAATCCTCATAATTTCCCACAAAAATGCATCAAAGTAAATTATATAATCATATCTCTACATAATTTATTAAATACAACTTAAAAACAAAGATTTTTTTTTTACATTTTATGAAAAAACTTGTTGGCGGAGAATGTGTTAATGATTACATAACTGAGGGAAACACTGACTTTAATATGATAAATCTAAACATACGATGTATCCGCCTACATTTTGACGAGTTATGAATTTTCCTCAATTCTCTAGGATTCCGTCCAAATCTGATTATACTGACTGAAACGCAAATGCGTAAATTAATTCCTTACTCCATCCATGGTTATAAGACTGTATCTCTTCCGTCTAACCATACATCGCACAACTGTCTAACGATTTTTTACAGCGAGCACCAAATATCTAATGTTATAGTAAATATCCCTAATTTGAAGTATTCAAATTCCATCCATTTATCCTTCACGTTGAACACTAAAACATACTCTATAATTGCCATATATCGCTCCCCTTCCTTAGACTCTAAATCATTTATCATGGAACTTAAATATTTTATAACCGAAAATAATTGCCAACAATCAGACTTCTTGTTTATTGTTAGTGATATAAACATTAACATAGAACATTCTATCCTAGACCCAATTGCCAATGAATATCTATCTTATAATAAATAGCCCCACTAGACATGGTCGCCATACTGACCTAGATCACATACTACTCAAAACCAACAATTTTTTTTATATCCAGATCTGCTCTCTTAAAAATAGATATAACTGATCATTTCCCAACCATCTACGGTCACAGTACCTTAAAAGATCATCAGAAAACTAAAGACCAACAAGTAGGGAGAAATGTTATATATTGATAAAAAGCGCGATCTATCGATCCGGTTCGTAAGGACATTTCAATTTTACTATATAGAATGTTGACGACTAGCTCTGTCTCAGAGTATATAGATATATATAAAGACACATACCCTGTACAAAACGTATAGGCCCGAACAAGGGAGTGTAAATATCTAGGCACCGGCACACGGACGCATCACTATTGTGATCCGCTAGTCCTCCTGAGAAAGGTATTTGGTAGTTTCCAAGTGGGGATGCCGTCGCCCCGAGCGTACTTGATTTGTAGCACCAGCCAGTAAGGTCTATCGTTTGAGGTGGTGTCAGCTGTCATATGATCGAGGTTTGCTTCGTATCCGGGACCGGCATTCAAGGTCGGGCCGGTCGCTGCAAGCTCGTGAGTAGGCAGGGTGGCTATTGGGCTCGGATTGCGGCATATCCCGGGACGGCTTACGGGTCAGACCGGTAGCTGCAAGCTCATGAGTAAGCTGAATGGCTGTCGAGTTCGGGTGGCGGAATATTCGAGGGCGGCTTTCGAGTCAGACCGGTCACTGCAAGCTCGTGAGTAGGCTGGGTGGCTGTAGGCGTCGGGTTGGGGTATATCCGGGGACTGCTTTTGGGTCGGACCGGTTGCTGCAATCTCGTGAGTAGGCTGGGTGGCTATCGTGCTCAGGTTGCAGCATATCCGGGGACGGTTTTCGGGTCGGAGCAGTCGCTGCAAGCTCGTAATTCACTTGAAGTAACGTCAGGTGTTGACTATTTCTGTCTGGCAGCGGTAAGTTGAAGCATCCGAGGTGAAGCAGCGTCTCAGCGGAGGTCTCTCGCCTGGTGAGAAGAGTGGGTCTGGGTGTAGTGAAGATCTCTCGCTTGGTGAGGAGAGAAGGTCGGGTAGAGTGAAGATCTCTCACTTGGTGAGGAGAGCAGGTTCGGGTAGATTGAAGATAAATGATGGTGGTCAATTTTCACTTTGAAGCAGCATTACAGTGGAAATGTTACGTGGTCAGGGTCATCAGTGGGGATAAAGAGAATGTACCGTGGGTATGGGTTTTTATAGGATATATGTTGGGTATACGGAGAGGTATTTGCGCATAATTTAACTTGCACTTGTTATTGTTTTGATGATCTTGTTTGTTTCGGAGGTCGTTCAACTGGCACGTCTTGTTTTGATGAAGTTTAGCAGGTGTTCACACAAGTTTTAACTTTCACGTATTTTGTTTACGTCTTATCTGTTCAAATCGGTTTGCTTCTATATGACACGCTTGATATATACCCGTATATATAAATCATGTTCTCAGTTCTTTTACAGACAATTTGAGAAATCACGGCTTTTAGTAAATATAAATAAAAATACATACGAGGTGTGTTCAAAATTACATGAACATTTGACTATCGATTTTTTTTGTTATGTTGGTACACATATGTTTATAATATGTTAGCATTATCAGCCATTTTGGATCAGTGGTTCGTTTTTGACAACTGGAAATGTTAGTCACGTTTTTGTGTGTTCTTCGACTTTTTACTTTTGAAAAAAATGGATCAAAGAATATGTATTAAATTTTGCGTTATAAATGGAATAAAGTGCTCCAACGCACTTAACATATGATAAACATATGTGTACCAAGATAACAAAAAAATAAGCGAACTTAGCGAACAAGACGGAAATCATAGGGAAATAACCAAACAAGAAAGAACCATCTGTTCAAATAAAAGCTAACACGAGTGAGTTTATATAATTTTAAACAAAACTCATAGATTCAGTAAATAAACACAATGTTATCCGTCTTCCATAGTGTAATAAACCAACCCGAAAGAAGTTTTAAAAAACACAATAGTTAACAGTACCGTCAGCAATAAAAGAAATTTCAAGTAATAAAAACAATATTATAGAACCGGGAACACACTCCCGACATAGATGCTATATATACCATGGATTTAGTATTAATTATGCCATTCTGATGATGCCCGTGATAGGGTGAAACCGATCCGGTCGAAAATAAATAAGTGGAAAAGAGTTACAAAGGTTTTTTTTAATAAAAATAAATCATTTTAATATGGAGTTCCACTATGAATTGACAGTTTCAAAATTATAAATAAATTCATTCAAAAAAAGATGTTTTTATTAATAATGTTAATGTGAAAATAAATTTAGGAGACAGCTGTTCATTATTAATTATATATAATTGACTATTAAAATTATTTAGTAATAATAATAAAATTAATTTATTTTTTAATTTCTATTATAAATCTGCTATTCAATATTTTGTCATAATTTATTATTATTGTTTTAATTAATTATTACCTGTTTTAATATATTTTTTAATGTTTATAATATACATACACAATAGTGTCTCGGCACCCTCGTGGCTGCCGGCTGCTTTTTATAGTCGCTCCTGGTTTATATTGGGAAGTTCTTAATTTTCCCGGTGTAAAAATAACATAAAAAACCGCAATAATTTTTAGATTACATTTATAAAAATTACATAATTTTAGTCTTGCCGTCTCGAGCTTAAATAAAGTTTATAATAAAAACCAAAATATTTCAAATATTTTGAGTTGAAATCTGCTTCGTTCTTCCTAATTAACGCATCGGGCATCGGTCACATCTGGCGGTCGGTCAAAGGTCCTCACCACATGTACTAGTGAAGTGCTAAAAGTGAAAAGAAACGGCTATTTGGGCTACGGTGGTTGTAAAAAATATTGTATACAACCGGCAGTGGGCTGCTCTGCAACCTGCTGTGGCCCGACCCCAACAAGGACACCGCCAGCTGGGGCGAGAACGAGCTTCACCTCCACCTTCGTCATTGAGATAGTGGCCAAGTTCCTCAACAAGCACGACTTTGACCTGATCTGCCAAGTGCATCAGGTGGTAGAGGACGGGTATGACTTCTTTGCCAAGAAGCTACTGGCCACCCATTTCTCGGTGCCCAACTAGTGCGGGGAATTCGATAATGCAGGAGAAATGATGTCAGTGGATGACACGCTGAAGAGTTCCTTCCAGATCCTGAAGCCGGACGACAAGCGCCACCTGGCGTACGTGCAGACCAACACCAACCGTCCCGTCACGCCGCTCAGGGGCGTCATCAAGACAAAGAAGATTTTGAGGGCCCTATGGATCAGTCCCCCCGGCCACCATCCTCCCCCGCCGCTCCACCCATTAAAGAGTATTCTGTGTTATTTATCCAAAAAAATATGGATAATAATTCATTATCTTAGCTTAAATACATTCTTGAATATAATGGAAACAATCTATCATTTGTATTAGCGTCTTGCAATATATTGTAAGGAATAAATACAATTAGCTTCTTTTTTTTCAATTTAATATTAAATTTAATTTTGATAATTTAACTGCATCTCTTTAAATGGACTATAAATAATGTGTAATGATAGCCTGTCCAAAAAGAGAAAATAAATGTAAAAAAAAAAAAAATCGTAGAATAGAAGTAATATAAGAATAGGAAGTAATATTTGTACAGCGCCCTTGAGGTGATTTTTCACAAAAACGGCGCTATAAAAATAATCCTATTATTATTATATTCTTACAATATTGTGTTCTATGTTTATCATTTTTCTATACTTGACATTATTATTTTTTATTATTCTGTATATTCCTGACAAGGAAAGCTTCGCTCTCAAAATACGAGAAAAGAAAAGGTGAATTTCAAATTTTTTCGAAAAGTATTTATTTATTCATCAATATCCATTTTCTCCCCTTCAAAGTAATCCCCCTCAGATATAATGCACTTATGCCAGCGCTCCTTCCAATCCTCGAAGCACTTCTGGAATGCGCTTTTCGGTATGGCCATCAGTTCGTTCTTCGATTCTGACTTTATCTCATCAATTGTGACAAAGCGCTTTCCTTTAATTGGTCTCTTCAGTTTCGGGAATAGGAAAAAGTCGCAGGGAGCCGAATCTGGTAAATACGGTGGTTGAGGCATGATTGCGGTGTTGTTTTTGGCCAAATAATCACGAACAAGCATTGACGTGTGAGCTGGTGCATTATCGTGATGCAAAATCCATGATTTGTTTTTCCACAATTTCGATCGTTTGAGCGTATTGCTTCACGCAAACTTTGCATAACTTCTTTGTAGAATTCCTTATTAACCGTACGACCTGTTGGAAAGAACTCATGATGCACCACGCCATTGGAATCGAAGAAAACAGTGAGCAAAACCTTCACATTTGATCGCACTTGGCGTGCTTTTTTCGGTCTTGGCTCTTCTTTCCGCTTCCATTGGGATGATTGGGCCTTGGTTTCGACGTCATAACCATATACCCACGTTTCATCACAAGTTATGACCCATTTGAGCAAATCTGGATCGTCGTTGACGTCATTCAACAACTCCTGAGCGATACTAATGCGACGTTGACGAAATGACATTTGTCAAAAGTGCCAACTGTATAAAATGGATATTTAAAATATAGGTTGTTAGGTTCTTTTATTTCCGCATATGGAAATATTTTAAATTTATTTTTATGAATCTTAAACTATTTTTCTTTTTTAAAAATTATGAATTTTCCAACCGAGTCACAACTGGGAAACATTACCAACATTAGGTACAGCTTTATCTCTGCTAAACATAGTCAAAATAATTATAGGCAAAATCAATTCATACAAATTCAGAGGGAATTATTGTTATCTAATATCCACACGCGCCATGTGAAAAAAGCATTCTCTCTCTGTTTATCTGACATTTGACAGAAGCAATCTAAGTTCAATTATTTGTAGTACCATATTGTCCTAATTTTATCCTGAAAATTTATAACAAGTATTATGCAGTGGCGTGCATTACCCTATGGTCAATGGTAGGTTGTTTGTAGTTTTTGAATTTCAGGTTTTAATTGTGCATTGAATATTTGAAAATGTCCATTCTATTATCATCTTCCCCTGATAGTTGTGGTCAACTGAATAAATGAGCGTACAAGTTTTTTTATGTAAATATTTCCAGTTGGGACTCGTAATATTAAATCAATAATTATTTCCAGTTGGAAAAACTCACCAGATTTGCTCAAAAGTTTCGACACCAGTTATGGCCCTTTTGAGCAAAAATGGGGCGTCATTGACGTCATTCAACAACTCCCGAGCGATACTAATGCGACGTTGCTTTTGCTCAAAATTTAGCAATTTCGGAACAAACTTCGCTGCCACACGTTTCATGCCCAAAAACATCCGAGAAAATTGAATGGCATTAGCCGATTGATATGCCAACATTCTTTGCATCTTCCTTAATAGTGATTCGACGATTTTCCAAAACCATTTTCTTCACTGTTTTGATGTTTTCTTCGTTTGTTGACGTGGTTGCAACTCCAGGACGATTATCGTCATTAACATCTTCTCGGCCTTCTGTAAAGCACTTGTACCACTTATAAAAACTTTTTTGAGACAAAGTACACTCGCAGAATGCCGCAGTCAATATTTTAAATGTGTTGGAGCACTTTATTCCATTTTTAACGCAAAATTTAATACATATTCTTTGATCCATTTTTTTCAAAAGTAAAAAGTCGAAGAACACACAAAAACGTGACTAACCTTTCCAGTTGTCAAGAACAAACCACTAATCAAAAATGGCTGATAATGCTTACATATGATAAACATATGTGTACCAACATAAAAAAAATCGATAATCGAATGTACACAGCCCGCGAAAATTCAAATTTCACCTTTTCTTTTGAACAAACCTCGATGTCGATATGCATATATTAATAAACACTATTTGAAAAATCACTATTTTGAAAGAATCGAATGCATTCAACGAAATGTTTTTAAGCACAGAAACTACAAATTTAATTTACGCTTTACAAATAATACAGAATTCTTAAATTCTTGGACTTGCCAGAGATCATTAATTTTATATACTTTCACATACCGCCAAAATTATCGATTTTCTTTTATTTGCCCGGATGCAGGACCAATCTTAGGATAAATGTTCCAATTCCCCGTATTTGTGCGCAATATAACGCACAATTTCCCAATATCGAACCGAAGTAATACGTACAACCACAAATTGATGCACGAGTAGAAAATGTATCGAGAGCATCTCCTCTCCCAATCCTCTCATCCTTTTCCACTCCCCCTTCCTTCTTATTTTGTTTTCTCTTGCTTCATAAATAAAAGATCTATATCTAACCACTGTTTGTTGGCTTACCTTTTGTTAAACTTCCTTTGTATTTGTATTAATATTGAAAGCTGATTGTTTCATATAAATAATTAAATAAATCCCCGAGTTTTAATTAGACCCAAACAGCTCATTTGTAATATACCGAAATCAATCAGTATACCTACAGATAAATTTTATTGTATAATTACTTACAAATAAATAAATAAATCACCGTGTTTTAGTTAGGCCCAAACAGCTCATTTTTAATATACCGAAATCAATCAGTATACCTACAGATAAATTTAGGCTAATTATTCCTTTTTTTGAATATGTTCAAACATTACAATAAAAAACAAAATACAACATTGTTTTTAAGGGAAGCAATTACTAATATTGATATAAAACAATCAAGCTAAAATTCAGTTACTAACGTATTGTTATTGGGAATCTAAAAGAATACTAATTTAAAGGCAAACAATTATTTAGAAGCTGACAAACTTATTTGTGGTGATCAATGAACTTACTTTTAAAGGAACTATTGTTTTGGGTATTTCTGATGTCACCAGGCACGGAATTGAATAGCTTAATAGCATTGTATTTAAAACGTCCTTGTGCATAAGAGGTTTTACGAACTAAAATAATATTTGTTCACATGTGATTGTCTCAGGGCTCATTGCTTCAGTGCTTGTCCTTTCTTCAAACACGTGGATATTTTTAAAGTGATGCGGCAGGGTATTTTTTGAATATATAAACTTTAATAATCACCCTCCTCTGAATAATTAATTATGCCTAGATATAATCATATTCTGTGACAAGGAGCTACAAATATCACTATTACTTTGTGTTAGATTGTTATATACCTAATCCTAAAGTTTGCCATCACATTGTTACAATTCAATAATAGAATTAATATTCTCGATCAACCGTATCAATATAATTATAATAGATTATAGAGTATCTAATGTCACGATAATTGGATGATCGTGAAAATCAGTGATTAACTACTTCATGTATCCACCTGTAAATAATAATATCTAGATGGAAACATGTAATATGTGATTTCACAATAGTAAGAAAACTGTGCTACAGCGGGTTCTCATGCATGTTTACATCGCGTTACTCATTAAAGTCACAAAAAGCGTCGTTCTCGCGGCTGTAATTTGGTTTCCCCGCCCCGGCGCTGTATGTTCTACACGTAGGTTGTATGCTGTATGTTGTACGTTGTGCTCTATGTGCCATACGTCGTGCCGTGTGCTGTGTGCTGTGTGCCGTGTGCTGTATGCTATGCGCTACATAATAAGGGCACATATGCGATCTGAGCCAAAGGGGTCTCATAAGCTTTAAATTTAAATTAACTGTTTAGAAACGGCTGCACGAATTCCATTTCGGTGAAAATAACAGGAAGTTGTGTCGAATATTTCACGCTAATGTGACAATAATTCGGTTAAGTAAAACAAATAAACTGGAATATGGCGGTTTTTGAAGCGTTATTTCAATATGGTGTTGTCCTAATGCCTACCATACTTTGCCAGGCTTTAATAACTCTATTCTATATCTACTTCATCATTTTAATGGAGTGCAATAACAGGCCAAAAAATAAATTTCATCATCGTTTCAGCATCGATTTTCGGGACCTATTTTAGTAAAATGGTAGTGCACAGCGGTTAATTAACTCTACCGTTTCAAACGGTTATTTCATAAAAGCCATTTTTTTTAAATACCCACACCTTAATCATACGCATTGAAAAAATATAACCGTATAATAAATTATTTAAAAATTACTTTGTAATCACCACTTTATTAATATATCCATCATATCAACATATTTCGAAAGCGAAACTTTCCACATCAGGATATACAGAATACTGTAGGTAAGTCCTGATGAGCAAAGCTTCGCTTTCGAAACATGTTAATAAGTATTTATTGATAGTAACTCTTTACACATGTATATAGTTTGCATTCCCCAATTCAACGCTTACATAGTATTGGTAACAAATACTTAAATGATATGGATGTATTTGACAATAATCTAAACATGGAAAATTTCCTAAAAAATACGAACGCATTTATTTCAACCTAATTTATAAATTATTGTTAAATACGATTTTTTACATTATTTACTTTTTTGTTATTAATGTTAATATTGACTTTGTGGATATTGTATTATTTATTTTTTCTGTTCCTTTACATTCCTGTGTATTTTTAGGTAGGGTCTAGTTTTTTTCTTATTTGATGTGTAATTAAATTTTGTGCATTTTTCCTGATTTTTAAAAAAAAATTTATGTGATTTAAAAATGATGTACTTATATGTAAAAGCCCTCTGAGCGTTTAAATAATAAAAAAATAGTATGTATTAAAAACGTGGTGAATACAAAGTAATTTATTAATAGTGACGAAACGAAGTTAATACCATTCGGTTGAAAAAATTATAACCGTATCAGTTTAGAAAAGAAATGATCTACCTGCGCCGTATAATTCTCTAGAACAAGTTGTTCGGGTGTTAATTACTATTGTTTTTAATTCGTAGAAATCCATTTAAAATAATGTTATTATTTAGTTCTGCAAGTATTTTAGTGTGTTATTACTATGTCAGCCGTTTCGGTGATCAACGCCATTATCCAACTGCGTTAGGCCGCATTAAAAAAAGTAGTTTAGGGTTGGAATTGTTTTTCCAGGCAAACATTTTATTTAATTCCTCGTCTCAGAACAGGTCCAGTCTAGTGAGGGGCTAACACACATGTAACGTATTAAAGTAAAAAATTCAATAAATGCCCGGGTTGCCGGCAATGGACTTAAAAAAACAGTAATAATCATATTTTGCAATATATAATGGAAAATGCTAAATTATTAAAAATAAGCCGTTTATTGTCTGGAAAAACATAAAAACTGACCTTGTTGGTATTTTCTTTAACGATTTTCAATTTTTTTGGATTCCAATAATGTTTTTCAAAAATTATTCGAAATATATGTAATATTTTAAATAAAAAAAATATTTTAATTTTTGCAAAAGAAATACATGTAATGTTTTAAATGAAGAAATATTATTTTTTCTTCAAAAGATTGGTTTTCACTTTGTGGCGTTATTATTAATGAATTACTTAAAGAAACTTTGTATCCACCATTTTATTAATATACACATATATTAACATGTTATAAAATTACTTTGTAATCACCACTTTATTAATGTACACAGATATCAACATGTTATAAAATTACTTTGTATTCTCCACTTTTTATCCACGGATATCAACATGTTATAAAATCACTTTGTATTCACCACTTTATTAATATACACAGATATCAACATGTTTCGAAAGCGATGTGTTCTTCATCGAAGAAAGCGTCGCTAACACAGTGGTGAATACAAAGTAACTTTTTTATTAATTTATAAAAAAATATTATTCCAAGAGAGTGACATTTCATTTAAGTCGAATCTGCTTCAAGTTTTAGAAAGCCATTCAGCACATCTCTCGAAGACACCTAGTCTTAAATATAAAGTACCAATCAGTTTTACAATTTTGCATAAATCCACCCCGCGGCGCCGGTCGCTAGAGCTAGCTACTAGCTGCTGCATTCATGAAAATTCAATATTGGCCGGATTTGCCTTTTGAGATCGAAATGCTGCGCGATATTACTGAACACGGCTTCCCATTCAAACTGAAAGCGTCCGCCTCGCTGGAATTTCACGACGAAATGTCCCATTTTTCATGACTGTCTAACAAGCAACTTGAATCCCGGGCCATTAAGGCATTTTCGTAGTTCGTTCTTTCCGGACAGGCCACTTCTCGACGCCCATAGCCTCCGCCCAACGCCCGCTCCTTGGAGGGGTAAGTAATGGCGATGGTGTGTTTGTACCGAGGCGTTGAATGTTCGTTCTGTTGTTCTAATCTACGTCTAGCAGTTGACAGTCGGCTAGCCATGGCGGCCTCAAAGATCTCAGCGATACGTTTTACTCATCCTGCTCGCACAAATACTCGTACATACTTACATTGTAATGTAAACGATTAACTCTCGTGTCAGGAGAAAATATGTATGATTAGGGTTATTCCCCGGGTAGATACGCCATGATCGAGTACATCAATGTTCGTGAAACAGAGGTTGATGTGTATCCCACAATTCACGAACATGAAGGAGTGTATTCGGACACAGAGTTTTTTAAAAAGATATTTATTATATTTAATTAACAACATTGTTTACATGGTAATAATAGTAGGTATGTACGAAGTAGTAAAAATGTTTTTTATTTTTTTATATAATCCATTCGGTTTATTTTTAAAAATTAATACTTCTCTAATTGAGAAATTCTCGTATTTAGAGATGAAGTCCTATTATGGTTTGTTATACATTAATAAAGTTCAAGAGTACTGCACATGTGCACACCACACAGTGTATAGACACCACACAGTGTATAGACACCACACAGTGTATAGACACCACACAGTGTATAGACACCACACAGTGTATAGACACCACACAGTGTATAGACACCACACAGTGTATAGACACCACACAGTGTATAGACACCACACAGTGTATAGACACTAATTACAAAAAAATAAATTAAAAGTAAATTTTTAGAAATAAAAAATATTTAAATAATGTATGTATATTAGCATGTATAGATCTTTTCCAAGTGAACTTATAATATACACCTGCAATTACTTTCTTAAATGATGTATTTAAAGTTTTTTCTTAATAATAACATTATTTTTTTCAGCTTGAATTTCGTTAAAACATTTAATGG
Source organism: Halesus radiatus (assembly GCA_022606495.2). NCBI lineage: Eukaryota > Metazoa > Arthropoda > Insecta > Trichoptera > Limnephilidae > Halesus > Halesus radiatus. The sequence goes on along the minus strand of JAHDVE020001908.1, from coordinate 94,152 downwards.
CTGAATATGTGTAATGGTGTTGAGCTGTCGTTGTATTAAGTTTAGGGATTATTATTTGTCTTGTGGTTCTCGGCCTGGTGCTCAATGACCCAAAATTTAGGTTTTCTTTATGGATTTGAATTAATGATTTTTCTTCGTATACTCGTATTGTATTTAAATCTAAGACTTTAAATTCATTGGATAACTCACAGTTGTATGGGGGTCTATCTCCGTCTACTCTGAGGGGAAATGACGTGATGGGTCTTTCGATCTGTTCACTTGTTACAGTTAAACCCGTTTAAAGCAAATATTTTAATTTGAACGTTGCTCTGTAATTATGGCAATACTGGGAGTACGTTCCACTTTAGAACGAGGTGCGAATAAACTTTATTTCGTGTAAAGTTTCGCAAATTGGATTTATATACCTTCCCTGACAGGCTCGTTGTGCCGAATGGTTGGCATGTTGTCATTAAATAAACTTTATTTCGTGTAAAGTTTCGCAAATTGGATTTATATACCTTCCCTGACAGGCTCGTTGTGCCGAATGGTTGGCATGTTGTCATTAAATAAACTTTATTTCGTGTAAAGTTTCGCAAATTGGATTTATATACCTTCCCTGACAGGCTCGTTGTGCCGAATGGTTGGCATGTTGTCATTAAATAAACTTTATTTCGTGTAAAGTTTCGCAAATTGGATTTATATACCTTCCCTGACAGGCTCGTTGTGCCGAATGGTTGGCATGTTGTCATTAAATAAACTTTATTTCGTGTAAAGTTTCGCAAATTGGATTTATATACCTTCCCTGACAGGCTCGTTGTGCCGAATGGTTGGCATGTTGTCATTAAATAAACTTTATTTCGTGTAAAGTTTCGCAAATTGGATTTATATACCTTCCCTGACAGGCTCGTTGTGCCGAATGGTTGGCATGTTGTCATTAAATAAACTTTATTTCGTGTAAAGTTTCGCAAATTGGATTTATATACCTTCCCTGACAGGCTCGTTGTGCCGAATGGTTGGCATGTTGTCATTAAATAAACTTTATTTCGTGTAAAGTTTCGCAAATTGGATTTATATACCTTCCCTGACAGGCTCGTTGTGCCGAATGGTTGGCATGTTGTCATTAAATAAAGCGATGAACGCAAAGTTATTGCGTTCCGTTTAATAATTTTCCATTACAGTTATTAATTTGGAAAATATGTACATTCATTTACATGTGAGCTAGTAATTTAAAGTTTACAATCAAACTGTGATTAACTAAAGTTTTCTTCAAACAACAATAAAAAGCTATTAAAACGGTTCCTTTGTTCATACGCACCATGTCAAGAGAGGCGTCACGCGTGCTACATTTCCTATATGTATTATGTTCATACAGTGGACAAAGTTAAGTTCTGTGTATATTCCAATTAATTATTCCAATAAATAAACCCACTGTTTAATCGGATACCTAACACCTTCGTGCTTACAAAAATATAACCCGCATTTATCTTAATTTACTAATTAACACCAAATAACACGAACCATTATCAAACAATTTATTTGCGAAAGAAAGGGGTTTAGGTTTTTCTTGTTTGCTTTGTAGGTCTCCTTTCCAATTTGTTTTGTTTATTGAAACAGTTTGACGAAGCCTTTGTAAGACAACAGAGCTGTCACACGTAAAAATAAATAAACCATATGGAACTATTTAATTGTAATTTGTACGCCCGTCGGCGATTGTCGTCTATTTTTTAGTGTTCATTTTAAAAATATGGTATGAGAGTTTTATGAACGAATCCAATAAAATTAGTTTCTTTCAAAATGAAACTGACAAAATATCCCGTAGCTTTAAATAAGCTCACCCATTCAACGGAATTTCTTTAGGTAAAAGCGAATCGAATGAGCTGCCTCTGCTTAAGTTCGGTTTTCCGCTTTTTAAAACAACGGCAGTTTTATTCATTCCGTTTTCTAAGGAACGACTTTATAATTACCGCTGGTTATAGAAGTGATTAAACTAACTTGTCTAAATAAAGCCAGGCTTAAAAAAACATATTGCGCTCCGCTTGTTTCACAGTTCTGAAAAAAGCCCATCTTTGTGCTTCAGGCTTTGTATAATCTTTCTCTGTGCTTTCAATTCCGCAGCAAGTCTCCTGGGTGCGCAGGAGAGATTGGCACATTCTGTCTTCTGGAGTCTTTACCTTCACAAACGACGAGAGATTTCAGGTGAGCGAGATTTTTTTTTCAAATTAGTGCTTGATTACTTTCTTAGTACCTTTTCATGTCCCTGTTTTGTTTAAGTACCTATATAGGCTAAAAGCAGGAGAGACGCCACTTTTGAATATGGTGGAGATACGACTATTGTTCAAGAACCGTTCGATAGAGGCTCCAGAGTTGAACAACATAAGCCTAATATGCCTACCCGGCTGTGATGGCGTTTGCGGTATTCGCCAAATAAAATTTAACCTAAAAACAAAACGTCAACGTTTTACGTCATTGACATACTGGTGCCGATTACAAGCGTAGCAGAGACGTAATATGGTTTATGACCATTTTTACCTTTAATATAGTTTATATATAAAATGGGTAGAAATATGTATTTATATTTTTGTGTGATCTAGTTGCTATTTTGGGATTGAATTTCTAACACCACATCGGGAGAGATGCCACAGTGAGGAAGATTTGTTTTTATTTTACTACATCACTATTCTTTTAGTTATTTTAAGATACCTGGGAAGTACATAAGGAGAAACAACGTTATTCTTAGGGGAGAGTGGACTAAGAAAAAAAAAATTTGCTGGCCATAGAAAAAGTATCCAAATAGACAATATCGAAGCACGAGATAGATTTAAAATATGGAATTTTTATTTAAACCTTAACAATATGACTCTAGTATGCTAAATGCAAATGTAAAATGCACAATTCCCCACACGAAAACTGCCTTCGCCCAACGACAGTTCTCTTATATTGCTCCCAAAATGTTCAACTCACTGAGTACTGATACTAGGAAATCGAAGTCTTTATGGAAGGAATTATTTGAAAGAATGTATTGCATCGTAAAAGAGATTATTATTAATGTATGAACATATTTAGTAATATTCACATTTTTTTAAACTACGATATACATATATATATATATATATATATATGTTAAGATTAAGAAAGGGACGCTTAGTTGGTTTGGGCATGTAGAGCGAATGAACGAAGAGAGGAGTGTAAGGAGAATATATGACGCGAATGTTAACGGAAGAAGAAGCCGGGGACGTCCGAGGAAGACATGGCACGATCAAGTGAATCAAATACTCGAGTCGGGCCATGTCAGAAGTCGTAATAACAGAAGAGAATTTATGAGGCGTTGTATGAATGTGAATGAAGCAAGAAGTGTATGCCAAGACCGAGTTGTGTGGCGGTCTGTCCTCTCTGCCTACCCCTGCGGGGAAACGACGTGATGGTGAGTTAGATAGTTAGTTATATGTATAGTATAGGAATTATCATTTAACTGTTATCTTATTTTATCTGATTTGTCTTATATATTTACTAAATCTCTACTTTTGCTTTTTCTTTCAACATGCTACTTTATATCGCTTTTAAAATGCTTCTGTTTATATTTCTATTTATATTATCTTTTTTTATTTCTTCACAACATGTAGGTATCGGGTGCACTCTTTCTAAATTATAGTTATCACGATTAAATAATTATAACTGACTTGTTCAAATATGCAGAGGTTAAATAGGAAAGGCAAGATGGGATCCAAACACTTACCCGGATCCTTATTTCTCCACAAGCCTCTTCTTCGGCTGTCGATGCACTTGAGCACATACATAATGAATAATAGTTTAAAAAAATACAGATTATATTCAACTGCAGCGGAATCACACAATACAAAATACCATGGCGGTGGCGAACACAATACGAATATTGCAACGGGTTACGGGTGCGAATTAATGCGTACTGAGCGAAATCACAGCGGACAATGATGGACTAGGTATGGATTACAATTGGGTAGGTTTATATAAGGAGGCATATTATTGTGCAAATCAACTAAAAGGCTATCCAAGTCGAACCGTAACCGGCGCAACCAGGTATGCAACAATATTATACACAATAAACTTCGATTACTATAATACGGGCATCTGCCTAGTTTGGTAGTTGAAAAAATGAAAAATGTTAACTCTGTACCGAACTTATAAAATGAATTGAAAATTATTTTCTTAAAAGTATGAATATCCCACTAAATATTATTACTGAAGCTCGAATTCTCTAAAACTTCTCAATCTACATATGCAAGATCTAGAACTGCCCAATCTGGGCTTACAATTGTAACGGAGAAAGAAATTCCATCAAATATACTTGAGAATGCAATTCCAATTCCGACACTGTTAATCGTAAGCAAATAGTTGACATTCCTTGAAAAATGAAGGCGTGAAAAAACCATACCGATAAAGGGTGAAGCCAAAATATCAAATTTGGTTACAACGTCTTTTCACCAGAATTCTTCGGAGCTCATTGAAGAGATTGCAACGAGTGCCTAATGTTGGTAAAATTATTTAGTAACAAAAAATACTATCTGCTAAATTCCACCGTATTTTTTCCCTAAAATGACTACAACACCTGCATTATATACCTCCAAAAACGTTGCAACTTTTGAAGGGAAAATTTCCGCGGAAAAATTTATAAAAAAAATTAGGCATCTGACCACCTGGTGTGGTATCTCACCTACATATTGGACTAGAGACGCCACTTTGTTATCATGCATTTTAATTTTTTTATTAATATTAAAACTCGGTTTAAATGAATTTTAATTTTTATTAGAGAATTTGTGTATATTTATTATAAATAATAATTCATGCAAATTAATTGCAAACCGATTGTGAGTTTTTAATCCAGCAGGACTGGGTGGGTAGTGCAAACGCTATCTGCCATATTACATGAGATATATACAAATATATATTAATAGAGATATGAATATAATAAAAAAAGTTAAAATAATAATATTAAAATACATAAAAAAAAAAGTAAAAATAAAATAAAAAATAAAATAAAATAAAATAAAATAAAATGAAACAAAATATAATAAAAGAAAATAAAATAAAGTAAAATAAAATAAAATAAAATAAATTAAAATAAAATAAAAATAATTACAAAATGTAAGATATCGTAATTGATCGCCATTCTTTCAAAATGGCTGGCGTATCTTCTGGATTTACCCTATTACATTTTGTTTTGATGTACCTACATTTTTTATTAGAGTCTTTCCTAGTTCTAAAAATTGAAATTCTTTCGTTATTATTAAAAAACAGATTACAAATCTACGTTATTTCAAATAAACACATTTTTTTTCATATAGGTATTTAGATAAGTATCTTGTCTTGAGTCTTTACAGTGTTTTATAATGTAGTGATCTACTGTATTTATAAACTAGTGTGATATAACTTGGTTATTTTTCATGACATCGTTGAAGCGTAATTACTTAAATCTTATGTGAAATTGAGTCCATGACCGCCTAGAGCGCGGCTCTTTAACATAATTAGGCAAAAGACAATGGACGTGTTTTGTTGTCCTTAACGTTATCGTTTATGGGAAGGAGAAGGTGATTTATCGCACCAAACAGTAAGAAAGGAGACGCATTACATTTAAGAGTACATCCATCATAGTCTCATTGTTTTACACTGAGTTAAGATGTCAGACAAATCAAGAGAACTGCCTGGACTGATGAGAATTACATCTTTCACTGATAACCCGTTTTATAATCTGAAACAAGAATAAGTTTTTCGCAAATAAATAAAAAAATGATAGATGACACATTAGTTATAACAGTTTAATTTATAATTTTAGAAACTTAAAAATGTAATATTTTAAATTTTATGATTTATATATATACTACTACTATGTTACTGGCGGCAAAGAAATTTAATTTAAATAGTTATTTATATGATTTTATTTACGCCCACCAAATTCTAATTTGGATGGGTTTTTTAAAATAATGAGAAACAACTGTCACAATAATAAAAATTAAAAATACTCGCAGAACTTAATAATAGCATTATTAAATTTGATTTACATTAAATTTATAAAAAAAATAAATGGAGTACAACGAATTAAAAACAAAAACGATTAATTATAATCTCAACTTCATGCGTCCTAGCTCGCTGTTATCATTCAATATAATCTTAACTTCATGCGTCCTAGCTCGCTGTTATCATTCAATATAATCTTAACTTCGTGTGTCCAAGCTCGCTGTTATCATTAATTATAATCTTAACTTCGTGTGTCCAAGCTTGCTGTTATCATTAAATATAATTTTAACTTCATGTGTCCAAGCTCGCTGTTATAATTAATTATAATCTTAACTTCATGTGTCTAAGCTTGCTGTTATCATTCAATGTAATCTTAACTTCATGTAATCTTTGAAGAATATTATATTAACACATCCCAAATGAACCACGAAACCGAAAAAACAATAGAAATTAAAAAGATTTCAGTCGCATCCGGGACTCGAACCCAGGACCTCTACCTATCCGGGGTAACCGCTTAACCAACTTAGCTAATGAGCCCTTGAGGTGATTTTTCCCAAAAGTGGAGCTATACAAATCATCATATTATTATTATTATTTCTACCATTTTTGTTTTGTTTTCTCCATTAGTTCTACAAATGAATGTTGATTGATTAATATCTCCATCAGCAGAAATATAAATAATGTGTTGACACAAGTAAGCCATTTATGCAGTGGACAAGGGAATTGAGCTTACAGAGCCATGAATAACCAAGACAATCAGCTCGTACATCCATACTCCACACCCACACTCCATACCCTGCATTGGCTGGGCACGGGGCGAGTGATAGTGACACTAGATAGAGTAATGAGGCACTAGGACGGTGGGGTGGCAGGCGGCGCGGAAGCAGTCTGCTGACTAGCAGCACAGCAGAAAAGCGGGCAAAAACCTTTTTTTCATCCTAAATTTATGAAAAAAAAAAATCGTCTTTTAACAAACAAAAATAATCATTTAAATTTATATTTATTTATTTATTTGATAACACGCCTGTATTGATCTTACCATCACCATTTTCTTACCCTTAACCCTGGAAAATATTTTTTATTTATATACATAAATTTCATGCTAGAAAACCGAAGACTAGCGACACCTACCGACTTATTGGAGTTTTGGATTGCAGTAAACTACAGTTTAGTGTTGATTAATTCAGGAACACGTTTCACCGAAAGCTCACTAGATGGTAGTTAGCTAAGGGGAGGGTACAGATATTTGGTTGGACCATTGCGGCAACATACCCAGCCAATAAGGTGAATTTGGCTAGATCAATATAGACGAGGTTTGACAGGACAAAGGAATCTTTTATTATTTATTACCAAAAGAGTCTCACGAAGAGGAAAAGGTCACGAACAGATAAAATAAACATTGTATCTCGAGGCTGAGATGGCCTCTCCTCGCCGACTCTTATTTACTGTGATGGCCCGCCCTTCCTTCGTTTATGATTTAATTTAGCTTCTGTTCGCGCCACCGATTTAAGATGACTCCTCTACTGCTGCCTTAAAATTTTCTAACTAATTTGATCGGAAAACTCTTTGTAGTTTTCCTTTCAATTTGAGGGGTTTTCTCCTCCTTGGCCTTACACGACGCGTCTTTCTGTCCAAATTCTGATTCACACCCACTTTTCCCCCATTAAGAGAAAAATAGAATATGCTAGAAAGTTTAGGAATCGCTGCGCAAATGTGCATAAGAAGAGGATTCAAATTTGTTTGTTTTTTGTTTTATTCATTTTATTGTAGTTATTTGTACATTTAAATTTACAAAATAACTAATTATAACTCTTATAATATTACATATAGATAATGATAATTTAAAAAAAAAAAGATTTTTTTTCTTGTTTAACTTAATGTGTTTTATACAATCTATTTTAAATTTATTAATTGTTTCACTTTTGATTGGAAATTATTATTATCCATTCTTTTACGGCCCAGCCTATCGAAGTTATGAGGCATTCGGTGTGATTATTCGGGCCGTGGTGACCCGGAGCCACAAATCACCAGCCAATGGGCCCGCATCTGATCAATTCAGATCAAATTGAATGGAAATGATTATGGGGGCAATGGATGCGCAAATACTCACTGGAGCTAAAACAGGCGGATACCAAAAACTTCATTTCCCTGAAATAACTGCTTCCGTGCTTCGAAATGGGGGAGCTCATTCTAATTTCACACGTGGCAGTCTTGCTTGGTCAAGTGCATCCGTTTGAATTTCTTAGAAATTTCCTTCAATCAACATGAGTAATATGTTATTATGTTTTCAAAGAGCCGATGAATATTATACTATCATTATTATTTACTTATTATTACTTACTTATTAGTATTTACTTATCATTACTTACTTATTAGTATTTACTTATTATTACTTACTTATTACTATTTATTTATTATTTATTAATTTTACCTACCAATTACCATTTACATAATTTGATTTACTTATTATACTTACATATTTTTATTATTATGTACTTGTTACTATTTACTAATTAATATTTACTTATTATAATATATGTATTATTATGTGCTTATTACTATTTAATTATTATTATTTATTTTTCTTATTTGTATATTATTATTTACTTATTACTATTTAGTGGTTATTATTTATTTATTATTATTTAACTATTATTATTTACTCACTACTTCTTGTTAACAAAAATGTGGTCACCCTATGATTATGGCTAACTGTAGCACAGATACTTTATGATAATTATTTATATTACAATGAAATTATTTTTTTTGTAATCAATAAATGTACAGCCCAACTTAAAAATTCACTGTAGATTTTGTAATTGCTTGTGGTTTGAATAACTTTGGTGACATGTTGATATGGATATATTAAATGGTGGTTCACACAAAATACTAATTATTTAAAAATAAAAATAATAACTTTATTTACATCACTTTTTATTGGTATATACTTTTGCCGACCGGGTTTCGCCACTACTATAGCTTCTTCAGGGCAGTATGATACTAAACTATGAACTAAAATACACTTGTGTTATAGATTGATAAAAACAGGCGAGTGAAATGAGTGGGTGGGAGGAGAGCAGGTACCGGACCGGGAATGGCGTGTGCTTTGTTTAGTGGGAATAGTTTAAGGATTGGGCTTTTATTAATATTTATTTGATTATTAATTAGTCTACTATTAATGTTTTTGACTTTCCTTATTTCTAAGGCTTCTAAGTTATCTAGTCTAATGCCTCTTCCATTCTTATGCAGTAAACTAGTGCCTGTATTTTTATTGAATGTGTGGTCTGTTTCTAAGAGGTGGTTAGCAAATTCGGTTAAACCATTATTATTGAGATCTATTAGACTATTAACATGAAAACACTTATTTACTTTTATTGAAAATGACAACACAAAACGAATTTAAATTTATTGAAGAAGAAATAATGACATCAATTTCAAAAACACATATTCTTTGGCGTAACACGAAAAGTCTGAAGGTCGTCACAGTTATATATATATTTTTTTATTTTTATATGAGTACCGCACAAGAGTCCCAACTGCTCCCAACCGTCTGGAGCCAGTAAGACTATGGCATCTTCAATTGGGGAATGTTGTGAGGCTGAAGGTATTGGGGAGGGGAAGGAGAAGGGGATGAGGAAGGTGGGGAATACCTGGCTATTCAGATCTGGTCACCAAACACGGCTAAAAGCCATTTCAAGCAACTTTTCAATTCTGAATGGTGGTCTTTCACCAGGGCGATACTGAGAGTATCTTCCACTCTGGAACGTGCGCAAATATACTATATATTATTTTTAAATGAATTAATTGTGAAACAACACAAATTAATTAAATAAAAATTACTTGCGCACGCCGGGATTTGAACCCGCGACCTTCGGATTCGTAGTCGAGAGCCTTACCCCTCGACCATGGAGGCCGTCAAATGTTATAAAATATTATTGTTCTTTTTACTTAATAATTTATCATCATTAAAAAAAACGTATTACGTAGAAAATACATTAAAAACAAAAACCAAAAGTTCCGTCCTTAGAGCATTCACACGGATCCCGTGTCCATGACAGGTCCCAAGTTAGAACAACGTATTTTTCCATTTGTTTTTACAAATATTTTTACTTTTGTATAATTTGATGAGTAGTGCTATTTTTCCAGACTTCTGAGACACGTTCGATAATGATGAATCACTAGGATAATATTCAACTTCCGCATTCTGATTTTTTTTTTTAAATTTAATGTAAATCAAATATATTTTTATAAAAATAAATAAATAGAATTTTACGAATTAAACACAAAAAAATTAATACCTAAATAAATAAAATTTAATAGTTGATAAAAATATTCTATTTTTTGTTTGCTAATTCCATTTGAAGCTGCCCTAAATTGGAATAAGTCTATTTATGTAATTTATCCGCATTCTATACTTTGTGCATTCATTCCTCAAGTATTTTGTAGTATATCTACCTTTGCGCAAATTGTGAAATTTTGAATGACCCTTGTATGATATGTGAGTGATCACTGCATCAAGGAGAGAGTATGTTTCACGGTAGAGGGAAAGGAATCACCAAAGGTATTTGTAGCCCAGTTATCTTCTCATTCAGTTAATCTTTACGGCACTCGCAAAGGGGGCGTTTTTTGTAGTGAGTCGCGACTGCGAACCCGAGTAATTTAGCGGTCTGCTATCGCGGTATACTGTATGGCGTTGTCGATCAGGCGGACATCAAATTTATGCTGGCGGCAGCGGATAGTGAGAGGTAGGCACACACGGGACAGGGTAGTAATATGCAACAATATTAACTCCCAAGTACGGCAGTTTATGAAAGTGTGTGTAATAAGGTATAAATGAGGGGTATTATACAAAATGGCCCAACCACCTACTATCTTTCAGAATGTTTGCAGGGAAATGTAATGCAATACATTCCATAATAATTATTGACAATGAATAAAGTGAAATAAACAAAAACATGGGAAAAGAATAATAATAAAAAAATACCTCTAAAAAAAACAATGCAAAAATATGTCTGAACTGCTGCGAACTTCAAATGTTTGCCTCTCGCAGGAATTCAATGTAATGTTTTGTCCATTTATCGAAAAATTAAATTTTTGATAATTACCAGTATTTACTAAGAAATCCCCCGATATAACTGTGGAGAAAATTCTGTACTCGTAACCACAAACTTATAACATCTATTTATACTCGTAAATAGTTAAGGGGCAGGTACCAAATTATCGGTTTTGTTTCAGCCAATTGTAGTATCGGAGTCTGAGGTTATTGGCGATGGGTCACTAATAAATACAACTGTCAGTAACATATATTTATTGGGTTTATTCCTAAATAAGTAGTTTAACTGTACTAATAAAAATTTGAATAAACAAAATAAATTTCTTTCCACAGATTCTTCACGGCGACAGTTCAGAAGATTGGACGCTGCAGATAAAATATGTTCAGAAAAGAGACAATGGGACTTACGTCTGTCAGGTAAGTCTCTTGAAAGTATTTCAGTTTCTTCGGTAAATAGCCAATAAAAGGGAAGTTTATTAGATTAATTCTTAAAAAGATAAAGATTTTTCCGTAAATACATTTTTTTTTATTTTGATAGAAAGCAGCCTCCATGGTCGAGGGGTAAGGCTCTCGACTACGAATCCGAAGGTCGCGGGTTCAAATCCCGGCGTGCGCAAGTAAATTTTATTTAATTAATTTGTGTTGTTTCACAATTAATTAATTTAAAAATAATAAATAACATATTTGCGCACGTTCCAGAGTGGAAGATACTCTCAGTATCGCCCTGGTGAAAGACCACCATTCAGAATTGAAACGTTGCTTGAAATGGCTTTTAGCCGTGTTTGGTGACCAGATCTGAATAGCCAGATATTTCCCCACCTCCCTCTTCCACTTCTCCTTCCCTCCCCAATGCCTTCAGCCCCACAACATTCCCCAATTGGGAATGCCATAGTCTCACTGGCTCCAGACGGTTGGGAGCAGTTGGGACTCTTGTGCGGTATTCATGTAAAAAAAAAAAAAGTCACTTTGTGGTTAGACATATTTAATGAAAATAAAACAATAACTTTGTTTATAACCACGAGAATTTTATTTATTCTTATCTTCTCCAGTTCTTATTCTTATCTTATTCTTATCCAGTTTTATTTTTGTACCCTGAAGATGTTTATCTTAAGCGAAACCGGTCGGTCGTAATAAAATTAAATAAAATTCTCGTGGTTATAAACAAAGTTATTGTTTTATTTACATTTTTTTTATCCTAGACACGTTCTGTTTGCAGTAATGTTAGTTTTCATACTCATTTATTTAATGCTACCTTATACGAATAAGTTCTGTCAGAATCTACCTGCAAAAATAATTTATTTTTGTGTAAAACGACGGGAAAAGAAATGGGTTTTGGTGTAAATAATACGCATCCTTCCGGATAAAGGAAGGAATCAAGTTCTAGTCTTGGTCAAACTTATTTATTTTTAAGTGCCTTAATTCTTATTCAAATTGTTTTTATGTTATTTAAAGACATCGATTATTATTGAGCAAATGTAATTATTGCATAATTATATTAAGCCAGAGTGGAAGATACTCTCAGTATCAGAGTGGAAGATACTCTCAGTATCGCCCTGGTGAAAGACCACCATTCAGAATTGAAACGTTGCTTGAAATGGCTTTTAGCCGTGTTTGTATTTCCCCTTTTCCCCACCTTCCTCTCCCCTTTCTCCTTCCCCTCCCTAATACCTTCACTCTCACAACATTCCCCAATTGGGAATGCCATAGTCTCACTGGTTCCAGACGGTTGGGAGCAGTTTGAGACTCTTGTGCTGTATTCATATAAAAAATAAAAAAAAGCCAGGTCGAAAATTTGTAGTGCATTGGTAAAACAGATAAATTACATAATTTATTGATCATTACCTTGACGTAAAGTTTATAAACATAATATTGTATAACCAAAAGCCTGGAAGCTGTTCTAAGGATTTTGGTATTGTTTTCACAAATTATTTAAAGGTTATCCAATTTTAATCACAGTCCAAATTAAATCAAAATATTTTCTTCGATCCCGTCTTTGTCTATTCACAGAGGAAGGTCTCTGAACAGAAGTTTTCGGTGTATCGTTACAAAGGTCAGAGGGGGGAGGGGGGCGAGTGGGAGGGGGGGGGGGATTCGCCCTGCTCGTTTTCTTTTCCCACTCTTTATTATCATTATTTACATATTACCTCTCCACTGAGTTTGAAATAACAATATGAACCGGAATCAAATAAATTGTATGTGTTGCTCGTGGCTCGTGACTTCTAAAAGATTGTAGCACCGTTAATAATAATAAAAATTATATATATTCCGGAATGTGGGGAGGTTAGTGCAGTCCCATACTCGATCTTGCTTCTATGCTGGAATCTGAACTCTGGAGGGATTCAATGATGAGGATATTTCCGAATTTGTTTACCTTCTCCCTAAGTCTTCCCACCCGGGTTCTTATGAGGGCTACAAAGTCAAGAACTCGCCCCTCCGTGAGCATGTTGGAGGCACTGCAGTGTTTGGAAAGACTTCGCGCGATAAGCTTTGTTGTACTATACGCGTTCCATGCTGCCCTTCTTAAAGTTTGCCAACAGCTCGCATGTACAAAGATTTGTACAGAACGCAAGAAATGCTGTCATTTTCATGAGTGGACTGCAAAGCCGAAACCTTCTACTGATCATGTTTGACTTCACACTGGGTACTCGTCTTTGCCTATCAATAATATCATCGCCATCCATCAACCTAATAGTAATGACGTATCCCAGATATATATGTATTGACTTTTTCTACCACCTTTAGAAACTCGCCATTCAAGAAATCTGGTGGAATGCTTTTAGGACCCTGTCCATATCGATAATCAGTAGCTCTGTCTTTTTAGGTTATACAGCATGTTTGTACTGTGTGCGAACTCTTCACAGATATTTAGGAAGAAACGTAGTCCCCTTATCGACGAATGGAGTTAATGAAACGAGCAACAAGCATAAGCAAGCGATAGAGTTGCTACTCTAGAGCAAAATATTTGGTATTCATGTGGCGCCCATAGCCAAACCAAAATAAGTTTTGGCTATGGGCGCCCCACATCTGCCCTTATTGCTGATATCTTCATAGACTACTTAGAGAATAATATTTTGAACTGTAAATCTCCCCTGTTAAATAACGTGCTTTTATGGAAGAGGTATGTCGACGATATTTTATGTTTATGTTTTTATTTTATTTTTTATATGAATACCGCACAAGAGTCCCAAACTGCTCCCAACCGTCTGGAGCCAGTGAGACTATGGCATTCCCAATTGGGGAATGTTGTGAGGCTGAAGGTATAGAGGAGGGGAAGGAGAAGGGGGAGAGGAAGGTGGGGAAAAGGGGAAATGGACAGGTATGGCCAACTTAACTCCTTTCTCCTACTAATAAACTCCTTCCATAAGTAAATTAAATACACCATGAAAATTGGAATCAACACCACTTAAATTTTTTTAGGCCTTACGTTATCAGTTATAAACAATTCATTGTTTTTGTGTTTAATTCGTAGAACTCCATTTAATTTTTTAAATTTATTTACTTTAAATTTAATGTAAATCAAATTTAATAACGTTATTATTAGGTTCTGCAAGTATTAGTTATAAAAAATAAAATAGATTTTAAAATTTACCGTAAACCCACTTATACAGACATAAACATCCATAACATCTCTAATCATCCCACCTGCCACAAACTTTCCGCTTTCCACTCGATGATTCACCGGTTGGTTACGGTCCCGTTATCAAATGCTAATTTTTCAATAGAATTATCCATAATTAAACACATCGCAATAAATAACGGTTATCATGAAAACTTAGTCATTAACATACTAAATAAAAAACTAAAAAAAATGTCGTCAAAAAGTTTCTATTCAACAGTACCCCCTAATAATAATATAATAAATAATAATTATCAACCGTACCAATGGCGTAGAATTTTATATATCAATAACTTTTCTCAACAAAGCATTAAAAACCTTCCGTCAGAGATTAAACTAGCATTTTACACAGACAAAGGTATATGTAAATTTTTAATTAATGGTAAAGATAAAGAAGACAGTTTATGCCACTCGGGCATTTATTCACTTCAATGTAATGATTGCCCGGCGTTCTATGTATTCAAAACGTCTCGTAATGTTAATATCCGTGTAAAAGAACACTTAAGGTGTCTAAATAATAATGGGTTCTCCGAATTTGCTAACCATCTCTTAGAAACAGACCACACATTCAATAAAAATACAGGCATTAGTTTACTGCATAAAAATGGAACCGGCATTCGACTAGATAACTTAGAAGCATTAGAAATAAGAAAAGCCAAAAACACTAATAGTAGACTCATAAATAATCAAATAAATTTAAATAAAAGTCCAATCCTTAAATTATTCCCAATAAACAAAGTACACACCCTTCCCGGTCAGCAGGTACCTGCTGATCTCCCTCCACTCGCCTGTTTTTATTAATATATAACACATGTGTATCTTAGTTAGAAGTTTATTTGTATACTGCCATGAAGAAGCTACGGTAGTAGCGAAACCCGGTCGGCTAAAGTATAAATAAAAGTTAGGTTATCAAAGTTATTGTTTTATTTTTCAAATTATTAGGAACAAGTTAATTATAATAATTATGTTTAATGGTAACCAATTAATAAACTTTACGGAAGTCAAGTACCTGTGCCTGGTTTTTTTAAACACTGTACGGATATACATATTATATTAATATTTTTACTAAGCCATATTTAAAAAAATTCCCGGTTCTAACAATACAAGAATTATTTTCAAAACATATAATTTTCCCCTACAACATAAAAAACTTTTAACACCTCAGTAAACACTCACGATAGAACAAAACCTGCATATCATATATAAATAATTACAAGCAAATCGGAAAACATTCGTTTTTATCGCCTCCTGTTAAGTTTCAATTGAAGTATTTTATCTATTTGGAAACGATATTCTCTCGAGGACGAGAAGAAAGAACAATATTGGTGGGAAATAAAATAATATATCTATAAATATTTATGACGTGTTATTGGTTTTGGCTTTAAGAACAATGAAATTTGAGAATGAAGGGGAGATTTCTCAGCAAGAAATAGCCACCCGGTAACAAAGGCGGTGGGTGAACAGTAAGCCGGGGAGTCCCCTGAGCCCGACTCAAGCCCCTGAAATTTGATACAGGACCTTAATCGAAGCAAAACGTAGTCGGGAAGGATTACGAACTTTAAATATGACGTCATGTTCTGGGGTATAATAAACTCGCACGGGAGCTGTCATTATGTCATACGATGAGGAATACCTTCGAGGAAAAGATACTCTGTAATTTAAATTCGCGCTGGCATTTCAAATATTGAATTTGCTTAAGTGATTTCTTCTTTGTGAAGCGGCTGTTTACTCGACGCGCGGCGGTGAGGAAAGTTGTGTTGGCATTTATTTGCCGAAATTATGTTTTCCGTTAACTGTATCACTTAAAATTCTTGGAGAGTCATAAATAAATTTGGTGTTAATTAAAAGTGAGGTATGATTTTTAGATGCCGTTTTTTCGGCACTGACCTTGTGAGCGGAAAAATACACTCAACCGATATAAACCTTTAGGACACTCGGGTATCTTATTTAAAGAGAATTTCTTGAAATGTAACCATATTTGTACATAACTACAGTTGCATCACTACGTGCCTTGTCTTTTCCGATGGAGTGTGAAACACGATAATTTACAGGTAGGTTCATGGAAATAACGTTATTATTACAAGAAACAATCTACGTACATACGAGTACATATTAACACTTTTTTACGGTGCCAAATTATAAGGCGATCTACGGTGCGAGTTTCCCCATACAAATTCGTAACAATATTGCTTTTTAAGCCAAAAATAATAATTCAATCTATCAACAGTTATAAATGATGGTTGATTCTACTTCAAAATACATCTTAGGGTTAACATTTGGTCATAAACAATTTACTAAAGTTACTTTTACTGAATAAAATATAATTAAAATGTTATCAAATATTTGCTGCGCCCTCTTCAGGATGCATCCACGAGTTTCGTCGTGGGTTCATAAAGCTGAGTGATACGTAACTCAATCTTATCAATATTATTCAAAAATATTATCTTTTTTTAGTACTCAATTATAAACGCATTTTTTTCCTCGTAGCACCAACCAGTACCTATCAAACACATTTGCATAATTGTTTACTCTATAATATTTGTTTTTCTCATCTCCTCATAAGTACGTTCAAAATTTTTTTTTCTTTACTATTCTTCACATCTCTCTATATTTAATTATTATAGTTTTTTCTAGATATATTATATTACCAAACTATGTCAATATTAGCTTTTTCCCTTCTATTTTTGTGTCACTTAATTAAACTTATCAATTTGACTGTCCTAAAACGGGATTTGTTCCCAGTTGGGCAGTCAAACCTTTCTTACATTTTATTGTTTAATAATGTATGTTTCTCATAAATACAAATAAAAGTACGCAAATCGTATTTCCTTTATTCTTTTTAAAACCCGAATACAAATAAGTGATAAGTTACATGTGTCATTATAATATCGACGGATTCACAAATTATTGTTTGTATTTGTGCATGAGCAGCGAATAATGCTCGGATGGTTCCGGTCCTAGACACCTCGTTATAATATAAAGAGACTTAAATTAGAGAGGACAAACATACGAATGTACCCTTTTCAAGCGACCGAGAAGAATGAATTCTCCAAGGAAAATATTAGTATTCCTTTGCGAGTTCCTTTCTCTAAGTTGCTGAAAAAGGTTGGATGTTTTTGTCTTTTTCAATTTAAATCTTTTTACGTTTGTTATGACAAGATAACTGATCATTATTCCAACGTGGAAAAAGTCGTTGCCTTGACAACAGCCGGTTAAGGGAAACCAAAATAATGTCTTGGCAGTGATAGATTGTTTTTTTTTTACAAAAAAGAAAATATTTTCTTTCAACGGAGTACTCTCGGCGAACGAGCTTTGAATTGTTTCTCCTTTTTGTATTTTTTTCAACCTAACGTCTTAACATTGCGAATATTGTTTGGATGTTAACCCTTTTATGATGCACGTATATTGTAGAATAATGATTACATTTCACATTACATTGATTGCCATAATTATTTATTGTTTCAATTACTTATTGCCCAAATATATTTATGTTGTGATAGCCTATCAATGCTTCGCAATAGTTATTCAATTCCATTGGTTATTTCAAAAACCCAGTTTCCTTTGACTGACCATAGAAACTATAATCCAACTTAAAAAGTTCGTTTCTAGCTTGAATACAATGAAATGCCATATAAAAATATATTCATACGTTTCTAGCTTGAATACAATGAAGGGCCATACAAAAATATATTCATAGGAGTATTGCTGATGAATGTCTTGAATTTAATTATTTTTTTACTATTTTCGTAACAAAAACTTTCTTTAGTTCTACAACAGACATAAAGTGAGACAATTTGTTAAATATTTTCTACCAATAATTATAAGGAGGGGAGGGAGTTGGTTGTTTGTTCTGTATTACTGATGTATGCTATATAGTTTTTTGTTTAATTTGTAGCACTACACACCACTTTTAAATATATTTAACAATTAATTTAATTTTAGTAGTTTTGCTTGATTCATTCGATAAGTTCAAACAGTTAATTAGAAAATACCCTTGAACGCAAACACAGCTGTCATTTAATGACGATTTTTAAATTTAGAATCAATGCCCTCATCCAAAGTCATCTTGATTATGGATCTTGCCTGTTTGATTCAATATATTCTTCAAATTCTCATAAATTAGATAAGATCCAGCCAAAGTCTCTTCGTCTTATTCTAGGATTCATGAAATCTTCACCAATCAACTCAATGCAAGTAGAATGCTGCGAACCCCCCTTGCATATAAGAAAGCGATGCTTGGTAGAAAAATATATTTTCAAAACATGCTCGATAACATCCCATCCTTTGATTCCTAAACTTCAGTCTTTAAAGTATGATGTTATTTCAAATCCATTTTGGAAAAAACATTCCCCCCCTTTTCTATGACTACTATAACTCTTTCCTGGATATACCCTAGAGCTATAGCTATCATAGAAGCACTGCATCTTGTCAAATCGCACAATATTAGAAGCGCCTTCATTCTTTCGATTCGCTTAGCTCACTACAAAAAATATGTTCACCCCCACTCAATTCTAATAGCGATTCCCTAATCTTTTTTAAATTTTTTTTTTATTTAATGTAAATCAATTTGATTTACATTAAATTTAAAAAAATAAATAAATGGAGTTCTACGAATTAAACACAAAAACAATTAATAATTCCCTAATCTGACGATCTGCTCCTCTATTCCATTTCACTATCACATGCGTCAGTGGTCCTGGCTTGGATTCCAGGACACCTAGGTATTACTGGAAACGAAATAGCGGATTCCATTGCTAAGGAATCCACTGTTCACGGTCCGTTAAATGGTATTCCTGTTCCAGTTAGACATTATTTCCCTATTCTAAAAAGTAAACGCAAACTCCAATGGTCCTCTGAATGGAAAATAGCTTCTCTAACAAAAGGTCATCACTACCCATTAATACAACCGTTGATTCCTGTCAAGCCCTGGTATCATAAATACACTTGCATGCAAAAAAAATATATTTCCTCCATAAATCGAATGAGACCATCTCACACTTCTTGTCTTAGTCATCTCGCCAGATTCTATATCGCCTTACTGTGATAGTGGGTCAGAGGCCACTCTGGACCATAATTTCTTTGAGTGTCCTATCAATGACCAATTTCCAAATTTTATGCATGAATTGGTAAAACTTAAAATTGATCTCCCTACCAGTATTCCCTGCCTTCTAAGTCTCAACTCCCCCCAAATTAACAATTTATTAGCAAAATACATTTTTAAAAATGGCATTGAAATTTAAGTCATTTTAAGAACAATCTGTACAATTAAAATCTAACTGATTATACATGTGCGAAGATCGCCCTTAATGGGTGAAAACCAATAAAATAATAATAAAAAAAAATTTAAAAAAATATTTTTTTTACCTACAGAGAAATTATTTGAATAATTTTAAAAAAATCGGTTTTGTATGGAATATAATATAATATAATATAATATCAGTGGTCTAGGCGCACCCGTGGCTGCCGGCTGCGTTTTATAGTTGCTCCTGATTTATCTTGCAAATATTGGGAAGTTATTAATTTTCCCGGTGTCAAAATAGCATAAAATAACCGCAATAATTTTTAGGTTACATTTATAAAAATTTCATTAATTTAGTGCTGTCGTTTCGAGCTTAAATCAAGTTTATAACAAAAACCCAAATATTTCAAATATTTTGAGTTGAAGTCTGCTTCGTTCTTCCGAATTAACGCATCGGCATCGGTCACATCTGGCGGTCGGTCGTCACCACATGTAATAGTGAAGTGCCAACAGCTAATAGAAACGGCGATTCGGGCCACGGTGGTTGTAAAAAATATTGTATACAACCGGGAAGTGGGCTGCTGGGACCCCAACAAGGACACCGCCAGCTGGGGCGAGAACGAGCCTTTACCTTCGTCATTGAGATAGTGGCCAAGTTCCTCAACAAGCACGACTTTGACCTGATCTGCCGGGTGCATCAGGTGGTAGAGGATGGGTATGAGTTCTTTGCCAAGAAGCAACTGGTACTGCGGGGATTTCGATAATGGAGGAGCAATGATGTCAGTGGACGAAACGCTGAAGTGCTCCTTCCGGATCCTGAAGCCGACTGACAAGCGCATGGCGTACGTGAAGACCAACACCAAGCGTCCCGTCACCAATAAAGACAAAGAAGATTGGAAGAAAGGATCAGTACCTCCGGCCCCCGTCCTCACCCGCCGCCCAACTTTACATAACTCATTTGTATTAGCGTCTTGCAATATATCGTAAGGAATAAATACAGTTAGCTTCTTTTTTTTTTTTCAATTAGACATGTATGAAAACTTAGACCAAGCCGTATTTAATTTTGATAATCTAACTGCATCTCTTTATATGGTCTATAAATAATGTGTAATGATAGTGTCCAAAAAAAAAATGTCATAGATTTAATACAGGAATAATGTACGAATAGGAAGTAAGATTTGTACAGGTGAGGTTGTTGAGGTGATTTTTCACAAAAACGGCGCTATAAAAATCATCCGATTATTATTATTATTATTATAAGCTAGACGCTTGTTCATGTTCTTATGTACAATATAATGTAAGTTGGACTCTATTGACATGGACTTGAAGCTAAACACTTGTTCATGTTCTTATGTACAATACAATGTAAGTTGGACTCTATTGACATGAATTTGAAGCTAAACACTTGTTAATGTTCTTATGTATAATATAGTGCAGGTTGAACTCTATTGAATAGATATGTCTTGAAAAATTACACGGATCCATTTGTTTCGATTTTAGATACAGTTTTCTCATGTCGATGCCGCCTCCAGTCTTTTTTGGGAAAATTACATAGTGTGGTTTTTAGTTTTTAATCAGCTTTTCTTTGTTATGATAATGGATCGAACGCGGTTCGTTCGCTATAATTCGGCTCCAGATCAACCCCTTTAGTACTTTGATGGCCACAATTCCGATTAATAATCCTACCCGCACAGACATACAGCCTGGTTGACTGATGTACGACCCTCTTCATTTCTGTGGACGACTTTGTTCCTTCCATCACCTGTACCGCCACTGGAAGGACATCTTCCATCATAATTGGTCCAATACCCTCGGAATTCTTATCCTCCAGACAAGCTACATGTAAAGAGAACAAACCGATTTCATCCCCTCGTCAAACAACATTAGATTCTTGTGATTTTTGTGAAAGCCAGGTCGTGAATCTGACCCCCAAATCAAGAGCTAAAAATAACTACGCTTATTTCAAAGCAATTATTTCTGCCCAATCAATAGTACATATTATATATATATGTAAACAATACGAGATTTTTATAAGTCACAATTCTCCAGTATTTCGGAACATCCTGAACCTGAAATCTCTATCATTGGAGCTAACGCCATCCAAAGCCAGATATTCAGATATACTACATATCAATATACATGTAAGCAATAATTCGATATACATAATAAACACATGGTTTTTTGTTTGTTTGACAGGTTTTTTTAGAGAGGTCCTGACATCCCCATTTTTGTAGTTTGAATTTAATTTTTTGTTGGTTTTGCTTAGAGAAAAGGTTGGACTCCAAAATTCCGAAATTCGTGAAAGACCTGGGTGTTGAAAAACATAAAACGAAGATAAAAATTAATATATTTTCATATGAAGCGGTAACTTGGTGATGGGACATTATAATTTAAAAAATAAAACAATTATTTTTTTTAAAATCACTTTTATTTATACTTTAGCCGACCGGGTTTCGCTCTACCGTAGCTTCTTCAGGGCAGTATAAAACTAAACTATGAACTAAGATGCACATGTGTTACAGAATGATTCAAACAAGCGAGTGAAGGGCCAAGGGTGGGAGATCAGCAGGTACCTGCTGACCGAGAAGGGTGTGTACTTTGTTTATTGGGAATAATTTAAGGATTGGACTTTTATTTAAATTTATTTGATTATTTATGAGTCTACTATTAGTGGTTTTGGCTTTCCTTATTTCTAATGCTTCTAAGTTATCTAGTCGAATGACGGTTCCATTTTTATGCAGTAAACTAGTTCTTGTATTTTTATTGAATGTGTGGTCTGTTTCTAAGAGATGGTTAGCAAATTCGGAGAACCCATTATTATTTAGATATCTTAAGTGTTCTTTTACACGGATATTGACATTACGCGACGTTTTGAATACATAGAACGCCGGGCAATCATTACATTGAAGTGAATAACTGCCAGAGTGGCCTAAACTGTCTTCTTTATCTTCACCATTAATTAAAAATTTACCTTAAATATTGTTTCTGTAAAATGCTGGTTTAATCTCTGACAGAAGGTTTTTAATGCTTTGTTCAGAAAAAGTTATTGATATATACGATTCTACGCCATTGGTACGGTTAATTATTATTATTTATTATATTATTATTAGGGGGGGTACTGTTGATTAAAAACTTATTTGACGACATTTTTTTTAGTTTTTTTATTTAGTATGTTAGTGAATAAGTTTTCATGATAACCGTTATTTATTGCAATTTGTTTAATTATAGATAGTTCTAGTGAAAAATTAGCATTTTATAACGGGACCATAACCAACCGGTGAATAATCGAGTGGAAAGAGGAACTTGTGGGACTTGGGATAATTAGAGGTGTTATGGATGGTTATGTCTGTATAAGTGGGTTTACGGTAAATTTTAAAATCTATTTTATTGTTTATAACTGATAATGTGAGGTCTAAAAAATTTTAAGTGGTGTTGATTCCTATTTCCATGGTGAATTTAATTTGCTTATGGAAGGAGTTTATTAGTAGGAGGAAGGAGTTAAGTTGGCGCTCCGTACCTGTCCATATACATAAAATATCGTCGACATACCTCTTCCATAAAAGCACGTTATTTAGTAGGGGAGATTTACAGTTCAAAATATTATTCTCTAAGTAGTCCATGAAGATATCAGCAATAAGGGGGGATGTGGGGGGCGCCCATAGCTAACCCTCTTTTTGTTGATGAAACACATGATTGAATCGAAAATAGTTTTGATTTAAACAAATGTTAAAAAGGTGAGACAGATCATTAGCGAAATTTTTAGACGATATGGAATTTTGTAATAATTTCTACAACATATTTTTGCTTTCTGTTACGGGGATATTAGGAAAGAGGTTAAAAACATCGAATGAAAGTAATTTTGCACTCTTAGGAATATGTAAGTTTTTTAGGTCATCAATCAGGGTAAAGGAATTATTAATGGTATTTTTAGGGGAAAAGACTTTAGAATTATTAAATATATTAGTGATGTGTGATGCTATTTTGAATTTCGGAGAATTGCAACTGCGAATTACAAGTAATAGAATTGTTTAGATTGATAAGTGGATGAAAAATTACATTGGAAATTAGTGTAAGTAAGATATGGTTCTACGAGTTGATAGAGAATAGATTGAAATGCACAGATCATAGGCAAATATCACCTTTTGAGTTTGATCTGATTATATAAGGGTGGACTTACACAATTTTGGGACGGTCGTGGTTAGTTATAGAAGGAGTGGAGTCAAGGAGAAATTGGTTACCGCGCGCTCGTTACCAGAAGTAATTAATTTAAAGTTAAAATAAATGTTTTTTTTTAAATATTTATTCATTGTAGAAAATAATATTAACATAACCCAAATTGACCGGTCAGTTGTTGAGTTAGCATCGCGTTTGGGTCTCACCCAGGCGTCGTGAGTTCAATTCCTAAGCTGGCTAAGTCCTCCATTACGACACAAGCAACATCTTCCGCTTACTGTGATTGTAGTAGGAGATTTTAAAATATTGTCAGATTATTCGTAACCTGGGAATATTTGTCTTTCTTTTTAAAAGAAAAAAAAAAGAAAAAATGAAACATGATAACGGAAAAAATGACAGAAAATAAAAAGATTTCATTCGCATCTAGGATTGAAATTGAAATTGTTGATTAAGCCGTTGCCCGCATAGGCAGAGGTCCTGGGTTCGTATCTTTTTATTTTCTGTCGTTTTTTTTCCGCTTTCATGTTTAATTTGTGTTATCTTAATATTATTTTCTTCAATGATTAAATATTTAAAAAAATGAGATTTTTAAATATTAAATGATTTTCGTTTAAAATTAAATGTATTTATGTTTGAAATAAAATATTTTTGTTTAAAATTAATAATGTTTTAATTTATTTAATGTTCTCAAAAAAGTGATTGAAGTGAAGTGTTTGAAAATGCATAAAAATTAATAATAAAAAATATTAAAACCATGAAATTAGTATTTTGAAGTTTAACAAAATTCTGTTTCGGTTTTAAAGTAATAAAGGTCTTTTTAAATAATACCAAGTGTTCACAGTCTACGAAAGTAAATAATACGTTGTAGAAATAATTAATTAATTATATTACAGAAGGTCTAATGAAAGTGGTCAAAGTGCAAAAAATAATAAAATTTAAAAATCAGAAAATAATTCTAATCAAGAAAAAAAACTAAACCTTTAATTTGAATATAGCTTAACATTGTTTATCCGTTGAATTAAAATTGAATACGATAAATTAGTTAAAACATGATACATTAAAGCTCATATAAATGTACTTTAATTTTTAAATCAGTTTAAAATCATTATTAGATATAATATTTGGAATGAAAAACATTTAAATTAAATATTTCCGATTAAATGAAATTGATAAAATCAATTTTATTCCAACCGACAAAATGAATAACGAAAAATGCAAGTAAGAAATAACGCTAGTTCCTCGGAGCATCTTCCATTAAAATACCGGTAGAACAAGGACAGCATTCCCACCCGATGTCTGTGCTCCAAAGATTGCAACCCATTTGTTAAGATAGGCGAATCTATCAAACGGACCGCCCGTTTCTGCACAGAGTCAAGGTTTTTTTTCAGATATTTTGGGACTCCCGACCAGAGGTGGCTGCCAAATTCTACAATGGGGCGCACTTACGATTTGTACAGGGTCAGCAGTTGTGTACTATTAAAGTATCCACGGGCTCTTTAAAATACGCCCAGCTTCTGAGAGGCTAACTTTACTCGGGTTTCGATGGAGCCCCCATACCTGAGCTGGTCACTTAAGGTTACACCAAGCATATCAATGGAGGGCTTGTTGGGAAGATTGCTTCCATTAAAGAAGACTAGATTGTCATTTCGATCCCTTTTCGATGGAATCAGACATGATTGGGTCTTTGAAACATTAAATTCGACGAGGTTATTCTTACCCCAAGAGGAGACCCTCTCAAGGTAACCGTCCATTCTCTGTTTCAAAGCCCTCCGAGCCGTTGGAGTTTGTCTGCCCTTTGGGGGCTTGTCAAACAAAAAGCAATCATGGACTGTACTGTCATCCGCGTAACAATGGATTGGTGCACATGTCAAGAGGTCATTGATGTGCAACAAAAACAATGTCGGAGATAGAACCGATCCTTGTGGGACGCCAGCATTTATTCAATGCGAGGAAGAGATGAAACCATTATCTGCTGAACTGGCCCAATTAAATAAATCTAGTGAGCTTTCTGCGAAACATATTCCTGAATTAATCAACTCTAACCTGTAGTTTACTGTAACTCTAATTTTACTATCGCTAGGTCGTCTTTGGTTTTCTAACATGAAAATTATGTATATAAAAAAATATTTACCAGGGTTCAGGGTAGGAAAATGGTGAGGTTAAAAGACCATTACAAATACCAATAATTTAATGTAAATGATTAAATTAAAAAAAAAAAAAAACAAAAAAAAACAACAACAACCCGTAGTTCGCCTCGGAAAAGGAATCCTTAGAGAGAAATGTGAATATAATAATATATTTACAATGTAACATATTTTAAAATAATTTTTCAAAATATATAGATATATATATATATATATATGTAAGGCTCGTATATTTAATATATTTAGTGATTTAGGTATGTCTTTGTAATGTAATATATTATACTCTCATCAAAAGATAGGAATTCACTTTGTGGCGTAGGAAAAACTTCAAAAAATTTTTATATTAGAGTTAAGGAAAACCTAAGGCGTTCTTTAACTCTAATCTTAACTCTAAACAACCTCCAATAGGAGAGGGAACCAGAAAAACAAGAAGAAGAATTTTTTTCAAATATTGAAATATTTTTTATGATGCCAAATTTATGCATATTTAGCGCACAAGCAAAAGAGCACAAAAATTCGGGATTTTATGTCGAGTTTTCCATTGTTAGGGCTTCTACTCTCGCCGATGGGTTAAGTATTTTATGTCGGGTTTTTCATTATTCGGGCTTCTATTTGCGCCAATGGGTTAAGTATTTTATGTCAGGTTTTTCATTGTTCTGGCTTCTACACACTCCGATGGGTTAAGTATTGTCAACCTTCAGAACTGCCGAATATCCAGAATTTCTTCCAACTTGCATTTGATGCTATTGAAATTATTTTAGGTACCATGGTCTATTTTCCATCCGCTAGTAACGTCGTCATATTAACAAAAACAGTAATTCAATTCAATAGAAGTCACTTATCAGGGAAAAATAAGTTGAAAATCACGGAGCAATTCATTAACTCAAATAATGAAAGATATTCTCAGTATTGTCCTGGTGAAAGACCACAATTCAGAATCGAAATGTTGCTTGAAATGGCTTTAAACGTATTTGATGACCGTACCTGAATAGTCGGGTACTTCCCCACCTTCTACTTCGACATTTTATTCCACTTCTCACTACACTCAGCCGAAACGCATACCACAATTGGGATTACTATAGTCCCACTGGCTCCAGGCGGTTGGGAGCAGTTAGAATTCTTGTAGAGTATTCACACAAAATAATTTTAGAACTAGCTAACTCGACAATATTTCACAGAATTTTAGTTCATATTGTTTTTTTCTTTCGTCTCGTAGGTACTTCAGTTATTACCATGTTGTAAAAATACAGTATATTCATATTTTCTGCCCGCAGATATCAACTGGTGCGGGGATTCTGTCGCACAACGTGAACCTCAACATCGTCATTCCCGAAGCATTCATCCTGGGCTCCGGAGAGCACCACGTGGACACCGGCAGCGTCATTAATCTCGTCTGCATCATCGAGAATGTGAGTTCATACTCTTTAGTATAAGTTAAGGCGATCCAATTTACTTATTTTTTTTATTTATGTATTTTTATTTACATATTATTATTTACCTATTATTATTTACTCACTTCTTCTTGTTAATAAAAATATGGTTACCCTATGATTGTGGCCAATTGGAGTACGGATACTTTATGATAGTTATTTGGGTTACAATAAAATTGTTATTGTTTTAATCTATAAATGTACGGCCCAACTTAAAGATTTACTATAGATTTTATGGTGGTTTATAGTTTGAATAACTTCGGTATTATTTATTAAAGTTTTTTTATAATCTATCGTTTCAATAAATTGTAAAGCCGCTCATATCAACACAGGACTGTCCTAGTGAGATGAGTGGCTAATGTTTTTGTAGTGTTTTTTTTAAATTTAAGAATGAATAAAATCTAAGTAATGCGAAATCATGCAAATATCATGTGTTTTCGATTTGAATATTTGATTGCTTAGAAATATTATAAATACTTTAAATACTACGAGTAGAACTTACACATCTTGGCCTTTCCAATAACCGATAATTTTTTTGATAAGTCAATTTATCAGGCCTATAAAAATGTTTTGAAATGTAAAATCTCCTTCTTACGAACATTTTTTTGGACTTTGTGTATTATAATAATGTGTAAAATTATGTTTTTTATAATATGAATACTCTACATTTTTTAATAGTTGCGCCTGAAATACTTAAAACAAAAATAAAACATGCATTTTGGCGGTGTTTTTTGGATAAATAAAAAGAGGTTATTTTCGAAATGTGATTTTCAATCTAATGCTATCTGCATAAGGAATTTTAGCGTGTAATCAAATCCTGACGCAATACTCAAATAAAATGAGACTTCTAGTCTGAAAACTCTGAAACGTCATAACCGATATTAGAATAGAATATTGACGATATATGGTAGTTTTAACGTTGAGGGGTATTGTTATTTTATACATACTATCACTTTCTGTGATTTAATCTTTGTCAAACATTAGATATTGTAACCTTTATGGTTGACAAAACTATAGTAACTCTCCCTCACTGATAAAGGGCTGATACACAGGGATTTAAAGATAGGTAGGTTAGGTTTGAGAAAAAATTATTTTTGTTGACTAAGCCCGATGGTCTGTTGGCTAATACGGCCCGCGAGAATGCCGAATTACTTGGAATTTTTTCAGCGGAAAACTCAACTCTTCAAGATACGTAATTCACTCCCCTATTCATCCCAGATTGTGGGTTCCAAATGAAGGAACGTAAGATCTGTAAGAAGGAATTTCTCCGGATCTTGAATAAGTAGAAAGTTGATAAAACTAGCGGACATACCTGCCCTGGTCCTTAAGAGGTATGCTGCAGAATTAACTCGTCCTTTAATCCGGGCCTCTCCAAGGCTCACATAAACAAACTCCTTCCCACAGCCCCCTCCTTAAACCGCCTCACAACGTTGCCCAACTGGATAGCGATATAGTTCTCTGTACATACAAAGGTGCTCACATGAAAAAAAGATGCTTCTCAGTTCTTGTGCACATAGTTTACTAAATCATAATTTATGGCATACTTTATCGAAAGCTTTTGAAAATTCTGCGTAGATGCCGTCAACTTGTTTTTCATTAGTGAAAGATTCCGTAATACAGTTATGGTAAAGCAATAGGTTAGTAGCTATCAACCTTTCACTGCCGAATCCGTGTTGTTTCTTTTATTCTAATACTTTGAGTACTGATGGATAAATTACGTAGGGAACAAAACAAATTTGCGAGTACTGGATTGTATATGTACGTATATGGGATCGTAGTTTTGTTCAATGTCTTTTTGAGAATTGGGGTCATACATCTAGATTCCCAATGGTTGGGAAATTTCCAGAAGAAAGTAAGTGATTAGATAATATGGCGAGTGGAACTGATATTGCTGAGGCGAAGAGTTTGAGAAATATTGCCGGGATGTTTTCTATGCCAGCTGGTTCGTTGGGGTCAAGGGAAAGTATTTTATATAGGGAGGATTCCCGTGTAATGCGGTAATTCTGCACATTATGTTATGATGGTGTTATTATCTGATATGTCGTCTACGTATATGCTTTGGAAATGATCCACAAAACAAATATTGATGTCTGTACCTTTAATTTTTAATTTTTAAATACTCATGTTTTAATTATTGAATGTAGCAAAACCCGTAAAAATTAACATATCAATCGAATTAGCGCGTGTCTGGAGAACATCTCGAGAATTAAATGGATTGTTCACACAAACTGTCCGTCGAACGCACGAGTAAATAAGTAGGGTAAAGTATCATGCTGTGTAACATTACCGTGGTTATTAATCTATCCAAGAAACGAAAGGTGGGCTTTTTTTATATGAATACCGCACAAGAGTCCCTACTGCTCCCAACCCAATTGAGGAATGTTCTGAGGCTTAAAGTATTGAGGAGGGGAAGGAGAAGGGGAAAGAGAAAGGTAGGAAATACCTGGCTATTCAGATCTGGTCACCAAACACGGGTAAAAGCCATTCCAAGCAATCTTTCAATTCTGAATGGTTGGCTTTCACCAGGGCGATACTGAGAGAATCGTCCACTCTGGAACGTGCGCAAATATACTATATTCTATTTTAAATTAATTAACTGTGAAACAGCATAAATTAATTAAATAAAAGTTACTCGCGTATGCCGGGATATTAGTCCACGATCTTCGGATTCATAGTGGAGAGCCTCACCCTTGACCATGGAGGCCGTCGGGCTGGGGCACAAAAATGAGTAATCTGCAAGTATGTTGCCTATTACGTGCTGATGATGTGGTACTGATTGCTAACAGTGTGGAAGATCTGCAGTCCCTCATATCTAGGATGAACGAAGTATGTATGAAGAATGAGCTAATGATGAATGTAAGCAAGTCTAAAGTCATGGTGTTTGAAAGAGAGAGTGCGAAAACAGTGTGCAATATAGTTGTGAATGATCAATACTTGTAGCAGTTGGATGAGTTTGTATATTTGGGAAGTATGTTTACGAGAGATGGAAAGACTGATATTGATAAAAGGGTGAATGCAAGAAATTTCTTTAACGGAGGACTGAACATGGTTGGCCCGAACAAAAAGGTGTCGGAAGAAGCGAAGCTAGCAGTCCACAATGGAGTGCTGATACCAACCCTGATGTATGGCAGTAAGGCATGGAACTGACAGAGGAAGGATTAATGTAAACTGAATGCCGTAGAAATGAAAGCTCTTATGTGTGTAAAACATGATTGTTCGAGACGTGGCTGGTTGGCTGTCGGGCTCAGGTTGCATCATATCCAGGGACGGCATTTGGGTCGGAACGGTCGATGCCAGCTCGAGTGTAGGCTGGGTGGCTGTCGGACTCAGGTAGCAGCATATCCGGAGACGGCATTTGGGATGGACCAGTCACGGTAAGCTCGTATGTAAGATGGGTGGCTATCGGCCTCAGGTTGCGGCGCGGCATATCCGGGGACGCCATTTGGGTCGGACCGGTTGCTGCAAGCTCGGGTGTAGGCTGAGTGGCTGTCGGGCTCAGGTTTCAGCATATCCGGGGACGCATTTGGGTCGAGAGAAATGTTGATCGTAGAGCTTCTCGGCTGGGATATTGCTCGGGCAGGGCCTGTGGCGGGAATGCGAGACGTACCTCCGGTTACAGGTTTTATAGGGCAAACGGTAGGTGTTTTTCTCCGAGGTCATTCAACTGGTACGTGTTGTTTTTGTTTACTTTAGGGCAGTTGTTTACCTCATTGTCATTCACCTGCTACGTGATGTTTTTGCTTTCTTCTAGATATGTTAGTTTGTTTACTCCAAGGTCTATAAACTGGTACGTATTGTTGTTATGATGGTTTTACTTCAAGATATGGGCCGTTATGTACGCAGAGGTTATTCAACTGCCACTTGTTGTTTTGGACGAAGTTGGCAGGTGGTCACACAGGTTTTAATTTGCATGTATTTTGTTTATGTCTTTGTCTGTTTGGATCGGTTTGCCCTATATAGCCCGTTTGATACAATGATCGTGTAAAAAATGTTGAAATTTCTAAATAATGCATTGCAATAAGCGTAAGGAGTAAGATTAATAAAGGGACACATAGATTGCTTGGGCATGTAAAGCAAACGAACTATGAAAGGATTGCAAGGAGAACATATTTATTTATTTAACTTAAAATAGAATACATGTTACATGTATTCTAATATGAACATATCTCCACACAATAAACTATTATAATTCAAACTTTCAAAATTGCGCCATACGTATTTCGTCACTTATCTCTTAAATTTCAAAACGTTTTCCTCTTATTTTGTATTAGCCGCTATTTCTTAGAAGTTCTTCATGGCTCTATATAGTAATGAGTTTTGCGATTTTGTTTTCCTTCGAAAGAGAAGTCTTATGTCATTGTTTCTTCTTGTAGAGTAGTTATGTCTCTGTTGTTTATTAATTTATCTCAAGAATTCAGAATTTTGTTGCCCGTGAAACATTTTAGAGCGAAAATCTATTACATTTAAGTGTATAATAAATAATTCACTATACATACGGCGCAAATGTGAATGGAAGAAGAAGCCGGGATGCCAAAGGAAGACATGTAACGATCAAGTGAATCAAATTCTTAAGTCGGGCCATGTCAGAAGTCAGAATAATAGAAAAGAATGTATGAGTCGATGTATGAATGAGTTTGAAATAAGAAGTGTATGCCAAGATCGAATTCTTTGGCGGTCCCATGATGGTTACTCAGCTAGTCTTTTTTAATGGAAGCAATCTTCCCAAAAATCCTCCAATGATATGCTCGGTGTAACCCTGAGTGACCAGCTCAAGTGTGGGGGCTCCATTGAAGCCAGAGTAAAGTTAGTCCCTCAGAAGCTGGACATATTGTACAGAGCACGTAGATACTGCAGATAGTGTACAACTGCTGATTCAGTACAAAATCGCAATCGCAAGTGCGCCCCACTGTAGAATTTAATAGCCACCTGTGGTCCGGAGCCCCAATATATCTGAAAATAACCCTTGACTCTGTGCAGAAACGGGCGGCCCGTTTGATAAATTGGCCTATCTTAACAAACGGATTGCAATCTTCGGAGCACAAACAATAGATGGGGATGCTGTCCTTATTGTATCGGTATTTTAAAGGATAATGCTTTGAGAAACTAGCATCATTGATCCCTTCGGCACCGGTGCATAGTCGGGAAACACGCCAAACGCGCGCCCAACATTTGAACATGGTTGACATTTGTCACATGAGAACGGGCGCTTATACCACTAGTTCTAGTGTTCAACAGCTGTGTTTCCCCCATCCTATAACATGGGTCTCTTAAATACCCAAGTTCACTCCTTCCTATCCTCTAATAGACCTGAGGGAAATAATTTCTTATTGGAAATAGTTACTGTAAAAAAAAGTTACTTTATTTGTTAGTAATTCATCACTTTTCTTCAAGTTCGACATTTTGCATCAGACGCAAACTTTCACCGCGGGAGGATGGAGCACGTATTAACTTTTCAATTATTAGCACCTAATCTAATTAGACCGGTACCTCATGAAAATGGCTGCAAATAATGAAGAGACGGCAGTACCGCCATCATCTATAGGGAACGCTGATTCATCATCCAATTACCAATTTATTCGCTATTTTGCAAGCAATGCTTCCAAACTTAATAATTGTTGGCTCGGAAAAAACGTTCCACCATGCTTTAATTTTTATATTATCATTTTCATTATCGGATAAACAGCCGCGCTTGCTAAGTAAGTCTTGCGCCACGAATACATGGAATATCCTATTTTTATTTTTCACCAAAATTGCTGTACTTTCCGATGAAATTTACGAATTCTTAACAATATATTTGACCGCTCGGGAGATTAGATTCTCAGGAAGTATTCGGTCAATTGCAGGAAGGTTTTACCAAAAAGTTAACAATACTTTCATTAGCTATCGTAAGAACTTTTGAGTAAGAGTTACCTCTTTTGAGCGTGCGGATATAAAATTAGCAATATTTGTACCTTATTTCTCGTTTCTATAAAAATGCAAAAATTTAATAAACGAATAGAAAACAAAAATTTATTGAAATAAAATTACTAAGAAACATAAAAAATATCGAAATGAAATAGAAACAATTTTTACAATTTTTTTAATAAACTAAATAATTAAAAATATTCTTTGTTTACACGGATGTGATCGGAAAACTCTTTGTAGTTATACTTTTAATTTGAGGTGTTTCTCCTCCTTGGCCAGCGCGTGAAGCCTAGCCCTATCCTAACATCCGAGTGTTTCCGATTTTCATAATTTTCACGGATTTTTCCCACTGGGACGGTCAATTTCCTCAAGATTTTCCTTAATTTAATTATAATTATTATTAACAATTATTAATTTGTGTAATTTTTATTTCGAATTATTGGAAAAACAAGATCTCATTTTGTGGTAACCCCTATTCTTTGTAGCGCAGATAGACTCTCGCATACCATTGACAGATTAATATTCCTAGCAAGCCTATCTTAGACTTTGATGTTTTAAACTCTCTATTACGACCCTAGTATGTAATTTACGTTAATTTTCTATAGTTTCATTAGAATTTTCCTAACTTTTCCCCTAAATTTTCTATTTTAACTTATTGTGAGTTTTAACGGAAAGACTTAGCTTCTGGGCTATATTAATTGCAACATTCCTGATCGATTTAATACGACGTGGTTACATTTTCAAATTTTGGTATACATAAATAGAATGATCATAGTATTATCGCCTTTCTTAATCGTACTAAGTGTTATTCTACATGGATTAGTTTCAAAAATTTTCATGGTTAGGAGGTACAGTTTTACTTGTTTTGGCGCCATCTCCATCCTCTCCTAAATTTGGAAAAAATTACATGATTAGGTTTTAGTTTTGTCAGCTTTTGTTATAATAAGTGATGAAATACGGTTTGTTTTTAAGCAATTCGGCTCCAGACCTACGCCGACAGCACTTGGTTGACCACGTTTCCGGTTGGTAACCCCCTATTTACAGACTTACAGACTGAACGGCCGGTATACGGTACCTCTTTAATTTCAGTTCGTGCCATGTTCTGAATTTATCCTCTATACCGCGACGGAAAAGGACACCTTCCTTACTCATGGGCCCAAGACCCTCCGAATTCCCGTCCTCCAGAGAAGCTACATTTAAAAGAGATAAAACCGGTTTTATCCCTTCGTCAAACAACATTAGATACTTGCAATTTTTGCAAAGTCCGGGTTGAAAGGCCGTCCCCCGCATCAAAAGTTCAGAAACAATCACGCTTACATTCTCAGCAACTGTCTCTGTCCAATCGATAGTATATATCATATATATATATATATATATATAATCACCTCTTCCCGTACTATGTTGATCTAGTAAGATTTACATGACCTTTGTTGATCTACCTTTAACACCGTTTATCTTGGCTCCGGTGGGATACATTTGCACGAGTTGGCAACAGTGCCTTAATCATTACCAAGGTTGTCAGTTTGCAACTGACCCCAGTCGGTATGTTAGTCATCAAAATATAAGAAATTTGCTCCAGTTTAACGGTTATTATTTATTCATTTACTCTCCTTTCGTTGCTCCGATTGATGTATTCGCAGTTTCTAGATACAAGTTGATCTAAAATGAATGTGTATTCAGTTTCCAGATACAAGTTGATCATATATGTTTTATTAATTTATTCTCCTTTCGTTGCTCCGTTTGATATATTCTCAGTTTCTAGATACAAGTTGATCTAGAAATTAATATGTATGTAGGTACAACGAAGATTGTAAACATGGGTTGAGGCGTGCGGGGAGAGAACGCTAACCTACGAATTCTCTCAGGCCTACAGTCCAGCCGCCGGCGTTGTTCACCGCTGAGCCCGGCTTTTCGGTGGGAGGACATGTTGCTTTTTAAATATCACCTTTAGCGCGCTGACAAAATGCAATTAATTTGAGAACAATTTCTCTTATTCAAAATGATAAGATGGTATTATTTTGGATAATTTATTCTGTTAAAAAAATATGTGGTAATTGTTTTTAACAATCGTATAAGTTACAAAGGAATAAAAATATTCCGTTCAAAGATGAACAATTAACTTTATCAACGAAATAATAATATGAACCTTTCTAATCACAAGCATCTGTTTTATTGAGGTAGGTTAGAAATAATATAGTTTTATTCACACTGTGTTTTATTGGCGATATCAAAAATTATTTTTACGCGAAATCTTCTTATGAGCGAGTAATTGTGATATTTTCTCATATATTAAAAAAATATTTTATGTTTTCTTCAAATGATTGATAACTTTGTGGAGTCATTATTAATTATATAATTAAATATTTTATGGTTTAATCCAAGATAATACTAAAAAAATATAATTATGTAGTTATAAGAAAATGTGTTTCCTACTAAAAACAATCCCATGACCTTTTTTGTACTATTATATTGTATCAAAAGCATTCGCTTGTAAATGGACACGAATTTACCCTTCTTGGTATATAAATACCAAATATAGATGAGAATTAGATAAAAACTTTTTAATTATCTTACGCTGTCAACTTTTAATTATATTAATTTATATTAATTCTAATTATTAATAGTTTTAAATAATAAAACACTTAATTTCTAATACCGTCCCCTTTATAGAATATAAAAAAAATAGAATATGAACTATTTACAACCACCTTACTTTAGAGACAAACTGTATTACAATAAAAACTTCCACACATACCATACAAGAAAGAAAGAAGATATTAGACAAAAAAAAATCCCAAACACAAAATTGTTTACTGTAACAGTACCTATAAAGGCATCAATTTGTATATAGCTTAGTAAACACTGAATTAAAAAAAAAAGGTACCTAAATTAAGACTATTGAGAGTAGGATATAAAAATTATGTATGCATTAAGTATTGAAAATAAGCAATACGTAAAAATTTATAAGTTTATATTAGACCGCATGAAGTGGAACTATTTTAAGTTTAATAAATAAAATAAAATAAATGTATAGAGATTTTATTGTCTGTTAGATAAGGTAATTTGAGTTTCTTCAAATTAATCTTACAGTCTATTTTCAAGCACCGACTTGAGCATACGTTCAATTTATTTTTTATTCATTTATTCTCCTTGAGCATACGTTCAATTTATTTTTTATTCATTTACTCTCCTTTCGTTGTTCCGATTGATGTATTCGCAGTTTCTAGATACAAGTTGATCTAAAATGAATGTGTATTCAGTTTCTAGATACAAGTTGATAGGTTTTTTTTACTAATTTATTCTCCTTTTGTTGCTCCGTTTGATGTATTCTCAGTTTCTAGATACAATTATTCGTTAGGGTGTACCAGTGGGTGCATTGCCGTGATATAGTTTTTAATGGATTTTCATATTTGTTTATCTGTTA
This sequence comes from Halesus radiatus, assembly GCA_022606495.2. Lineage (NCBI taxonomy): Eukaryota > Metazoa > Arthropoda > Insecta > Trichoptera > Limnephilidae > Halesus > Halesus radiatus. The sequence goes on along the minus strand of JAHDVE020001908.1, from coordinate 57,202 downwards.
CTAGAACACAGTGGGTGCAATAAGCCGTGATATAGTTTTTAATGGATTTTTCATATTTGTTTATCTGTTACTTAGGTGTACCAGTGGGTGCATTGCTGCATATAGTTTTTAATGGATTTTTCTGTTTGTTTATCTGTTACTAGGTGTACCAGTGGGGTGCATTGCCGGATATAGTTTTTAATGGATTTTCATATTTGTTTATCTGTTACTAGGTACCAGTAAGGCATTGCCGTGGATATAGTTTTTAATGGATTTTCATATTTGTTTATCTGTTACTAGGGTGTACCAGTAAGTATTGCCGTGATATAGTTTTTAATGGATTTTTCTATATTTGTTTATCTGTTACTAGTGTACCAGTGGGGTGCATTGCCGTGATATAGTTTTACTGGATTTTTCTATATTTGTTTATCTGTTACTAGGGGTGTACCAGTGGGGTGCATTGCCGTGATATAGTTTTTTATGGATTTTTCATATTTGTTTATCTGTTACTAGGGGTGTACCAGTGGGGTGCATTGCCGTGATATAGTTTTTAATGGATTTTTCATATTTGTTTATCTGTTACAAGGGGTGTACCAGTGGGGTGCATTGCCGTGATATGTTTAATGGATTTTTCATATTTGTTTATCTGGAACATTAGGTGTACTAGTGGGGTGCATTGCCGTGGATATAGTTTTTAATGGATTTTTCATATTTGCTTATCTGTTACTAGGTGTACCAGTGGGTGCATTGCCGTGATATAGTTTTTAATGGATTTTTCATTTGTTTATCTGTTACTAGGGGTGTACCAGTGGGGTGCATTGCCGTGATATAGTTTTTAATGGATTTTTCATATTTGTTTATCTGTTACTAGGGGTGTACCAGTGGGGTGCATTGCCGTGATATAGTTTTTAATGGATTTTTCACATTTGTTTATCTGTTACTAGGGGTGTACCAGTGGGGTGCATTGCCGTGATATAGTTTTTAATAGGATTTTTCACATTTGTTTATCTGTTACTAGGGGTGTACCAGTGGGGTGCATTGCCGTGATATAGTTTTTAATGGATTTTTCATATTTGTTTATCTGTTACTAGGGGTGTACCAGTGGGGTGCATTGCCGTGATATAGTTTTTAATGGATTTTTCATATTTGTTTATCTGTTACTAGGGGTGTACCAGTGGGGTGCATTGCCGTGATATAGTTTTTAATGGATTTTTCACATTTGTTTATCTGTTACTAGGGGTGTACCAGTGGGGTGCATTGCCGTGATATAGTTTTTAATAGGATTTTTCACATTTGTTTATCTGTTACTAGGGGTGTACCAGTGGGGTGCATTGCCGTGATATAGTTTTTAATGGATTTTTCATATTTGTTTATCTGTTACTAGGGGTGTACCAGTGGGGTGCATTGCCGTGATATAGTTTTTAATGGATTTTTCATATTTGTTTATCTGTTACTAGGGGTGTACCAGTGGGGTGCATTGCCGTGATATAGTTTTTAATGGATTTTTCTTTTTACACCGGGGATTGAAGCAATATATACCAATGTTGATGATTAGTGGGTGTCTTTGTTTTTCCGGGATATTTCCGCGTTTTCTCCATGTTAAACTTTACTGGAATTCTCCGGAGATCATCAAGTCGCATTGTTGTATACTGGGAACTCATTTTCAAAATACATTAATTACACTTGGTATGGTGAAAATCTCTAGCCATTGATGGCAACTGTTAATCCATTAGAAAAACAACAACTTCTTTACACTTTGTGAGCAATTATAATCTGCCCCTGCAGCAACAGAAACTATGGAGACGTCCTTTTCATTATTTTTTAAATTGTATTTTCAACGTCTATTTATCCGTAGAAAATAAGTATCACTTTTTGATATATATATTGAAATACGAGTATATCCGACATTTTAATATTATTTTTTATAAATATCACGATATTTTCGAACCCTGTTTTAAACTGTCTCATTTTTTCAAAACATGAATCAAATTTTTAAATTTATATTACGGTATATTATATACTCGTACGTAATCGAAACCCTGTGACGTATTAGACAGTAGAATACACAGAAAACACAATAAATTAAGAAATTGATAAAAAAGTTTAATATTACGTTAATTATTAATTTTCTTCCAAGATTTGTTAATGATTTTTTCCCCCGCAGATGGCGGCGCCGCAAAAAACCTTTAGTCATAAATAAAAACGGAGAATTTATGAAAATGGTAGAACCTTTAGTGGAGGAATAATAGTATGTCTTTAATTTCCAAACGAACATTTTTCATTGCGCAAAAATTACTAGCTGTGCAGTGTTACCATTTCACAGCTTTTAGTGAAAACGGTATCCGGAGGTGTGGCTTCGCGTAATGTGTTCGGCAAAAAAACTAGTTTGAGGAAGTCAAATGTATTGCCATAAGTCAGGTTGCAACTACATAAAGAGTACAAATTTGTTAAATAGAAACAATTTAATAAAAATATTCACAAATTTATGGAAAAAATACAAATTGAACAGAAATTTGTAGCATTTCTCAATGATTTCTTTTCCTTATTATGTTTTTTTTATAGGGTAGGCACAGATTTTCAGTCTACATGGACTGGGCGCCAATACCCTGTACTTCCACATGTAGAATTGAGTATTATTGCGCAAGTTGTTTCGGTGGTAATAAATGCAGAAATCAGATTATTTTACGAAAAAAGTCTGGAATTTTGATAATTAACCTCTCTCTAAAAATTTCCTTAAAACTGGTAGTGATTCAATCCCCAGTTGAAATTCTAAAAAAACTAGATACTATTGAGTTGGATTTATCCCTTTTCAAAAATATTCCATTCACGCTCAGGTTTTAGCAAATGTTTAGAAAAATCTGCAATATGGCAGTTTCAATAGGTACTGTCTATGTATGAAGGAGTCAGGAGCAAGGAAGTGTTACCTTGTTTCCCAGCTTGTTCTTGGCGTAGTAGATAATCTCGTTGGGGATTCTGGTGAAGGGGATCTGGCGGTCCAGCGGGATAGTGCTCCACATGGGCAGCCCGCCCTTGGGCACGCTGTAGGCGGGCAGCGGGATGGAGTCCACGAGGCGGTTCATCTTGGTAGGCTTGCGGGTGGACAGCATCTTCATGTAGTCGATCTGAAACGAGGTATTCAGAGCATTCTTAATTTTCTTATTAATTTGATGTAGATTAAGTTGTACGAGATAATTTCAGCGCAAAGATTTCGCTTGAGATGAGTGGGGAACTTCAGGCAGTAACGGATTTGGTAGGTAGATAGATACATAGAGCGTCGGCGCTACAATCCCTTGGAGAATTAGCAGCCCCCAGGAAACGCCCCCAATCTCGACTGTCTCATGCTGTTTCCTTTTTAATATGATTTAAAATATTTCAGTTTTTTAAATCATACCATGGTGCAAAAATATTAAAATTAAAAAGTGTGACAATATCCCAGAATGCGTTTAAAATGTACCAGTCTGAAAAGGCCCGTAAAAGGGTGAAATCTGTCCAGTTCCAGATAAAAAAATTGAATAAAGTTTTTAGGTTTTTTAACCATAAGATTTGGTATTTCGTATTTGGGACCACAGTGTTCAAAATCAAGAACCTAATACTGGCCATAATACAAGAGACGAAAAGAGATTTTAGATTAACTAATTTAATTAGAAATTTTAATGAAGCCTACTTACCTTTCTCTGCTTCTCTTTTTCCACTTTCGCTTTCCGCTTTTCTTCATCAGTCGGCGGTGGCGGTGGTGTTTTCTAAAAATAAAAAAATAAAATATATTTTGATATTAAAATCGTATTTTAATAAAAAAATATTGTGTATGAAGATAGATTAGCCAGATTGAGGCAGATCTCGTCTAAACACAATTAACCGATGAGTTTGTACAACATGCCATGAACTAAATACAGGGAGATAAGATAACTTATCTACTGCTTAACCAGCTGTGAGTACAGCATCACCTAAAGGTTGAATCACCGGTTTCAATAATCTAATACACACAATTTTACGAACAATTCGGTCATATATGGTTTTATCAGACAATAAAATAATGTAAAAAAAAAAATAGTAATAAATTCGTAGAATAGACGTAATATAAGAATAGGAAGTAATATTTGTACAGCGCCCCTGAGGTGATTTTTCACAAAAGCGGCGCTATAGAAATGGTCCGATTATTATTATTAATAGACACGTCTCAAGCAGCTAATTTTAACAGATTTTCGACTTTCACCCTTTTTCTGCCATTTCCACGCCTCACTGCCATATCGGATTGGTCTTCCGGTAATTAGACTGTTATTTTTTTATTAGCGACTAGCGCCCTTCTTTCAATGTCCTTATCAGCATTTTTTTTTTCAAACAGATCTATACAAATTTTTGAAATATTTACATGTTTACTGGGTTGCATAAAGCAGTGAAGTTTTCTCTTAAAAATGTTTTTGTAATATTGTTAGTAGAAGTGAGATAAAAAGTTCTCTTTATCAATATTCTAAGAAATACCACTAAATCAAATTAAAAACATATGCTTAGAGGTATAACGTACAATCAAAAAATAAAATTAACCCATCATACAATAATGTAAACAAAATTGTGTCGGACATCTTGCCGCCTCTTTAGCTTTAACTGCAGAGGGAACGGTAGGAGTGCTACCTCCCCTCCCAGCCCCGCTCCGTAGATTGGGATCAGCCGCCTCATACAGTTCGCCTGTGTGCCAGATTACGTCTGGTACAAAAATGATAAAATATAAACAAAACAAAAAAAAGTAAATAACATAATTTGAATGAAAAATGAGAAAAGCAAAAGATCTATAACACGGGCAGGGTGAGGAGTTCGTAATCAAAATTGTGATAAAATTATTCCAGGAATGCATTTGGTAAATTGACCAGAGGGCCAAGTCTGTATCTTTTGCGTCAGCTAACGCAAGTTAAATCCAACACATTTTGACAGTTTGGTGGTCTGTATCGCGATAGCAATTTAAGTTTGCGTTTACGTTTGTAGACAAATTCGTAATGCAAACCCAAAAGCCGACGCTGCGTTTATGAAAACTGTCAGAATTTGTTGTTTATGGCTGATTTTACTTGCGTTAGCTTACCTAAATATAGAGACTAATAGCCCCCAGAGGATATATGGAAAATATCAGCTTCTGAAAACATGTTACTGTATTCTGTACATGTTCTTCCGAAAAGCGAATGTTGCGTGTAGTCGTTTTTGAGTGAGCGATGTAGAATAGTTGGTTTGAGCATGTGTTTCGTTCTGGACAGTGGAAATTAATATTTTCTGGAAGGTAGTAATTGTCAACAGCGTTGTTGATGATTTTGAATAGGAATTTTTCGTCAGATATCGAGTAGTTCTTATATCTTCCAGTGATGATAAGATAATATCATCTTATAATCAATAATAGTTGTCAGATCAAAGCTATTCGTTTTCTAGGAATGCTTCCCGCCTCCAATGTCTAAATATTATGATACTGTGACAGGCTTCTCGCTGTTTTAATGTTACTGTTATAGATCTCGGGTGTTCGCTATGTATATCAGAAGCCAAATAATTATGGCTGTTATTAGAATTGTTCAGAACACAGAGTTGACATGAAAATAATAAAGTCGTAAAGGCACCCACTTAAAAAAAAAAATTGAATACTTATCGAAATTACAAGTACATAACACAGTAAAGTCATTAAATATTCGGGAAACAAAATTATATGAATTTTAAACAGTAAACCGTCTTTCAAATTAAATAATAAGATTAGCCTGAAAAACTCATCCAAATTGAAAAAACCTTCCGAGAAAAGATAAATGTCGCCGACAGGACTCGAACCTGCACCCTTCTGATTGCCGGTCAGATGCTCTACCGTTGAGCTACGTCGGCTTATCGCAAACCCGCCAAGTTAATCAATATATACTAGTGTTTCATTCAATAATTACTGTTTTTATTATATTTCACCTGTAAACAACCAACTTTATTAGTATGAGAAAGGCTTGTAACGGCTAAATCCCTCAATAGATGGCGTCGAGACAAATTGTTACCCTTTGCGCTATGCACAAAAATCTTGTCTTAAAAACTTTAGTTTATCAATTAATAAATAATAAGAGTTACTGCTAACATTTAAAAAACTTTAAATTAAAATCACTTTGGTACATTATGAAATCTTTCATATTGTGTCGACTTTATCGAAAATCCCTTCAACGTGGCATTAAATGAAAAAAGTGAACTGTGCAGGTTTAAGTCAACAATATTTGCACACGGTTGACATTTGTGACATGAGAATGGGTCGCTTCTACGATTCATTCTTGTGTTCAACAGCTCGGCTGTGGAATGAACTACCGGCCTCTGTGTTTCCTCCATCCTATAACATGGGTCTCTTCAAGACCCAAGTTCACTCCTTCCTATCCTCTAAAAGACCCTCCACACAACATCCCCAAAGATGATATAGGCCTTGAGGGAAATTTTTTCCCTCAGGGTCTCCTGTGTTGAGTTACTGTAAAAAAAGTCATTTTTTGCAAGTCACCAGATCCCAGTATTTATAAGCCATAGCTTCTAAGATGGAATAAGTATGTGTGAATTGCATTTCTTACTATTAAATTTAGGGATAATTGAAAAGCATTCTTTGGTACGATTTTCCACAAAATTCTGTAAATTATAATTTTACTACTAATTTAATATCCTGTAATCTCATCCAGAAACTTCACAAAAATCTTTGTTTAGTTTAGGATGTATTCGTCTAATTCTCTTTAATATAATGAGGGAGAGCTTTTAACAATCCCCGCATTTGTTGTATTTACGAGTACATCCATAGTTTAGTCCTGGATATAACAACAGTCGTAGCTATAAGAACACCTTATCTCTCCTGCTTGACAGGAGCTTTATTTGACAACTACAAGATTTATGGCCCGAACTTTCGGACGTCCGAGTGATCCGGAGCAATCCACCCTTTCCGCCGTGAGTCCCCGGAAGTTGACACAGAAAGCATCCACAAAGCACTCGAGATGAACAGAAGGCAAAAGTTCGGGATCACCTCCGCCTATCAACCAGTTCATTCATTCTTATTTGGTAAACTTGCAGCTTCGGAAATTCTTCGGAATCTTTAGCAAACTTTCGTTGACCATTATAAAGTTTGGAACGTTATCTTTGATCCCCCGTGTTGATGAAATGCCACGTGAAAAGAAAAAGCTTCCTACGTACTTCTTATCAGTTTGAAACATTCAAGATTTGTCAGATAGTAGCTCTCTGAAAGCAAAATTATTATTTTATCATTTTATTAAGTGAGATGTGGAGTAATCCGCTGTCCAACCCAAAGGTTCTATTCATCGTTTTTTTTAACTCAAAAATATGATGTGATAGTAGAACGATTTATGGTGCTTTCAAATAAATATGTACACAATTAAGAATTATTTAGACGTACAAAAATTTAAAAAAAAAAAAAAAAATTCTAAAATCATCGGATACCGAAAGCTCTGCACCAATTTTCATGAAATGAAAAAAAAAACTTAATTTTTACATGCACACGAACGTGTTCATCATTCAATTAAGAAATAATAAAAAATACAGAAATAACATATTTGTATTTGAAATCATATACAAGGCGGCAAACGTATTTTTGAACAGTAAAAATAGTGCAAAGTAGACCCACTTTACAGTACTTGGTGTTGCTTTGGGGGCGCTAATTTAAACATTCTTACTACAAACGTTGTATGAAACAGCAAAAACTATCGAATAGTGAACTCTGGCATAAAGAGATTTGTACGGAATTTGCTATTTGGTATTCATAGATCAATTCACCCGTTTTCAGCTGTCAATGTCATTACCACAATGAACTATGGAATTTACAAATATCGATTTTGTTTATTTCATAAGTGTTTGTCATTAAATAAGTTAGTTTAGTTATTATTAAATCGTTTTGTTCAAAATCAATATTTTCCATCAAGTTTTTTGCACTTTGTAATGGTCGTACGTCGTACCAAATATGGGCTTAACGACGTTAAACGAGGGACAGCAAAACATGATTTACATTGAATTTATCTTCGCACTTAAACGCTAAATTGCAGCATCGGGTGTTCGGACACATCCACCAGGCACATCACCATGGCACATTGGCAATTAACGCACTAGATGACTCTCCGCGAGCCATAATAACTTGCGGAGGCAAATTTGTATAAAAAAATCTACTAATACCTAGCTCAACTTGGAAACGGCCGCACCCGTTTGTTGTAAGCGTCTATTGGCGTCAAAAATACTAAGTAAAAAAGCAAACCGTAAATTTTTTTAAATATTTTTGTTTTATGTAGACATACATAATATGCATATATATAATACATATTTTGTAACATTGTCTGTAAATTTTGAGTTTTAAATAACAACCTGCCGTTAGACAAACTACAAAAAAGTAGTTTTCGGGACTTTTTGCATTGCATTTTATTTCATTAGTAAAAAAAAAAATTCAGAATCGAAACATTCTTTGTAATGGTAAAATTCGTGTTTGAACCATCTCTGAATAGCCAGGTACTTCCAACCTCCCACTTTCCCACTTTCCCACTTCTTACTCTCCACTTTATTCAGCTTCGAGATATGAGACGCTGTGTCCAGCCGAAAATAAATTATCAAAATTAGTAGCCTTCCTAAAAAGCCCTATTTACCCCTTCCCCTATGGTCGGCTCCCACCCCGAAACCTAAATATTCTTGTATATATATCATTATTTTATATCGTTGATTAGTTTTAATACATTCCTGAAGAGGGAAGGGTACTTCCGAAACCGGTCGAGATTATTATATATTAAAGTGGTTTAAAATAAATGTATACGTTTGTGTTAAAATTAGTGGTCTTTAAACTCAAAATATTGATAATTTTTTTTTGGGACTCATTAGAATATGGTTGAAACGGAATTAATACAACGGATAGTAAGTTTCTGAATGTCCCATGTCAAGTCAAGCAGATTTTTTTCTTTTATGAATCGAATTCTGAACCCCAGGCTTAGCGGCTTACCGGCAATTTACGCTGTCTAGATTTCTATCTAGGCGGTCACGGGTTAAAATAACCTAAAAAACATAAAAAAACGTATTAAAAAATATTTGGTTAAACATCATAACCTAAAAAGTTATGTTGAGATAACAATCTATAATAAATTAATACCAGTGGTAAAATAAGCGAGCATCGTTCCCGCTCCTACCACCCTGAACGCCTCCAAAACAAATGTAAGCTAATAAAGTTAACGTCGGCACCATCTCTGATCATCGTCGGGTTTTCATGCTAACGAGAGTGCTAACTATGGATCATTTTTCACAAATATAGGCTAACCCTGTATGTATGTCATACCACAATACCGGGGAGGCACTCCTGCTGCCCTGGTATTGTGAGGGTATTAAGTGAGGAGGTCATTTTAGCCAACGTAAAATGGAACAGTTTTCCGTTTAATATACACACATCTACATAACCACTGGTTACTTGTTTGACAATGTTGGCGCACACAATGCGGTTATGGAGATTGTATACTCCACCGACATTGTATTCTGCTCCCCTGTCCTCTGTCGCCTATCACTGTGTCTGTGCCTGTGCCTGTGCCTGTGCCTGTGCCTGTGCCGGGTGTCGCATGCAAACGTCACAGGTCACGGGTCACGTGTCCTTATTATCTAGCTGCATTCTAAAACCCCGTCAAAGGGCAGAGAGTCTGTTAGATATTAGATCTATATACACGGTGTTCGGAAAGTAGTGGTACAAGCGGAAAACTGGCGAATCTGCATCACATAGAGAACTAAAAAAAAAACTTTTTTTCTGTCCGAGAATGTCGATTTATAAATTTAAAAAAAAATTGTTTTCGGCGAATTTTAAAATAAAAAATAGAGCTGAATATTTTGAATTTTACAACAAAAAAATTCAACTTTGGACTTGATTTACTCGAAAACGAAAGCTCAAATAATAAAAAAAAATAATTCTACTCCAAATGCGACGTACCATTTTCCCGTTTGTACCACGAGTGTCCGGACACCATGTATGGCGATTGTAACCGGTTAATCTGGCATCACCAAAGTTCTCAAATATGTAGACTCGAGTTATGAACTAAGTTGTGAATTTTGAATAAAGTAAACTATCTTGACATTCACGTCGCTTCGACCTCATTGCTTCTACCCCCGTTACATTTGACAATCAGATATTCAGCGTTAGTTTAATTGTTAGCATTTGAACTGTCCCCATTAACCAATGATTATCGGCCCTTCTGTGTTTTGTCAGCTTTCTGGGTTGGGTTTATTGATAACCCTTTGATTAGCAGAATAAAAGTATATAACGATCGTTTAAATGTAACGCGTGCTAACATTTTTGTTTTTGTTTTTTACATTATGTATATATTATTATCAATTAATGTAACCATGTAGGTACAAAATAAAATAGAGAGGTTGAAACACCAAACAGCTCGGTCTTGATATACACTCCTTTACTCAATGCAATGCACATTCAGCCACCGCATTTCGTGTCATGTCTTTTTTTTACAGTAGGAGGCCTTGAGGGAAATAATTTCTCTCAAGGCCTATGTCATTCTTTGGGGATGCTGTGTGGAGAGTATTTTAGAGGATAGAAAGGAGTGAACTTGGGTCTTGAAGAGACCCGTGTTGTAGGATGGAAGAAACACAGAAGCCGGCAGATCATTTCACAGCCGAGTTGTTGAACACAAGAACGAGTCGTAGAAGCGACCCGTTCTCACGTGGCATATGTCAACCGTGTACAAATGTCGGGCGCGCGTTTGGCGTGTTTCCCGATTATGCACCGGTGCCGAAGAGATCAATGACGCTAATTCCTCAGAGCATTTTCCAAAGATTTCAATTCTTTTGCTAAAATAGGCAAATCTTTCAAATGGACCGCCCGTTTCTTCACAGAGTCAAGGTTTTTTTTCTGATATTTTGGGGCTCCCGACCTGAGGTTGCTGCCAAATTCTTCAGTTGGGCACACTTGCGATTTCCACAGGGTCAGCAGTTGTATACTATTAAAGTATCTGCGGGCTTTGTACAGTACGCCAAGCTTCTGAGAGGCTAACTTTGTTCTGGCTTCGATGGAGCCCCCATACCTGAGCTGGTCACTTAAGGTTACACCAAGCATATCAATGGAGGGATTGTTGGAAAGATTACTCCCACTAAAGGAGACCAGATTGTACATATTACAAACTTCCCTTAAAAACGTGAAAGTTTAATGCACTTAAAATTATGTGTTATTTTTTAAGATTATCTATATTCAGATCTCTAGTTGAAAAAATAATCATACGAAATTTCCCAGATAGAAAGAAACCGCAAAGTATGGTCTGGAAAATATAAATAATACGTGTAGTTTTGTTATTTAACGTGTAATATATATGAATAAAATTACAGAGTTTCTTTAAATGGTCTTAAGCCAGTGGTCAGTAGTGATTTCGCTTTATCCATGTTATCCTTTATTTATTTCACACATTATGAAACAATAAAAACTAGAAAGCTTTGACTGTCCAACTGGGAACCAAAACCCGTTTTAGGGCAGTTTATGTTGTAATCAATGTTGAAACTTATGTATGCTCGATATTATCATTATTATTTATTTATTATTACTTACTTATTACTAATTAGTTCTTATTACTTACTTATTACTTACTTATTACTTACTTATTACTTACTTATTATTACTTACTTATTACTATTTACTTATAATTTTTTTTTTACCTACATATTATTTATTATTTACCTATTTTGATTATTATGTACTTATTACTATTTACTTATTACTATTTACTTATTACTATTTACTTATTACTATTTACTTATTACTATTTACTGATTTTTATTAAATTGTAAAGCCGCTCATCTAAACACAGGATTGTCCCAGTGAGATGAGTTGCTAATGTTTTTGTTTTTATATTTAAATTTAAGAATAAATAAATAAGTCTAGAGATCTTTGCTCTATTCTAAATATGTCGTGTTTCGTAAAATATTTTTTAAACAATTTCTTACGCCCTAAGCGCTGTTTACATTAGCCCTCTCTCTCTCCATCTCTTCCGTATTCTATTCATATCTCCCTTTCAAACAATGTTCAGTTGCCGTTCAGAGGGCATTGCTGGATTACATCATTTTTGTTTATGCGTATGAATACATAGTCGCCCGAAAAACAAAAGGGCTTTGTACAAAAAAAAAAAACTTTCGAGTAAAACACATTTTAAGTGTTTGCCGAGTGAACAAAAATCACGTGTGGGTTGTTTTGCATTATTTTGAGTTTAGACCTCATATAACATAATTCTGAGATAAATTGAAATACAGTTTTATAAGTTAACAAATGATGAGGCATTCATAACTCCAAACCGACAAAATCGCACAAGTGCCCTTTTGCTTCTGGGGCGACGATGTGATTCACTAGATTGTGTCATACTGTTTTGGAACGTCATCAACTTCTTTCAGCCCATGAATTGAAGACAATTTTTTTCGAAATCCCCCTTTTTATTGAACAATAACAAACAATAAATAGACGGCCTCCGTGTCCGAGGGGTAAGGCTATCGACTACGAATCCGGAGGTCGAGGATTTAATTACCGGCTTGCGCAAGCAAATTTTAGTTAATCAATTTGCGCTGTTTCACAAACAATTAATAAAAATTAATAATATACAGTATATTTCCGCACGTTCCATAGTGGAACATATTATCAGTATCGCCCCGGTGAAATACCATTATTCAGAATTGAAACGTTGTTTGGCGATCAGATCTGAATAGCCAGGTACTTTTCCACCCCCCTCTTGCCTGTCTCCTTCCCCTCGCCAACTAGCTTCAGCCCCGCTATGCTATAGTCTCACTGACTCTGACGGTCGGGAGCAGTTAGGACTCGTGTGCTTTATTCACATTAAACAAAATATATAGTTCAGTTAACCCAGAAAATCCACAAGGAAAAGCTATGCAATTTTCGCGAGCTTTTGGTACTGCAAATAAAAGGTTGCCTACTTTATAGTGAACGTAAACTACAGTGGCATTATTTAATGCTAGAAATATTTTAGAATTTATGCGGAATGGAAGATTCTTTCGGTAGGAATAGCCCTGTTGAAAGTCTGCGATTCTGAACTTGCTTGGAGTGGCTTTAGCTACTGGAATGTTCAGTCTAGATTTGAATAGCTCTGAATCAACTCTGTAACGTCGCATTATTTTATTCCACTTTATTCAATTTATTCCCGATGCTGTGCGCTTTACAAGGAAGATGTATTCATTTCAAGTGGAGGAGAGTCTGTCCGGTTCTCACGGCGAGCAACGGCTTGCTCCCTTTTGAGAAAGAGTCATTTATTTATTTTATTTATTCCTTGGCAGGAGTGCCATTCACAATTGTTTCATAAATTTAATATTGGTAGAAATGCAACAAGTTAGTAATGTCAAATTTAATGGTTTGCAATTTAAAACTTCAAATTTAAAGAAACTTATTATTTATTAACTGTATAATATACTATTTTACATTACGCGTTTCTAAAGATCATCAGTACATATAATTTTAAATCTAATAGTGACTATTTAGAAGAGTGTGAACGTAAGATAAAATGAAGAATATAATAATAAAACAGTGTAAACACAAAAATAGTGAAGAATACAAAAAAACAAAAACAAAAACACACCGATTTTGAAAATCCAGTAAAGATGAAGTAAATATAAAGCGAGGAGAAAGTCACTACCTACTTATAAAACATAATAAACGTACATATATTGTAAGTACTAATTATGTACTATTACACAAATCAAGGAATAATTTTTTTTTTCAATAACTTACCTGAGCCTTCTGCGTATTAGAAAAATAAATGATACTAACGAACTATCAAATACAGTTAAAAAACACTTCAAAACAAGCAAAAAGGGTCGACAAACTAAAAAACAAACACACACACACACATATATATCTATATATACCCACACAACATTGTACCGTTGTTCTATAGGATAAATTTACAACGCCACAATGTCCTTACATATATTATATTCACCTTTAATTCAAAACTTTTTACTACATACTCCCCCTTTTCCGTAGTGTAAACAAATAACTTTGTAACATTATCATGTGAACAATCTGAAATATCATTTTCATGCAATGTTATTATGTGAACATGTAATCGCAATATGTACACTCCCGCTTTTCAATACAAGCTCTGCCCAAATTCCTTCTTATACCCTCCATTTCCTTAGTGAGCGGGCTTAAATATAAGATTGCCACCAGCAAGTGTCGCTAGCACATAAACACACAGTTTGAAATTCTTTGAAATAAAAATAAATAAAAGCCCTACAGTAGCAATAGGAAGTATCTCCACATTTATGCACCTCTAACCACAGTTGATACAGGAAGAGGGAAAAATGTTCCCTGGCACTGTACACAACTTTTTTTACAATACGATATCATACAATCGTTACTTAAAAGAGAAGTGTAGTATTGTAATTTGAATTCTAAAATGTGTAAAAAAGTAATTTAATTTATTTTTATTTCTTTCTTTGAAAGAAACACAATAATTCCCGGGTTACGATTAACCTGACAATATTTAAAATCTCCTACTGCCATCACAGTAAGCGGGAAAATGTTGCTTGTGTCGTGATAGAGGACTTAGAGGACAACTCAGCCACTGACCGGTCAAATAGTAAATTGGAGTAATAATAAGCGTGTAATTTAAAGAAAATAAATAAATTATCCTGCACATTCATATCTAGTACACATATCTATCTAGTACACATGCTAATAAAATACATAGGTTATTTATGTTACTTTGCCATTATTTGACTATATGGCGACGCTATGTTAATAGAAGCTTACGTTAAGAAGACATCTCTAACCCGACAAAACCAATAGCAGGAATATAACATACCTATGTTATAGAAAAATGGAAGGTTGAACGATTTATGGAGCCACTACCTAAGAAAATAAAATTTTTTATCCATCTACACATTTCGTCACATCAAATATCCAGACAATAGGAGTGTCATAGTCTCACTGGTTCCAGTCAGTTGGGACTCATGTTAAATCTTCTCATACAAAAGTAATACAATATTTTACTTACTTGTACCCCCATTCTGAAATGTGCGAGGGAAGAGCTCCGGAAATAAACACTAAACCTTCGGCAAGCCTCGACGTGGAATGAAAATACAAACAAAAGTTGATTGCGTTTGAATCGAGATAAACAATTTGAAACCGCACTAGTTTTGGTATTTTCCTGACCGATTTGTCACAAGGATTGATTGGTATAAATGTCACCGTTATTTTAGTACCTAGAATATAATATTTACCGCTTTAGGAAATATGTTAGTTTTTTCGAAAATATACATAAGACCGAAACACCTGCTTTAACAGCGCAGTACCCGAAACTACCGTGTTCTGAAATAACATATTTTTGCTACAGAAAGTGGAGAAATCACAAGACATATTTGAATAATTTGA
Source organism: Halesus radiatus (assembly GCA_022606495.2). Classification (NCBI taxonomy): domain Eukaryota; kingdom Metazoa; phylum Arthropoda; class Insecta; order Trichoptera; family Limnephilidae; genus Halesus; species Halesus radiatus. The sequence continues at coordinate 41,856 of JAHDVE020001908.1, read as the reverse complement.
ATTGAAATAAAAAAAAATAAAAAAAACTGGTCAGAGGCAAGGTCAAAACGTGGCCGCTTAAAGAGAAATGAAAGTACTCATTCTACAATTATCAATATGTCATTAATTAATTGTAATACACAAGGCTAGTAGCTTTACGTATATAGAGATGCCGTACATTTGTGTATAGCCCTAAGAAAAGAAAATTGTTTAGTTAAAAAAATGTACATGTTTTTCATAACGTTCATTTTTATTACACATTATTATTATTTATTTTTTTAAAGTTGAGTTATACTTAAAATATTATTAATAAACTATCTGTCCATCTATTTTATTCGTATTTTTGGGCATGCACAACTTAACAGCTTCTATAAAAAATCGTCATTGTTTTATCCTCTATATACTACACGCCAGTGGCGGCTCGTGACTATTAAGTGAGATTAAAAAAATACTTGACTTTGGAGTGAGGTTGAAAAATACGACGTTATTGATGTTGTTGAAGCCGACTATGATTTTATTTTTTTTCAAAATTTCAACAATATCAATAATGTCGTATTTTTCAATCTCAGCACTCCACCTCACTCAAAAGTCACGAGCCGCCACTGCTACACGCTTAAAAGGTGAGGTTAAGTTAATAACGTTACGTCATTTTTTAAATCTTGAAAAACGTATTCCTTAAAAAGTGATTTAATGCAAAAACAAATAATTTCTAAATTGTCGTTTTTCGGTGTTCCGATCTGATGCATACCAACCGTAATATTTACGTTATATCACGTATATTGCGTAATAATACGTTAATATCATTAAATTAATACGTTAATTATTATTACGATTGCATTACACTGTCATTATTCTGTCACTGATAGCAGTTATTTGGCGGCGACTCGAGATCGGACTCAAACGGAAAACATCTACGTTCGAGTATGTCACAGTACTTGGAAGATCATATTAAATAATACACGGGAAATTTTCAGAGTAGAATTTATATTTCCAGTAAGGAAACTGCTTTAACCAACTAATAAGGAGAGCAAGAGGGTGCCCTCTCCAACGCGTAAATCTAGTTACTTGGAGAACCTGTCAGTGTGCTTTTGTTTTCCTTTCATAATTCAAAGTTTTATAATAATATTTTGTGCGAGGTTCTAGAACCTACTCGGTCGCGTTATAATTTCCAAATTTTATTTGATTTCTGAGGTGTTCGATTGAAAATTGTTATTTCTCAGGAGAACAGATCATATACTTGTAGATCAATAATAATAATAATAAATGGATGATTTGTATGACGCCGTTTTTGTGAAAAATCACCTCAAGGGGCTGTACAAATATTACTTCCTATTATTTATCTAATTATTTACAAACAGATACACAAAAAACATACTTACCTGGTAGGTCACTTTAGATGAACACAGTTTTACAGTTGTTATTTTATCCTCCTTTTATCCTATGTTACATTTACTAGAATATTGGTGGCACAAGAAGAGTTGGTATTTATTGAAATATTTATAATTTTTAGGACTGGAAAATATTTATAAAATGATCTTAAAAAGCGTAAGAAGCTTTTAATAGATATTAACATTTTTTATTTATTTTTACACTTTTAGTTATTTACAGTGTTGCGGGCTGTGGACGCGTTTGCGCACCGATGCGTGAATTTTAAAACTTTTTCTATTTGATGACTTTAGGTAAGCACTAATTGGCTAGCCTAGCTATTTACGGGCGCGTTTCTTCAATTATTTTCTTCATTAATTAATTTCTCCATTAGAGTGGATAGAAAAAATACATGGATTTAAAAAAAGAGTACATTTGTCACCTGCGATGTTATGTATGTCACGCTGTAACTATCTATTTAGTTTTATAATAGGTTTCACTGCTCTGTTTGGTTTATAATTTGGGAATAAAATAATATGTTCATTGTAATATCAAACGAAAGGGAACACAAAAAACTAGGAAATTAAAAACAACAACAAAAAAAACGTTAATATTTTATTAAACTCACATTTACTCCTGGCTGAACATTGTACGATAAAAATGTGAAATACGCTTTTCATGGTAAAAAAATACTTAGTTCAACCTTTAGTTCCTTTTTTAGCCGCATGCACAAGATCTGTTTAAAATCTCTTGTTTTGTCAAACAATTTTGAAACCTCGATTCTAAATTTATAACCAATGTTCGGCAGATATAACCTGGAAACTAATCGATTGCCGGAAATAAAATCATCGAAGAACAAAACAAATATTCCGTTTTCAGGATACAAATCAGAGATGTTTTTTTCTTTGTGAATCCAAATCTGCTTATTTTTGCGACAAAAAACAGATGTGATTTTATCTAAAAATAAATTCATAGAAAATATGTTAATTACTTGGATCAAAAAGTGTAGTACATTATTTAACATTCACACTGAAGCGTAGAGTCTTTAATGTCCATTCCCTACTGATCATTTACAATTAATTCATAAAAAAATCGAAAAACTAAACGAAACAACATTTCGAACATAAAGTTTTCCGGTAAATAGAACGAACCCTTGACTTTTTTTTTCAGCTTTTGTCCGGAGGGAAATCCCATCGGCGGTCACATCGCATTAATTTTCGGTTAGTTTTAATATTATTTTCCACATTTACAAGTAGTAGTGAATTTTGGCAAACGTGAATATGATATAAAACGGGTAACTCCAATACCATTGAAAGATAATAATTCGAATATTTTGGTTTGACGTTTTTTACTCAGTGGTCGTATTTTCCCAGACTTCGGGCGAGGGGGAGTAGTGTCCGGGCCGCATCCCTAGTTCGGGTTTCAGTGAGCCTGCAGCCGCCGCCCGCAGCTGACGTGCCGCGCTTTTCGCTCTGCGTTTCTCCTTTGCCGCGAAAAGTTCCCGCGCTGTCATCGGAACCCGCGAAAATCCGCCTTCCGGTCGGGTGTCGACAAACGTGTGGTAGTTACTGTCACCCCTCACGCGTTATTTCGTTCTAATATTGTTTACAATGATTCCCGCCGAGTGTCGGCTGAATCACATTCACTCGATGTAAATTTAGGAGATAATATTCTCTCTCCGAGAGTTAAGAGTTTAGATAGGCGGTCCAAAAATCTACCCACGGAGCGGTCTGTTGATGTTATCTGTTGCGTCTGGATCGTTTGTTTACTTTTACTTAGCTGTGTTCGTCCGAATTACTGCGGGCTCTCTCGACTGTCCATTAAACACAGGCATTACACAGAATAAACTCCGACCATAGCCAAATTAACACCGTTTTATCAATTTTCTATTAACTACCACGTTCAAAACTTATTACAATCAATTTCAAAACCTATAATGCATTTTCGCTTAATACCTCCAAACTTATAACGATCACCTTAATACTTAAAAAAAGTAATCGAATAAAATGTTCGCTATAAGATATAGTTTGGTATTTAATTGCAGATATTTATTATTTTGCAACCGCAAAATGTCATCACTAGGCAACACAAAGCTACTCGCCTTTGAAATGTGTTCTTCACGATCAAATGTTTTCACGTATTCGCATTTGACAGAAACAACGCAAAACATGATAATTCATTTTTTCACGTTATTTTATTGTCTTAGAATATAATGTAGAATAATCTCCTTTCCACTCAAGTACCACTAATTTCTGAACACCGTTTGATTACCACTTGTACCATTGTTCTTTTTTAAAATTACAATCTATTTCCTTGCCATTTTGGTGATACCATTTAAAACATTTTAAACTATCGCAGCGCCCTAATTTTTAATGCAGGGCGCATTTTCAAATAAAATTTAGAATCTACACATTTTTAGGAGCTATTTTGATTGAAATGTTTTTTTTTTCAAATTGATCATAAAATTCTGCGCCCAGATTTGCACGAATATTGCGTGCTGTCTTCATGACATAATCGAATCACGATGTTTGGTGCTTAAAAATATTCAAATATATGATGTTTGCGTTGCATGTCTCGGAACGGAGACATAATGATATTATTTAAATTTGAGGATTTTAATTGAACATCTCAGCGAGCCTGCATCGATCTGTGATCGGCGGTACAAGGCTAATTAAAATTCATTGCCCGTTCATAAAATTACTATTATTGCGTACTTTTATCCGCGATATCTTCTGATACGCACGTTGATTTTAAGGGTCTTATAACCCTCGCCACTTTCATATCTTTCGAAAATAAAAGTGGTTTTGGTGCATATGAAAATAAGATAAGATTTCACGTTAGTAATAAAAAAACTGTTGCAGATTTAAAAGCGACAATCTTAATATACAATATTGTGCAAACAAGCCCTCTAGCGGTGAGCCATTGCGTTCTGAAATTTACACAGCTTAATTTGTGTGAAATTTCTACGCCAACAAAAAGTAAACCACAGATCGTTTGATCCATGTTTTTCATTTTACATCTTTATTGAAGCCGGGTATTAAAGCATGTGCCGTAAAATCATATTTTTTATGGTTTAACGTATTAATTTAACTCAACCTTCGCTATGTCATCCCTTTTTTGTACATCTTAATTCTTAAAACGTTTTTTAAACTCAATAAATACAATCGCTCGTAAACCCGTTTTAATTGATTGTACTTCGGGATTCCAGTTTAGATATGATTTCAGATCGCACGTCACATGTCTAATGATTTTCTGTTCAGTGAGCAAATAGCAAAATACCTAGTGAGACGACTAGGTATTGGGTCCCCCAAAACAAATAGAGTTGAGAAATAAGTCGGCCGAGACCGCGCGCCGTTGACTCATTCCGTCGCGCTTTATTGCTTCCCGACACTAAACTTATCGGCTCATTTCTGGAATGTTCTCGTAAACCTCGTGAATGCTCGTGGCTGCTGACGCTGGCTCCGGCTCTGGCCGCACTATGCCCGACACCCTTCTCGTAATACCATATAATAACCAAAATGCCATTCATGAAACAAGCTGCACTTCAAACAATACTTGATCGAAAAGCAAAAGAGCACTTAATTGTACGATTTTGACGGTTCGGAGTTATGCTTGTAGTTTAGTTTTTAATTTAAGAATTATGACATATCCAACTGCTCCCAACCGTCTGGAGCCAGTGAAACTATGTCATCTTTAATTATGGTATGCTGGAAGGCTGGAGGTAGTGGGGGGGGGGAGCGAGATGGGTATTATATAAGTACCTGGCTATTCAGATTTTTACATTTATTTTATTTGGAGTACCTGCTACCGTGCCCTTTTTATCTTTTTCTTTTCTGTGGTTTCATGTTTCATTTTGAGAGTTGTTAATATCAAATTCAATGATTAAAAAAAAAATACATGTATATTGTTTTGTCTGCTTTAGACGTTCATCTGTCATTGTTTTTATTAAAACTGTAATTTCGGGTCTCTCTTTTTTAAGGTCGTTTTGGACTGCATTAGGTGTGTATCCTTCAGTGATAATTGTTGTATTCATTGGCTCATTTCTGGAATGTTCTCATAATCTCATAACCTTGTAAATACCCCCAACAGTAATCTGGATATCCCTCTCCACCATATCACGAATTATGACAAATGTCATTCATAGAGTGAGCTGCACTCCACGAATTACCACAGATAAAAAGGCATATTATCAGCGTTTAATCAATTGCAGCATGATAGCGACTCCGGTCAAATATTAAATTATTTTGTCCGGATTGGGCTTCATTTGCCACTGTTGTTTTTATGATTCAGTTATTCTGTGCTTAGGTCGCTCCTTTTTCCATACTTTCAGACACCTTTAGATTATTGCCTTCCCCAACAATTGCTTTGATTCTGTTGTTTTAAGTCTTAGAAAAATGAGATTGATGAAAATGGAAGTAAGTAAACGGCTGTCGGTTGGTACTCCCCCCGGACAGAGGAAAGGTCTCGAGTTCTTCTCTTGGTGGCAACGTAACTTTTTCTGTATTGTTTGAATAAATAATATCACAACGAAGTTCATAGATTTAAAAAGTATACATTCCATTGGCTTGTTTGGTTTGGTGAACCATTTGTGTACATAGTAGAGTACAGGATAATCAGAATAAAAATATTATTGCTTCTGTAGTGGTGTACTGGTTGAATCAAAAAATTTTTTTAACGTTTTTATCGCTTGACGTTTCGATGAGTATTCATTTTTTTTTTATCCAACTATGCCACCAGGGGCGGTTCATGATTTTTTAGTGTGCTAGAGTGCTAATATTAAAAAATGACACTATTGATGTTGTTATAGCTGAAAATGATTTTTTTTAATTTAAAAAAAAAAAATTGTATTCAAATGTTTTGTTTGGGGTTCAATTTGATGTATTTCTTGGGAATTAGCTATGTAACAATTTCTAGACATTTTGTCTGAAGAGTTTTAATCACTATGTACTTTTGTTACTTAATTTTATACTGCGCTACCGGTTTCTTGGTCAATTGAACCCCCTAACTTAAAAATCTTAATAAAAAAAAAAAAATTATATACACGTATATTAAACATCGTTTTTGGCCACAACATCAATGATGCAGTTTTTTTTCAATTTTAGCTCCCTAGTACACCAAAATATCACGAGCCGCCCTTGAACTCTACCAACTTTAACTATAAACTAATTACGAACATTTATTGAATTGTTTTTATTTTTTATGCCCCTCCGGAAAACATTTATTTTCAGTCACTGTTCTCTGAACAGATCCTATGGAAATGCCAGTTGATTTGACATTTAGCTGTACTCGTGTAGAAACTGTACACATAAATATATGAACCCTCCGATTCAAAGTAGCTATAAAGATGATATAAAACATCCTTTGTTGGCTGGTCTATGGACTCTATTTTAAAAATCACAATCCAATTTTATCGAGAGAAACTGAACTACCTTGACTTCATTAAATTACAACGACAATATTCGAAGATTATGACAAACGTCGCTACGCACCCGGCATTCAAACATAATCGTTCCAAACTAGTTCGAACCCGTTTTACGCTTGCTCGCCATACTATCGGTGAGGACAAATTCATTCAAATGGGCGCTCTTTAAAATGACTTGCCTTTACCTACATACTCGTTTATGATAATGAAAGAGGATACAAAATCTAATGAAATGACACACTGGTAATAAAGATACCACATTTGCTATTATTAGGTACTCAACTTAAAGAAGACCCATTGAAAACAGCTCCAGAAAAAAAGAAGAATTGAGAAAGATTAGAAACAACAGGCCAGTTTTACTTTCAAATCAATTTTGTTTTTGTATAGAGTATTTGAATTCTATCGTGCATAACACTCTTCATTGATTCATTCGCGAAATAGCTAGTGCAGTATTCTGGTTCAAGGATGCATCGCAGTTACTTCACTATTTGCAGTATTTTGGTCGCGGCGCCAACACCGGAGTCATAAACTTGTCGCTTTTGATGTTTCTCACGTCTGCCGAAACTGTATCAAACATAACAGTTTGTGACCTTAGGTCAACATATTATGGTAAGCGCAGAAAATGGAATATGGTGATAAGTGTGTGATTCGTTAAGTATTCATGAGTTATATTGTTTTTAGATTTACAGAGACAATTAAAAGTTTCAACCTGTTCTCCTGGGAAAAAGGAGTACTCATTTTTAAACTTATATCGAACTCCGTAACTATAAGTAAAAAAATTGCTAATTAAAGAATACCCAAAATGCCACACCTCAAACTAACAACTATACTACATAACAATAATCAAAAAACTTCTTATACTGAAAGACCTTTTCTAAGAACTTTAATTATGTTTGAGTTATGCTATACTTCCATAGTGTACGTTAGACGTTAGAATAGATAACATTAACAGAATTTATACTAAATTTTTTAATTATTTAAATTAAAGTGTTATTAGCCAATTAAATATTATTGAAAAACATTTTTTTTAAATAGCCATCTCTTAAATTTATTTCCGCATTAATACTATTACTATATTTTGAATATTCGTATTATAAATTTTAATTATAAAAACAATTTTTTTCCTTGCAATGTTATTTTCTTGATAGCTTTTTTTTAAAATTTCTAATATATACAATAATAATGTAAATTTAAAATGTTATAATTATTTTTTTATTTATTTTTGAAATCATTTTACATATTTAATTAATTACTCGCATTACTTAATTTCATCAATTATTTTAATTTTTTATGTTTGTGTTTGTCTATATTTATCATTAATTTTTAGGATATTGTTTATCCTGATGAGGGAATCTTTACTTCTGAAATTTGTAGATATTTATATATTAAAAACAGTGGTGTAAACAAAGTTTTTTTTAATTTTAATTAAACGTTTAAATTGTAATTCGCAAATTAAAATATATATTCATGTATATATGTAAGTATAGATAATTATGCATAGTGTAGTTGAAAAACTTCATAGAATAGTCCATTATCTCAGTTTGACATCTTTAACTTGTGGCGGTGTAGAGAGATATGTTAGATATTTTGGCCAGATGCTCTCTGCATTGTGCACAGTATGGAAATGATATTATTCGCCTTCGTCAGGGCTAATGGCATCTTGTTAATCTCCCGCCGCCACTCTCAAGCGTTCTAATCTTTCCTTTTTCTACATCCCTACCTTCATCTTCCCTTTCTCCCCTTCCACGTCTTCTCATCTCCCGGCCCGGGGCTAATGGTGACGGATCTCACATGGATAATCTGATAAGAATACCATCAGAAATTCTGCCAATCGCGACACAGATCAATTCAAACGACGTTTGAACCTCAAAAATTTCGACATCGGCTAGACACACATGTACATTCTATAATTATTATTATTTTTGGGAAACAGTAACAATAATTGAAACGCCTAATATACCGCGCTTTGAGAATTGCTAGATCAGAAATCAACTAAATTAATCACTCCTATAAAATACACGAAGCTTCTGACGCACAGTCTTCTATTAACATCAAAATATCTCAAAAAATTGTTTGTGTGTTTGAGTTCTTTGAACCTGGTCGAGGATTTTCGTAAATGTAAAATGAATTTCTTTATCCGCGTTAGACATGTAAGGCGGGCAGAATCAGTTCGTTTTTCTTTATATTGTGTATTCTTAGATGTTGATCACAAACACACACACACATATGTATATACATAGTACGTGCTTTATAATAACATTGTATGTAAATATATTTTTATAAATTCCTACTATTTTCCAAATGAGCTCAACTGATATTTTTAGAAGTATTATGGCCTGGTATTTCAGTTATTTTTTAAGCTCGCTATCCGAGATATTTACGTTCATCAAGTTGCTAGAAACCCTGACAATATAAGCCAAGTGGTACCATTACTAAAAATTACGTAAATATTTCAGACAGCGACCTTAAAAAGCAATTGAAATACCGGGTCTGTGTGGCTCGCAGAACTTTTACTTAGCGATTATTTTCTTCGGGAACAATTTTTTTTTTAATAATGTATCACATAAAATGCGTTTTTAATGACGCAGTCTAAATATGCGTTAACAGCGAAAATTGTATGGAGCAAACGAAAAGTCTCCATACTTTAATTTTGTTTGAAAAATATAACATTTTACGAAATATCTGATTTTACCAAACAGTATCGGCTTACTAGCGACTAACGAGTTTCTCTTTACCGCAAATTCAATTTACGATTTATATTGAAATTGGTTTTCCAATGTATTTATGCTTTTTTTCACCTTTTCATGCGACAGCACAAAATGTTGAAGTTTGAACTGCACGATTGATCAATAATAATTAGATAGCTGCACAATTTATCTTATAGTTCAGAAAAAAAATTTAGAAGGTCAGAGATTTTTCAATATTTGGTTCCTCATGTATTGATGTCCGACGACTACCACAGTGCGAACAAAACAAGATTATTCTTGAATTATATTATAAAACAGAAAATTATCGGTTGTTTATGTTAGGTTTAATTATGGAAAATTTATTTATAATTACAAGATATTTTTATAACATATTCATTGAAATAACACTCCCTCGCAACTTTGTTGGGGATGTGGATTGGTTTTTGTACCTACCCTCTATTGAGCGGAGTAATAGTTAAGCTAATAAAAGACACCCTTTTAAATTGTTAACCTTGACCGTGACCGATCTCAGCCTGTGTCTGAAGATAGCCGTCACAGGCTGAAACCGGTCACGGTCAAAAATAAAAGTGGAATAGAGTTTAAAAAAATGTCATTTATTTATTTATTATAATGGAATTCCACCACAGTTTCAAAAATAGAAATAATTAATACTTAAGTTTATTAAAACATTGATCAATACGGTGAAATAAATTACGTCATTCCTCAAGACTTTGAATAAGATGTTTCTAATGGGAGGGTTAAAAAAATCTGTGATTTAAAAGGTAAATTTATATCAGTCCTTGAAAAATTTTGCAAATCAAGGAGGCTAATGGGCATTTTACAGGACCATTATTTTCATTCCTACAATTTCATTCAGATTTGCAGATTTTCCATTAAAGGAAAAATAATATTTTAAGACGAACACCTTTAACATCTGTCACAAAAAAAAAATGACAAAATGTACGCGAAATTCACAATAAAGAACAGAAACACCCATTCAGAATTAGTAATAAACACATTTTACTCTATCTTTAATCTTTTTGATAATGTTTTAAATATATTCCGAAATAAACACGCAACATTTCCACAAAATGTGTGAAACAATGACAGCTGTCAAATAATGAGCGCCAAACTATACGATAATAGGTACCAAAAATAAAACAAATCCTTTTTTCATCCGATTCGATAGAAAACATGTCCCACATGGAAACTGGACGAAAAAACGCATCATGTAAAACCGACATAATGCCAGACTCGTCAATATGGAAAAGAGTTCTTTCTGATATTCCAATATTTATCTCCTTATTTGATCAAAATCGAACAAAACACTAGTTCGTGTAGAGATATTAAATACCAACACGTTCAATTCAACAGGAAATTGAATGGCATTGCAAATTGTAACTCACAATAATAAGTTGTCAGTAAATGAAGAAGTGTGACGGGTGATATTATTGTATGCTGAGTGAGATTGTTCTCAATAAAGACGTCCGAGAAGGAACCACTTCATTGCTGGGGTCAGATACATTAGTGGGCTAACCTCCCATCCCATCAATGTAGGCACATGTTCACATTATTGGGTTGATCTCGTTGTGACGGAAAGGCAAGTCGATTATCAATAGAGCTAATATGGGAAGCTCGCAAAGAGGCGAATAGAAAATGCGACGGGCCAATTCCGTTCCATACTCGGGGCTTAGAATTTAAAGCGTCATCGGTTATCACGATAATCGGCGTGGGTAGCACGGGACGGTCGCCAACCAATTTTTAAAAGGAAATTTAAAAATAAGCATTTTTTTGCTACGATCCTCATTCGGAATCCTTATTGAGAATCTAAATTTATCTTTAATGACTAGTAACGACTGATCCATCGTGAGTCGGTTTCAGTGACAACGCTGTTTTATACAAATTGAAAATATTCTTTAATCTATTAAGCACGGGTGAAATATTTGAACACAGCGTATGTACCACGGAAGAAAAAATCTATGGAATGGTAATAGTACCCATATTCCACACTAGAAACTGAAACTTATTTTTAAAGTACCTGAAAGTTAAGATCCGCCCTCAACTAAGTGTGGTCATGGTAACGGTGTAAGTAGGTAAAAGGCCGCATTGGGGATTTATGTTAAATAAATTTTGTAAGTGTAACTAACTTATGTGTTGAGTAAAATTTTAAACTTAATTCTAATTCAGTTAATTCTCATCTATATACTGGTAGTACGTCGAACTGCGTATTTCTGCATGCACGTGTATTCTCCACCAACGCGTGATAAAACCATTTTCCTCAACGAAACAATGGACATAATCTATTCAAAATGATATATTTTTTTCGAAAATCTCACATTGTTTCAGTTTCTTATTCTTCGGTTCTTAAAGGTTCTTTATCATCCTTAATATTATTTATGTCTGCAATATCGACTGTCATTAAATGTATCTTTCATTATTAAATAACTGCGTAGGTGTAAAATGTAATATTCATATAAAATTTAACATTTCTACGGCAACACCGATTATAGAAAAAAAAAATCAGGTCTATTGTGATCTTACGTTTAACTTTCGAATCTGACAAGTTGACTGGCTGGGAAAAATGAGTTAACTCAATTTTTCCCATGGTTAAAAAAATATAAGTTACGCGCTTCTTCCGTAGTTATGGTTTTATTTTTTATTTTGTTTTAACATCTAATAAGTGCATAAAAAAATCAATGAAATTATCTTGTTAAGTGTTATACAAGTTCGAATATTAAATTTCCTTAGAATTTGACGTAGAAACATCTCCTTTCAGGAAATACCACTAATTTCTGAATACCGTTTGATATTGATGTGAATAATACTCACTTGAATAATAGTGTTTTTTAAAGCTTCGTCTATTCTCGTTTCAACCACCTTGGTGTTGCCATTTAAAACCATTTATCCCGTCATTGATCCCTTCGGCACCGGTGCATAGTCGGGAAACACGTCAATCGCGTGCCCAACATTTGCACACAGTTGACATTTGACACATGAGAACGGATCGCTTTTACGACTCTTTCCTGTGTTCAACAGTTCGGCTGTAGAATGATCTGCCAGCCTCTGTGTTTCCTCCATCCTACAACATGGGTCTCTTCAAGACCCAAGTTCACTCCTTCCTATCCTCTAAAAGACCCTCCACACAGCATCCCCAAAGATGATATTGGTCTTGAGGAAAATTATTTCCTTCAGGGTCTCCGTGTGGAGTTACCGTAAAAAAATTTAAATGATCGCATCGCCCTCTTTTCTTGTCTATATTATTTTGATGATCTGTAGCTGTTCTATTTGTAAAAAAAAACGATATAGGTAGGTGGTCTATTTGTTGAAAAGTTAATTCTCCCACCCTTGGTAACCGTATAGTACACAAATTACTCATACGTGTGACATAGAAAGAGCGTAATGCGATTCTTGTGGCATACGATCAAATCTCCAATTGTATTTTTATGATAATGCGTACATCTCTAATCATATTGTTAAATTCTATTTGTTCGACTAGAATAAGAAGACATTAATGCGCGATTATATTAAAAAGTCCTCTGTTTAGCAGGGAAATTCTTTATTTTACCACTAGACTAGTCATTATAAAAAGGGAAGATCGGAGAATAATCTATTTCGTACTGAATCAGAGGGGCTTTGATTGAAAAATAAGCATTCAGCGTTCGTAATTATTATTAGTATCAATTTTCAATAGATTGCTGGGAGATAACGCATTTTATCGTGTCGGTATTCATAGCAAACGCGTGCAAAGCAGGTCAAACGATGAATTTATTAGATAAAACTCGTTGGAATGATTCATAAAACATTTGCATAAAATAAAGTACCAATTAGTTCACAATACACAATGCTACAATACGATATCGACCTTAATATCAATAACATGAATGAGGAACTCAGATATGAGCTTTGGGGTGACGGTATCAGTTAATTAAACAAAATTTTTGATAAAGTAATTGTTCTATTTTCATTCAGTTTTATCAATGACAGTATAAATGGTTTGAAAAAAATCAATGACTTTGATTGTGAGTAAAGCTTTGTACTCGTATATCATCTCCTAAGTTTAGAGGGATGCGGACAAGTTGGGACCAACAGTGAGTGTTTGGAGTGCCTTCTCGCTTCGTATGGTAAGAAGCAGCGACCGGTGTCTGTGACCAGGAACACAGAAAGATACATCGACTAATTGTGTTGTGTTCTGTGTTGTGAATAGTTGTTTGAGATGTCGGAGAGGTTCAAGGTGACCAAGTCTGAGGAGATGAAAATGGCCTCGTACAAGAACTACGGCGCAACTGGCGGCAGCAGCGGCGAGGGCGGCAGTGGGGCCGAGGACACGTCGCTGGGGAGGCTGTTACCAGGTCAGCCCGCCACCCCTCCGCCAAGCCCGCCCACCACCCCTCCGCCCCCGCCCCCGCCCTGTAGCGAGCCCCCGCCCATACCCTGGCCACCAGAGCCCTACACCACGCATGGTATGCACGCTAGATGGCACACACTAGTTCTTTATTTCTTTCTTCCTTCTTGGTTATTGTTCTCGGGAAGCATGGTCCATATTGCTTCCACTTTGTTTGCAATGGAACTGTTATGAGTCCATGGAAACAGTTTACAATCGAACACTAGATTCCTAGCAAAATGGGCAGCTTACTCAAAACTGTCAAATAAACATTCCTAAATACTGACAGCGCTTCTAATGTTAGCGTACAAGCTCCTTGTTCGATTTTTAAGGGGGAGAGGGACGTCGGAGAGTTATTATTTATTCATTCAAAATAATGATAGTATTATTACGTCACACGATAAACATAATGTTTTTAAATAGAACAATATTTATTAAATATTTTATAAATTTGCATTCGCTCGGCATTTATCAAAATCTAATCAAGAAATATTACTTTTTCGGACCGTCTCATTGTACGAGTATGTTTTACAAAATATTTAAAATACGAATATGATTTTTAAAGTGGAGAAAAGTATGTTTAATCCTTTATCATTGCGTTTTTGTAAATAAACATAACAAAAGATTTGTAATCCGCGTTACAACATAAAAAAAAACATTAAAATTACGTAGTGCTCATGAAAACTTAAACTACACACTATTCTTTTTTATTTTAATTTATCTTATCGACATGTCACAGAAAAACCTTCACAGAAATTTTTAAGGATATTCAAATTTTTAAATGTTTTTGTAAAACATGCGTAGAACGGTCAGAAATGTGTAATATTTCTGATTACATTTTGATAAATGCTAAGCTCATGCAAATTTAAAAAAAAAGTAATAAATATTTTTCTCTTTAAAAACACCGTACGAGTATTTATCGTATTGCACAATAAAATTATCATTATTTTTAATTAATAAATAATAACTCTCCGACGTCCCTCTCCCCCTTAACCAATTTATAATTATATAATATAAAGAGTAATGTCTGGACATTGACATAGAAATATTTTAGCCCCCTTTCCCATGTGGAGGACTCATAATTTTTACGCCTCCCCATTTATTCACATCACATAAATTATTTCATTGAATTTGAATACATTGTGCTCTTTTACGGAACATAAACCAAGAATTATTATTATTATTCATTTACCTTACCTGTTATATTATTTTTAGGTTACATAGTTGTATTTTTTGTATCCGAGTAATGATTGTTTATTAATGTTTGTAATTTTGAAAACTGTTGAAAATAATTTATTTTTCCTTTAATGTAGATCCTACAAAACCTACCAATAAGGATTATAAAATGCATATCGTAGAAGAAACGCAATATACAATATACAATTTTTTTTAATTAAATCAATGTCGTATATAGCTATAGCTTTCATTTGCATGATTTAAAATAGGGGTTTGAAATTATGTGATTGAATTTGAATGTTAGTACAAATAAGCGTACGTAGGTACTACCTATCAAATACATAATACGTATGTAGCAAACATCCTATACAGACATACAAAATTAATATTGATATTACGTTATCCAAATATAGATCGCACGAAGACCAGTAAATGGCGGTTAGAACATTAATACTACATAAATATTATCTCATCATCTGCAAAGCGTAAAGCTAAATACCACTATGGTGAATCATGAACTGTTCACCCAATTAAGGTTCCACATAAAAAAAACTCTAATCATCTGTTAATTAAAATGCGTCCGAAGACCAAACCCCGGATAAAAGCGAAAGTTTTAACGATCCAATTAAAACGGTCCACAAAAATGCATTTTATACGCGATTTCATGAAGATTATGGAGTATATTCAGAAGAATAAAACAGTAATGAAATATAACCAGAAGTTCATTCGTAGATTTCATATCTTAAGAGATTGATAGCTTTTTTTTTAAAGTTTTTAAAATTTGATAATAACTATTATTATTCAATTTAAAAAAATGGTTTATTTGTAAAAAAAAGTTCTCCAAAGTGATTATTACGCGAGGTAGCTGTTTCGCCTCCCAAAGGCATTATCAAACTGTGCAGAAACCACTTACAGATGATCTATTTATATTATTTCTATGTAGGTACTTATGATGAAATTCAGAAAATGTTTTAATTTTTATTAATAATGCTATAATTAATTTTTGAGAAATTTGTCAGTTATTTTAATGGTTATTTACTATAAAGTTTCCCTACATACTGATTATAATGCAATATTGTTAAAATTTGATTAGAGGTCATTAACACTTAGGCGTTTTAAAATAAATTTTAATTTATAAAAAGAAGCTTTCAAAATATTTAAAAGAAAATTTAACTCTATGCCAGCGGTACATGGAAGTTAGGTGATTTGAACTAATTCCTCCCGAACTTTGGGTAAAATTGCGAACACAATGGCTACCAAGACTTTGAAAACTGGTATTTATGACTTTGCTCAAAAAAGGGATTATGAAACTATGGTTGGTTACAACATGTTTTTGGGATAATATTAATAATTTCTCTTGTCGGGATTTATATTTAAAAATCTAATTAATAAAGTAGGTACATTTATTGCAGGTCGATTATTTCTAGACCCTTTTGAGATGTAACTTCCTTGTGAACGGATTACTGCTCTTGAAGGTGACATGTTTCGTCCCGAGGTATCTTCGGACGTTAGCAGACGAACTAACGAAAGGCGTAACCAATAATGCTAGAAACAATCTCGCTCCTAGAGAAGTATACAATCCACGGACGTCATAGATAAAGAGATATTTCTGAGTTGTATCGTAGATAAACATAATCTCCTTCACAAAACCGAAAGTCTCAGTAGTATCACTTACAAAATAGTTTATTTTAAAACAGTGTTGCGACCAACACGTGTTGTTTCGCCCAAAATGTATATTTTTTTATTCATTAGAGAGAGATGACAGATCGCTTAAACATGATAGTACTGTCCACCAAAACTGATATGGTTATTGTGTTTTTAAAAAAAAAATGCTTTTTAAAAAAGTTTTTTTTTTAACATGTCATTAAATGTAGTTATATTTGTTCTTTATGACCTATCCTATCGACATGAAAGACAGTATTTTTATTATAAAATTAGTTCACTTATCGTACGATGCAAGAGCAACTGAAAAAAATATGCACATCGAAAAACATCTCCTTAACCCCCTGTAGCATAGTGGTATCAAAAATAACCCACCTTTTTTATATTTTGCTGCATGGTGGGATGTAATTTATACCACTTCGAAAAATTAAAACCACTTGAAACACAGCGGTTTAAATTATGTCCCGCCCACTCCAACGGCTTACTATATCGGCCAATAGATGGTACATACGTACTTAATTAATAATAATAATTTAAACATTATTAATAACCAAATGTGGTGTTTTACAAATTGTGTTTTTTCATTTAATATATAATGTCACACCACAAAGTGTTTGCTTCCTTCGAAAAAATAAAAATTCATTTGTCATACTTGTGTTATCCACTTTGAAAATATTCTACCCAAATAAACCTTCTTCGTTTGAATGTGTAATCTGTGGCTAACCAGAGTGGTATATATACGAGTATGGTCTCAATAAAACATGGCTAGTACAATGTTTTTCATACTATTTTTAAAACACTATAACAACAACCACACATATTGTATTTCATTAGAACTACTTTCTGAACCTTCTTAGAACTAATAAGAACAAACTGAGCTATTTTCAGCGAAACCGCTCTGGTAATTTTCTAGAAAATCGAGGACAGACGACAAACGTCCATTTTTATTCCATACGGGTAAAAGTTCATGGAGTATATAAAATAGGATATAAAAGTAAGAAATATGCGTGCATATAAAACATATTAATAGAATTAGGTTAAATTAATGTTTTTGGAAAACACATAATAGTACACCCTTATTGTATTTACCTTCCGTGCGGTTAGATCGGCTACATTTGCATATCTCTTATTAATTTCATGTAATCTGGGTATAAGCGAGTGTTTGTAATGCTCAGTCCTGGTGTTATTACATTTATAAGGGATTTTGAAACAAGTAGCTCTCGTAGGTATATGAAATTGAATGAGGTTAATTATATCAGGGCTGCCTGTACCACAATTTTCAATTGATGATTTAATTAAGTAACAGGATTTGGATGATAATTGTTACGATGGAAAATAAGGAAATTAATGTTGGGAGGTGTCTGGTTAATAAATACAGCAATGTCCACTTTGAAGCAAGATTTTGATTCGACATTGTGGTCTTGTCACTAAGGCTATTTATTCTAAGTATCTTTCACTCCAGAACGAAGTGGAAAACTCACTATAATATGTTAAACAACCCATTAGAAAGAAACCAGAAAAATTCAAAGCATCACAAGAAGAGAAGCATGAAATATATGTATGAATGTGAATGAAGCAAGTGGTTTGTACCATAACGGGGGTGTGGAACTTCATCCTGTGGCGAAACGGCGCAATGAAAAGTTTTTTTTTTTAAATGTGAGTACCGCACAAGTCTCAATTCCTCCCAACCGTCTGGAGCCGATGAGACTATGGCATCCCCAATTATGGTATGTTGTGAGGTTAAAGATGATACGAAGAGGAAGGAGACGGGGAAGATGAAGATGGGGAAGTACCTGACTATTCAAATCTGGTCACCAAACACGGCTAGAGTCATTTTTATTATTTAATATTTTAAGTATTTACCACTCTGGAACGTGCCGCAAATTTGATTAATTTTGTAATTACCCAAATTAATCAAATAAAATTTCATATACTCAAGAAGAGAACTACTTTTCGAAGTTTTCGAAATTCTGTGCAACACAAGCATTTTTTTTGTTTCAAATCTTGTGCCTCAAAGGATTCCAAGGGGTTTCGCAAGGTATTTGGCTCCCGGTACACACTTACGAGGCATGCTCCTACCCATTAATTTCAAACAATCACAGGTGCAAAATTTATACTTACCATTAAATGGTTGCACTTACCCGAGTTGTTTAGATATAAAATACTCAGTTTATGACTATACTGGTCTCTCATCATAACCCATCATAAGATAGAAATATTTATAAAAATATTATCCGGGACCATATCACCTCTCCTGCTCATATTGTGGTTAATTTTCGCTATCTATCCGAAAATTTACTCCAAATTCGATAAAATGATTAGAGAACTGTTGAAAACCCGACCCTCCACTCTAAATCACACACACTTTCTAATACTATGCAAATATCACACCTATAGAATGTCCTCTGATATATGAGATGCCCTCTCAAACACCACATATGAGAGTAAATTAGAAGCTGGTACTTCCTCTTTCAACGAGCTTATTTCTCATCTTAAACTAACTTTCATACCCTTCCTGTTTATTTCCATCCCAACCCGTTCACCTATAAAAAAACATCTCTCTTGCATGTTTAAAGAGTAGAAAAACAGTTCGGTATGTCACTATTTCAATCTCTGTATACTGAAATTATTTTACCGATTTACGACCACTGATTACATACATACATTATTGTCATCTAAAAGCCCCATTGGGTGTAATAATCAGTAAGTACTTGTGCGTTTTTATGTTGGAATGATTACTGATGGTTATGATGTACAATTGTTAACCTCGATGCAGGCTTAGGCCTAATGAGGTTAATAATTGGATTGAACAAAAATTATACAATCAAGTATTGAAGAAGAAGAAGAATCAATAAATAAAAGGATAATTTTTTATCGATTTTAAATGTAACTATTTTTGAGTTGTTATCTAAAGAGTATCAACATCATAAATTCTTAATACAGTTTCATTTTAAAACTTTCACAAGACGCAGAAAAAAATGAAACTAAAATTGTCATTAGTAATAAAACCCACCTATGTACACGTATTAATATTCCAGTATTCGTAAAAAAAGGGAATTTTCACATGAATCTGTCCCTCGTTTATCAGAAATTTTCAATTCAGCGAGTTTTTCTTTCAGTTTTCCATTTTAGAACCAGGCTTCGTTGACCGCCGATTTTACAGAAAACAATAAATTCTAACCAGTTATTATGAGAAAAAAGTGGTCAGGTGTAACTAACGGTGATGTAAGTTTACATTTACATCATGCACGAGAAGCGTCCATTTGAGAGAAGTCATCACTACTTTGGTGAACTTCACACACACAAACAAACTTACTTTTCCTAACTGCACATAAAAAAACACATGTTCAGAAAATAGAGTTGTTAGTAGATGTTGTGGGTAATTATGAATCGTAATTAGCTGCTTTTTAACTCGCCGTGCTGATATTTTGTTTACCATTTGGCCGCCATACGGGTACTTAGCTACCACTGCTATTATTTGGGTGTTTGCACGAATCGTTAATAAGATATTTTTTTACTGCAGTTTTTCTTTATGGTGATTTTAATTGTAATTTCAATATTGTTGTTTCACATAATTTACTTTATTTTTTTTATACCCAAAACTAACCTACTTTTGTGTGTTATGCTCCCTTATGCTATGTTATGTTATGCTTCACGAGAAAAATCAGTACTAATATTAAGAATCGAATTGTGTGCAATACTCTGTAATGTACTACATATATGATATTATATGGTATGGATAACCGTTACATGTAACCTATCCTACTCCCATCACAAATTCCTGCTAATCCGAAGTATCGTTACCTACCCATTAATGATATATCGGCTCCCACCTGACACCTAAATAATACAGTTGTATATCCGTATCGTACCTGCATGGCATGTTTTTGAACACTTCACTGTTATTTGATGTTTTTAGATAAATAAAATTTATATCATTATTTCTGCAAAAGCGAAATATTTGATGAGTTGTGTAAAAATACTGAAAGTTGTGGAATTTATTACCGTTTAGGTGAAATCGATAATCTTCAAATAATGCATAGTGTTATTCTCGCAAAATAGTAAAGCAAAATAAAACTTTCACGATTTCGCAAATGTGTATCCCAATCTGGTAGTTTTATGGAACATAGTAATAAAGAAAAATAATAATATTTGGTATCATTGTGGAAGTATGAAAATGTTTTGTGTAACGCCGTTCATTAAAAAAGGTTGAAGTTTTTGGTACATTATGATAATATCAATTTACTGTATCACAGCTGGGCGTAAAACACACAGGTAGTCTATCAAATCTCGAGTTACACATCGCTGTTTTCCAGGTTAACAAGCATACACCAGTAATGATATTTTGAAGAATTTTTACAAATTACAAAGACAAATCAAAGCGGGTGAGTTATTTATAAATATGTTTATTTATTTTATATAGCACCTACCATGTGTTTTTTTTAAATTTTATTTTTTTATATGAATACCGCACAAGAGTCCCAAACTGCTCCCAACCGTCTGGAGCCAGTGAGACTATGGCATTTCCAATTGGGGAATGTTGTGAGGCTGAAGGTATTGGGGAGGGGAAGGAGAATGGGGAGAGGAAGGTGGGGAAAAGGAGAAATACCTGGCTATTCAGATCTGGTCACCAAACACGGCTAAAAAGCCATTTCAAGCAACGTTTCAATTCTGAATGGTGGTCTTTCACCAGGGCGATACTGAGAGTATCTTCCACTCGGGGTTGCTGAATATTTTCCACGTGCCTGTTATTACTACAAGTATTTTTTAAAAAATCACAGAAACTTGTACAGAAAATTTCATGTTAAATTACCCATTGAATGCTTCTGAATCGAAATTTTATTCGAATTATTCTTACGACATTCCCAAAATAAATGTATTCACAAGTTTCTCCGCGATTTTGTTCGAACGGTAATAACTATACCATACTATTGGTCTACATGGAAAATAGCAATATATGTATTATGTATGTATATTGGTTTATATAGCTGCGATTTAAAAGTAAGGTGTAGAAGAAAACATAAGATTTACGTCGCAAACAATCGCCTGCGGATCGTGCGTCGGAGATTATTATTCATAAAAAAATAACCTTTCAAAATCCTAAACTTTTGTTCGACGCAACAAAAGGGTAGATACAATAACTTAGATAGAATCTACGTTCTTCAATTTTTAATAGAATTTGATTGGAAACATTCAACATTTTGGTATTTTCTGTCTTTTTAGTTTTCACGAAGAAACACATTTTTGTGAAAGAATTTATTATAATAAACATCACTATGTCAATTTTATAGGATTACGTCGTGATAATATGTCAAAATCAACATCTGTGTCCGGAACGGTTGACTTTTGATTCCCAATTCAGGATATCTGTAACGATGTTACATCTTTACAAATATCATTGGGGTGTAGGGTTCAGAAGGGTGATGGGCAGTTGGATTGGGCGGAAAGGGGGGGGGTGCGATGATGTCTTCATTCTGGAAGTTGACAGAAGATCAAAGAAAACGACGTTCATCGGGTTGTAAGTGGGAACGAACCAATTTGTATATTACACCATTATATCATGTTATGTTTCACGTAGCCATGTTTTCGGTAGCAAAATTAACACATAACATGAAGGAGCTCAGAAGAAGAAAATTACATAATTATACCTGAATTTATTCCTCATTTTCAACTTCAAGAAAATGGAAATATTAAAAAAAATACATTCATTTCTATACAAGGCACGCTAAGAATAAAATATTATGTTTTTATCATTAACTGATATTAGATTATTTCCTTTATGTATAGTTTCTTTCGCATATAATAATATATACGAGTATAATGTCACTTATAATAATCATAATGTTTTCTTTCCAGAGTAGTTTTATAGGGTGGGTACTGCACATTACATCCGAGAAAGGAAACGAAAAAGTTTGTTTAATATTCTTGGCAATATTATTATTTGAATAGTTTTTATTTATTTTAATATTATTTTATTTTTTGATTAAAATTTTTTGTTTGTTAATTTTTTAAATTTATATTAATAATGAAAATAATTGGTTTTTTAAATTTCTAAATATATATTTAATATTTTGTAATATATTTTTTTAATAATTTGCCTATACTTATTTTTAGTACATTGTTTATCCTGACGAGGGAAGTTTTGCTTCTGAAACTTGTAAACATTTATATATTGAAAACAGTGTTGTAAACTAAGTTCTTCTTATTAATTTTATTAATATTATTATCAGCCATTCTACTCAACAAAAATGAATGAAGTGTAAAACCAGATAGAGTTTCTTCCAAATGAGAACGCAAAACAACCCATCTGCAACAACATTACCGATCTACTCAACCACCACAAAGATTTACAAAGTTGCACTCGATCGAGGATTTCGGAGCAGACAAAGTTTTTAATTTTGATTTACTTATCTTGAAAACAGGTTTTCCTTATATCTGTACCTTGAACTCCATCACTGTGATGAACGGAACCATAGAAACTTTATTAGAGTGAAACTTACAATTATTATGCAAATTTGTGATCACAGATGGCATTAATTCTTAATATTTTAGAAAAGAAAACACTTCTAGCACGTAATGCTTTTA
Source organism: Halesus radiatus (assembly GCA_022606495.2). NCBI lineage: Eukaryota > Metazoa > Arthropoda > Insecta > Trichoptera > Limnephilidae > Halesus > Halesus radiatus. Next base: position 18,599 of record JAHDVE020001908.1, on the reverse strand, counting down.
CATATTGAGATGAATTGTTTGTTGCCAAGTGTACAGACGTAATATTTTATGAAATAAATTATTATTGTAGGTTTAAAGCTCCTATAAGTTTCTTGGAGGAATGCAGCTTTAAAACTGCGATAAAAATTTATTCCATTTATTATTATCCGCATGCACACTGCCGACAAACAAATCATCTTAATGTTTAAAAGCATTCGTGCTAAAAGTTTTTTTTTCCAAAATATTAAGAATCAGCGCATACCACGAATTTGCATAATAATTTTAAGATTCACCCTAAGATGAAAAAGTCGTCCGTACTTATTGCGTGTTCGATTTGTGATACGGTGCAAACCGATAATTCCAATAAAGTCTTTTCATGGAATTTTTGTGAAGGGTGACAAGTCCTCGTGACGTGATTGTAAATGTCTTCTGGGTTTCTAGGCCGAAAACCTAAAAAAAAAATCAGCCGGTTTAACCCTACATACTGCGAGGTTCCATCACTGTCAATATTCCTATTTCTGAATAAGTTATCCTTATTACTGAATATAACGTGGGATTATTATTTAGAGCAGATGTACACTACTTTACTTTGTGGATTGACATGATGAATTAAATCAAAAGACGCTCTGTTTGAATCCACTTATATTTTTGTATAAATACGTCGAATAGTTTCGATTCAACTGAATCATCTTCAGGATTTAAAATATACTAATTAAATAGCAGGAGTGTACATGTATGTACAGTTTGAAAATTGGGGAAAAGAGGGATACAATATTAAGAGTCTCCTTATTAATATTATATCTCTCTTTTCCCCATTTTTCTAACTATATACACACACTCTTGCTATTTAATTAGTATATTTTAAGTACTGAAGATGATTCAGTCGACGTATTTATAAAAAAATAAAAGTGGATTCAAGCAAAGTGTCTTTTCATTTAATTCTTAGATTATACTGCAAAACTTATCAAAAACATACAATCATAACAGTTGCTTGTTTTCGACATTTATCGTAATACGAACTATGGACTAATAATTATGATATTGACATACTGTGAATATAAGAGATGGTATTTAAAGAGATTCACATTTACAATAATTGGTTGGTTGGCAGAATAATACTGGTCTGTGCTCGACGAGTACTTTCATTCTTCTACCTTTCAAACTTCTGAATGTTCTTGATTTATGAACATTTCATTAAGGAATTCTTTATTTAATTTTAATGGATGGACGATTTTATCGAGAGACGCCGGCACCCGTGAAAATTAAATAAATTTACGAAAAATTCACGAAAATTCTCTTCCGACTTTGAAATTAATTTGGCCGCGCCAGGAAAGAAAAGATTCGGGAAGAATAGATTAAAAGTTTGGCGGCCAATCCTGGCGCTTACATGAATGCCTCTCAAACAAAATCTTAACGAGGAACGGCCAATTAACACGTCCCGGGGAGGACAAATGTCCTGTGTAGAGGGAAAAAATGAAAAAAACGTCGCTACTTGGCGACTCCTTGCGGAGTCTGAGTATGCTACTGATATCGGGACAGAGCACAGTGAAACCATAATCAGCTATTCCGTTGCCCAAAAAGTCTAAGTACGGCTGGGTTTTGAGAAGAGCGAACTAAAAAGCTTTTTCATAAATCGTGTACAGCACATGATTTACGAACAAGTATTAAACTTTTAAAGTACAAACGTTTTATTTTACTCTCACGCTTATTTCAAATGTGATCATTTCTTGAAACAGCTATATTTTTTCTATTAAACGAAATACATAACAATAGATTAAATTCAGTTTTTAGTCTTGTTTTTTAAGTAAAGCGAAATATGAACCGAATCAAGTAAACGCAAGGTACCTACGTAAGTACCAAAAATAATTTAATAAGCCAGCTGCAATTCGTAAGCACATTCGGCACTGTTTTTAAATTGCTACATAAACTCTCGACTATTCTCTACAAATAAACGCCGCTTCTGAATTCCGCCCTTCGTTAGATCCAGATTTGTTAAAAAAAAACTCCGAACTATTCGACAATCTGCTCCGCGAAATGGGACGATAATTGAATCGGGAAACTTTTTGCTTACCCTCGGACCGGGCAGTTATTGGCCGTGTTTTTATGAGGGTCATTTATTTCACCGAATTCATTTTATATTCAGGGGAAGACATATCACCCGGGAAATGAAATAAAAGGAAAACATTTATCTAAATAATAATACATAAAACAGCTCGCTTGCCACTTTTGAAAGAAAATTGAATGAGGGTCGAAACCAAATTTATGGCGGGTAAAGCTTTTATTTTTTGTTGTTGTGATAGATAGATATGTTATTGATATACCCAATAGAACATAGCCGAATTAATTTTGGTCGCTGGAGCTTCAATACTCAATCCTCGATAAGGTGCCAGTTTCTCTAAATATTTTTAAAGTGACCATTTTCGAAAGGATGAATGTTTATTTTTCGTCTTATCAAAATTCATTTTTCCATGCACATTCCGTGAACATATTTGCCCCTGTTACTAGAAGATCTGGTAACCCATATAAAGTTCGAAATCACTGCTTGGCCAAAAACGATTGCTAAAGCATTTTCACAATGGAAGTAAAAACACCTCACATCGAGCTTTTTGACACACTGTCTCGAGTCTGTTTGACCAATCGCTTGAGATCAAGTCGCATTTTGCTGAAAGCAGTTTTTAATGACGTGCCACTTTCACAAAATTCACGCAATTACTAGGATCTAGTTGTTGTATAGCTGCTCTAAGGTCATTAGTATTTTGAATTCGGTCTTCCCTCCGAAGAACGGAAGGAAATGCTATGTTACACGCTATTGTAGATATGTATTTCAAGAACTCCAGTAGTTTGTACTTTCTCCACAAGATCACAAATCCAAGAACTTTACTCAACTTTAGGAGGTATCTATAATTTCCCAATATTTGTAAGAAGGTAAAGCTTGGCAAACAAAAGAATGCAGCTGATAGCCAATGCGTAGAAACCGATTTTAGTTGGAGGCGGGGTCAGCCGGAATAAATCACCACAGGTCTTAATCACAAATAACGTCGGCAAAGTATAGCAAGTTCTACCAAATATATTTTTCTAATTTCATCGATCGAAAATAATTGTCGATGATAGGAGTATAACAACAGGCTATTGGTATTTAGGAGAGCAGACTTTAAAACAGATTCGATTAATTTTATAATTTGACAAGATTTGCTCTGTGTTTGCTAGTGCGGTCAAATATACAGATCATGTGTTTGTGGTGAATTCCAATACTGGAAAAGATGGGTGACAAATATCAAAACATCTTGATCGTTTATACATATGTTCTTTATTCCATAAAATTATTTGCTCCTGTAAAGAAAGCGTCTTTACGAACAATATTCATAAGATGGCCGAACCTCTGTGGCCGAACCCAATCTGTACAAGCGAGTGGTAAAAACTCTCCCTTTGTAACCCTTACTTCTGGAGTCCCCCAGGGTTCAGTGCTGGGACCCCTACTTTTTATTTTGTTCATCAACGATGTTACCAAAATAATAGAATCATTGGGACTTCTTTCCCATTGCTATGCTGACGATCAGCAAATCTACTTCTATTGTGCACCGAATGAGAAAGACAAATTAAAGGAAATTACTGTCAAATGCATTGCCGCCATTACAAAATGGATGTCTTCGAACAAATTAAGATTAAATCCATCCAAAACAGAATTTCTTTGGACAGCAACAAAAAAGCGCCAATCAATGTTAGACAAATCTCCTCTCACTACTTCGGGCTGTAACATCATCCCTAAAACAGGCGTTAAACTTCTAGGTGTGCACCTAGATGCAGATCTATCACTCAAATCCCAGATTAACAAGACAGTAAGCGCAGGTTTCTTTCACCTGCGCCAAATCAAATCAATACGGAGAAATATTCCAGCTAATGGCGCAAAGATGCTGGTAAATTCTTACGTTGTTTCTCGACTTGATTACTGCAACGGCATATACGCAAGTCTCCCCAAAATATATACTGACAGACTTCAGTCAGTTTTCAATGCTGCAGCAAGGCTGATAACCGGCGTTTCCAAATACTCCCACATATCTCAACATCTGCGGAACCTTCATTGGCTTAAGTGTCCTGAGAGGATCCAGTTTAAACTATGCTGGATGGTTTTTAAGGCGATACACGACATGGCACCACCCTACTTGGCGGAACTATGCACTCCAAACGATGTCAACACTAGGCAATCATCTCTTCGATCAGCGTCTTCAACAGCCATAGGAAGACTCTCAGTACCTAAACGCAATCCCAATACCAATTTCGGAGACCGAGCTTTTGCGGTGGCAGGCCCAACAGCCTGGAACAAACTCCCTTCATATTTGAGAAAAATCGACAGCTCTACTGAATTCAGAACAAAACTAAAGACTCATCTTTTTAAATTATCGTTTACAGAATAACGACCCCATTGGTCTAATGGTGTTTTCGGGTACTCAGTCCAAGAGAATTACTTATATTCCTATTTACCTTCTACCGCCCAGACTACCTTCTTTAATTTCGATAAAAATTATTACACTTTTGGGTGCTCTACCACTGACAGCACGAGCAATAATCATACATGTATTTATATTATTATAAATAGGTATGTTAGTTGTAAGACTCTAGTTTTAAGCCATAGTTGTACGTCATTTTGCAGTATTGTATACACAATATGCACTTGGTCATAGATATGTATTAGTTTTAAATGGGTACTGGGTTTATATATGTGTTAGGTTTTTATTCTAGTTATGCCTACTTAAGTTTAAATTGTCACTAGCTATAACTTTTAGTTGGTGAGTGACTACCTATAAGCCGTAGATGTGAGTCACTAATTGTAGGTCTCAGTAGTTAGTCCCTAGCCATAAGTCTTACTTATATGCCATTAGTAATAAAGTTTAACTGTAAGGTATTGGTTGTATATGTTATTTTATTAATTGTAAAGCGCCCTTGAGGTGATTTTCTCACGAAAACGGCGCTATAGAAGTAATCCAATTATTATTATTATTAAGATAATCTATGCAAACAATTTCATCAATTCAAAAAGCTTTTCTCCCGTCAGTTTTAAGGCACTTATGTTCAAAAGAGAACAGGGGCAAGCAGTGGCGTGTATTGCTTTATGGTCAAAGGTAGGCTGTGTGCAGCGGCGTGCAGTTCACAAAAGCTGAAAAGCTGTGCCTTCCCCAAGAAAAAAACTAACCATAAAAAGAAATGAAAAGGTTATGAAAAAATACGACGAATTTATGTTAAAAAATAATAATTCATTCCCGAACTTGAATAATTACACACAGCTTACAGTTGGTCATAGAGCATTGCAGGCCACTGGCTGTGTTCAGTTTTTCAAGATTGGATATGAATTTTTAATTAAATATTTGGAAAGGGCTACTTTATGAATGGTATGTGAACGTATACACCTAAAAGTAGGTTGTACGTAGATACCTTTTGGATTCAGCGATCGAAGTGGTTTTGATCATTTTTTGTTGAAATGAAAACACTGTGCTTTAAATGGCTTTATCAACTAAGGAGGTTTTCATATCCTTAAAAACGATATATATATATATTTTTTAACTTTAATGTAAATCAAATTTAATAATAACATTCGTAAATTTGATTTACATTAAATAAAAAAAAATAAAAAATAAATGGAGTTCTACGGATTAAACAAAAAAACAATTAATACCATTTTTTCATTTGGAAAGGGTGATTATCATTGAATTAGAATATCAAAGATTCGCGTTTTGTTGTTCATTCTGAAAATGAAACGTGTCATCACCTGGGACATGAAAATTTCCCGTTATTTTTTGTCTAAATTCGCGTAATTTATGAGCGCCTTTTTTAAAATATCATAAAATCGCGTAACTGAAGAACTCATCTAGCAAATTTGACCTCAATGGTTGTAAACGTTCAGGATTTAATTAGCGTAACGGGTTATTTAGCTAGTAGCTAGGCACTGCTTTGTGCTACTGCCTATCATACTAGCTTCAAATGTTATGAGGGGAGCTTTTGACAATTGCCAATGTTTGAGTCATCCCTAGACAGAGAGGGTCGGGTGGTTTTACGATGGAATAATAGCTGGCTTTGTACAAACATTACATATACATTGCAATATGAATTTCTACCAAGGGGAGAACAGGCTTACGGCTTAATAACTCTTCTATGCGTACGCTATATTTTATATGAATACTTCTTCTGGGTATATATCGATCGATCTTCGTAAATAAACGCAGAGATTTTGTAAAATTATTTGCTCCAAGTCAATATTTTAACTAGTTACGTATATAAATAAGTAAAATTACTAAGGCCCTTATTTCTTTTAATAAAATCTACACATAAGTCACAATATTATTCCTCTATGCGACGGATTCAACATCTGGGGAACAAATACTCCGACGTTGTTGACATATTTGGCACATCTTTTGGTTTTTCATCGAGTAGATCTAGGTTATTTGAAACTATTTAACCCTGGATAAAAGCGTCAAATTATGTATTTATTTTTATATTATCTATTATAATACATATGTACCTTTTCAATTTTCAAGATCTCGCCATTGTAGAACCGCTGTGAAAAGGACTCTCTTCCTTGCCTTCTTCGCAACGTTGTACACCTGCGAACTCTGGGCAAACTATAAAAAGAGTAGTATGGAAATACTTCGTGTATAGTATAATAACGCCTTCCGCATAATGTTTGGCCTCCTCAGATACTGTAGCGCTTCCAGTATGTTCACGGAGAGGCGAGTTTCCGGCTTTGCAGCCTTATAAGATCTAGGGTGGCTGGAATGAGGGAAAGAATAAACAACTCCAGGAATATTCTCATCATGGAGGCCCGCCTCAGTCCAGCCTCCAGCATCGACGCATACTGGAGAAAGATATTGGCCCCTCACAATTTAAATGCCGCAGAACCTTAAAGGTGTTATTTTGATGTATTTTTATTTTTTTTTTTTATAATTTTTGTTTTATGTGTTATGTATCATCCACCATATATATATATATATTTTTTTAAAACTTTTGTATATTTTTTTATAACTATCTCACGTATATTTTGTATGGAATGTGTAGGACTGCACCAACCTCTTCACATACCGGAATAAACATTTATTTATTTATTACCTAATATTATATGTAGGCGTTTACTGATCCATATGAATATATATTTTTAAACCCATTATATTTTTCACTGGAGTTCCTTATTTATCAGATTGCTGCGTAGGTACTGTTTAATTTTTTTTTTATATTAGCTCCATACGGGAGGCCATGATGAAAATATTTTCCCTCAGGGCCTATTTCATCTTTGAGGATGCTGTTTGGAGGGTCTTTTTAAGGAAAGGAACGATATGATGTTCTGGTAAGGAAAAAAATAAGAGAGGTGGAGGAATCTGGAGGCCAAGACCTGGACAAACCTCACCCACATAAACCCGAGCACCACTGCTAAGTCACCAAACGTAGCGAGACACTATGGAAGCGGTATTAGTTAGCCAATAAATGGTTCACGGGGTGGCTGTACCCATGCCCGTCTACTGTGACAGATTAGCTTGATGGCCTATAGAACTTAATTACTGTTGTTAATTATTAACACACAAATTTTCCTAACACTATAAAACGGAAAATCATGAGCTATGGAGATGTAAAAATTCTAAAACTTTGGAAATAACCTCAAGAAATAGTTTTGACTTTTTTTTATATTGAGATAAAATAGTGTCGAAAATTGGGCGCGACCGGATAGGTTTTTTTATTTTTTTTTTTTAAATTTGCCTTTTTCAGTGAAAGGTTTTTTGAGGCAACCAAACAGCGTGAAGTGTTTTCATGTTACCAGAAAATTCTAGAATGAATAATAATGGCTAATAGTATGGTGCAATTTCTAAGAAGTAAATGTGTCGCGTGACACACGACTGCAATGCAACACAATATTATTGCAACCAAATCGCTGCCACTCAAACACAGGGTGGGAAATTACAACAACTCAAACTAGACGTCGATAGTTATCCCTAACTTGGAAAATCTGATAAGATGGCATTATTGCCAGAAATGAATTAATTATTAAGTAATTACACAAAACCAAAGTAGTTTTCCGTGAATTGTCTCTCATTGTATTTGAAAGATACGTGTTATATTCGTATGTAAAACGATTTTTTTGTTAAAAAACTTTTTTCCACTTATTTATTTTCGACCGGTTTTATCCTATCACGGGCATCGTCAGACTGGCACCAATGCCAATTTAATATGGAATTCCACCATTAAATGACAGTTTCAAAATTAGAAATGATATTCGTATGTCTTTGACTAAATTAATGCTTTATCATTAATCGCAAATCATTCTCCAAACATTAATAATGTTTGTCCCAAGTCAAATCGTGACATTTTTTTTGATTCCCTATCGTCATTTAAGAGAAACATAATTCGTAACTTAATCAATGCGCACTCACAACTCTCCAATACATAGTGCAATACATATTTTTCAAATCTTTACCTAAAATCCTTTCCTATATGTATTAACCCGCCCGGAAAAATGTACATAATCACTCACCAGATATTTCATAGAGACATGTCATTGGTATCGATCCGTTAATAATTTTTTAAAACCTTATAAACTGTACACAACCCATTTTTTCCACGTAACTGTTTATTTCTAAAAATAAAATAACTGATAATCCAATTTCAGAAGAATGAAAGTTGATACAACCAATACATATGCATTAACTAACCCCTTTGTTAACCGCACATATTAGAAATCACATAATATCTTGGTGCATAAAGGCACCTCTAAATGTCTTGGTGTACTTCTTTAATTTCTTCTTAACTTATTCCTTTTATAAGCTATTTATTATTGTTATCATTTTATTTGACATATTGTTTATTCATTGAAGAAAATAATATTAACATAACCTAAATGAAAGACGAAACCGGAAAAAAAGAACAGAAAATCAAAAGATTTCAGTCGCATCTGGGACTCGAACCCAGGTCCTCTGCCTATCCGGGGCAACGCTCAACCAACTTAGCTAATGAGAACAGTTCAATTTATGTCATCTTCATCGATATCATATCTCAAGATTTGTCAATATTATTTTCCATTTTTAATCTCATATTATTGGCAGCTATTTTGTATTTCATTTGGGATATGTTAATATTATTTTCTTCAATGATTAAATATTAAAATGAGATTTTTAAATTTCAATAAAAAAATTAAACATTGACATATTGTTGTGTTTTATTATATAAAATTATTATTTTCGCACTTATTTGAATGCATGTATGAAATGTGGGTATACTGATTATGGGGTGTGTAGAAATGAATAATCCTTCTCGCTTTCCGGAATTTAAAAATTTATCTCTAACTAAAGTAATTCTTGCCAAATCAGGTAAATAATAATGAATTATATGAATTGCCAGCAGCCCGATTTCGCCTTAGTTTGCTAATGACTTATTTTTATTTATGAACAAATGAAACATATGGAAGATATGATAAGGCACAGTGACCCACTATTTTAATTATTTAATATTTTCAAAGCTCCCCTGCTAATGAACGAAATGACGTGGCTAGTTGAAATTATTTGTAACGAACTAAGAATTTCATACATTTAAAAAGTAATACTTTTAATACATAGTAGAACTGCTCGGAATACAAACACAAAAATACTATTATGCCTAGAATAGATGTATCAGTGAATGTGAGATGTGTTTTATATATTCGCAATTATTTGGAAAGGTACTTACTTACACGATGTTATTGCTGAATTTGTTCGTGAGATAATTGAATTATTTAGTTCTTGTATTTCGTGAAGACTATCTATTTTGCCTATGTACCTACTGTGACGTGTTTTGCACCTGTGTCACTATTGCAATTTGAATCTTTATAACAAAATATGTAAAAGCCCATATAGGGCGTATACAATATAGTAAATAAATATATCTAGAGTTCGTTTTAACCCTTACCACTCCTTTGTCGGGTGCCAGCCGACATCACTATTTGTACGCTACAACTCAGTTGTCGGCTGGCGGCCGACAAAATAAGACGTGCGCGCGCGGTGTATTTTCGCGCGCAAAACTTGACACATGACGTTGTTTCTTGTGATTATTCGATAAAAACATTTAAATTCACGTTTTAATAAGATTTTGACTGTTTTCCGTTTTTGTTTTACTATAAAACAACCTTTTTGTAACTGCCTATCAGTATATTAATATTTTGACATTATTTAAATTAGAGTTGGCTGACAACAAATATTAAAAAAATAATGAAGTGGTAAGGGTTAATGCTTCGTGCAATCAGATTTTAACTTTATTTTTCAGATTACGTCATACAATTTTTCTGTAAAAAACGGAATGGAAACGTGTTTGAAGAAAACCTGCGATTTTCCACCATTCCCGTATTTAATCTACAAAACTCATAGAATTCTAATTAATTGTACTTGCACATCGTGGTTACATGCGACATTCCCTCAAGTTACTACGCTCCCGCAAACTTGACTAAACAATAAAGCCATAACGTTAAACACGCAGCGCTTCACATTAAGATGGCACTTAGACCCCTGCGCTGATGTGCCATGTCGCTATGTGCCATGTGATATACGTACATCTATGTGATATGTCCCCTGTGATATTGGCTATGGCTATCGAGTTTACGGGAAGCGTTTAGGAAGGCACCAGCTCCCGGCTTCAGGCAGATAGTTATTCGATTAATTATATAGTAAATCACGTTAATACGGCCGCGGTGAGACAAGCGGCTCCTTGCTAAGGGCGAGGCCTTAATCAACACGGCAATTTAACCCGCGTAATTACCGCGGGTAAGTTATCTTCTTTACGGTAGTGTCTCGTGACTAGCGACCTTCTCTCGCTATTTAGACTCCTGGTACGTACATTGAAAATTAGTTCATTTAAGATCAAACTGTCGCAGATATTATGATTCATAATATTACTTCTTTAATGTTATCTGTTTAGAGTACCGAGTCGTATTTTTAGGTAGGCAATGAATGGGGTGTTCATAAAGATCTTGAACACACCCGGATGTTATATATAAATTTATGGACACTTTTTAGTTAATGGAACCCCGTAACTTTGTTTTCATCACTTTATATATATATCTACAAATATGCTAACCGGTTTCGGCGCTAGCATATCTTTGTCAGGGAAGACATATACTTCTGTCTCCCATCATGAAGAAACCGGTTAGCATGTTCTTATAAATGTAACGATCGTGCGACTGACGTCTAGTATGAAAGAGGCGGCATGAAAGAGTGAGAGAGAAAGGACTATAAAAGAGTGTGACCGATTGTCCAATGTCTCGATATAAAACATTCTGTTAGTAATTAGACTCAAATGTAATCCGTCATCCCAATCCTCTGTATAATATTAAAAGAGGCCCCTCAAAAGTATACATTTTATAGTCTGCTGACGCAAGAAATACTAGACATGATTTGTCTATAAATTCTATGCGAGTAGTTAGAAAAAATTATAAGTTTTCCAATGACAAAAGTTCTTAGACTGTAAGCTTTCAAGTTCTAGATTTAAGATGTACTAAAATTTTAGGTAAAACGCTCAAAAATGCTTTCATTTCAAACAACGTATATTTTCAAACATTTTTGTACATATTTCATAGAAATTAAAATAGTACAGTATGAGGATTTTTGTCATTGGAAAAATTGACATTTTCCTATCTAGCAGCAGAGAATGTACAGATACATTATTTGTTGTATTGATTACGTTAGCGACCCGGAAAGTGGCGTTTAGCGCCTTATTTGGTACTTGTCATTAATACTCGAACATACAAATAAGTAAAGTTGTATAGCATCCCCTAGAACAACAAGGTTATATCTCCCTGTAATTAAAGAAATGTATTTTCTATATTAGTAGTCTGCAGCATAAAATCGGTGAAAACTCTCGCTTCAAATTTCTTCTTCTTCTAGTGCCTTATTCTATCGGATGTTGGCCCTTATCAGTGATATTTTTATATTGAAGGCTTCAGTCCGTCATGAACAACCATCCCCTTCAAATGTTAAATATACATTAATAGACAAAAATGCATAGATATATCACTACTGGATTAGGCGTGTCATACAAATAAGCACGACAATTTTGGCTCAACCATGACTAATTTCATAACACAACTCCCTATTGAATTCAATGGCCTCGCTTCGAAAGTCTCACACGCTTTTCTCTAAAATAATTACGGAGCGCAAAGTTAACCCAAAATCGCATGATGTAATTTGGTCATCTCATAGAAAGCCATAAAGGCACGCACAAGTTTGAAGTTAAGATACCCACCTCATATCTCTGTCAACTCTGTCGCCGCACCATATGCAAAGCCATTGTCGAGCGTGAACTTTTTTATAAAACTACTATTGTAACATGAATGCATTCATACGTCGCGAACCCATTACAGCTCATATAAAATTGAATTCTTTATCATTTGTTAGTTTTTCGAAAACGCTTGCTTGAAACGATCTGTGATGCATATGTTTTTTTAAAGTATTCACATAGTTGCTTAAATTGCCAATAAATATGTCGGTGACAGTCCCTATCTAAAATATCTCTATGCGAAATTGCTGGGAGACAAATGTTCTGACCATGACCAATAAAAGGTAACAAGCAATGCTTTTTGCGATATTTTGACATAATAATTTATTTTTGTCCATTCATCATTCCCTGTCTAGATATTGCTGGTCGGGGTAAAAATGAAATGTTTTTTCTAATAATGAGTATTGAGATTGTTCATCTGTGGGTGGTCAATACAGACAGGGGGTGTCCAATGTGAATCGGCCAGGGGCGACTATTCTGTATAGCCAATATCTAACTGCACGACGTGTTTGCTAACAATCTGACCAAAAGTTTTAACGTATTTGTCCAGTTCTAATCACATGATTCATGAAAGCTACCGTCTGGTTTGATGGTCACTTTAAAGTACTTGCGCAGTGCGCATATTTGCACGAAGTGCATAACTCGCTAGCAATCAGGATATTTAATATATCAGTGAAGCACAACCCGTGGTCATTTCATGTAGCTGGCGGGATTTTTTCGTGCATCGCACTGGGATTTTTCAAATTAATAAAAATCAACAGTATTTATTGGTTTGACCTTGGGGACCATGAAAAATTTCGCTTGCGACACTTTGCTTGATAGCCCTATAACAATATTTTGAATGGGTTCCTTTTCATAGGGGTACACGACCAAAAATATTGTTACTGAAAACGTAAAAGTAACGGAAGTGAGTTATAATATTTCTTATAGAGCAATCGTTTGGATTTCCGGTTGTTTGATCGAAATATTTAACGTTTCCGTTCTGTTTTACAAAAATACGAAAAGGTATCGCGAGAAACTTATCTGTTTTGGATATTTTGTTTCAGCCGCCAAAAAACACAAGCGTTTTTGCGTGTTTTGAAAAATTTCATTTCAATGAAAAACTAAAATATTTTTTGGTTTGACATTTGAGATGGAAATTTTTTCACTTTTTCACCCTTGCTATTATTTCTATAGGTATTGGTTACCGAAATGATTACCGATTTACGAAATACAAAAAAAAAATCCGACCATTTTATTTGAAAACCCTGTTTGCATTCTACATAAAAAATAATTTTTGATTTGGCATCTAAAAATTGCCATATTTTACCTAGTTAATTTGAAGGTTTATCATAGTATACCTACTGACTCTGGATAGCTGGGGCGTTTGCACGATATTCACATAAATAAACTAAAAAAAACAATCTAAAGACTGCAAAGTTAACCCTGTCAATGTTTAGGTACCCTACCTTCTGCGGCTAACGAATTCGTTGAAATTGGATTAATTTCTCCCCCCAACTAAAAAGCTTGTGTATCACTGTAATAGAAGAACACGAGTGTTCGGATTCAGATGAATTGGATGAATTCAGATTTCGGACCAACTAGGGTCAGGTTAGGCTATTAAATTTGCCATTTATGGTAAAAAATATAACTTGTTTTACCAATAAACTGCATAAATTTACATAACGCGCTTTATAAAAAAATCTCATTATTGCCATTGTGAAATGTTATCTCTGGAGCAGAAGTTGAAATGAATTAAGCTGTGTTTAGTAACCATCTGGATCTGGATAGCCCGGTACTTTTCAACCCTTTTCTTCCCCATCTCCTTCGCTCCCCACTCTCTTTAGTCTTACAACATATCCCAATTGGGGATTCACAGTCCCACTGGCTCTTCTATGCGGAATTCATAATAAAAAAAATGAATTCGTTACTGAGAATTTCAGTCGTCAACAATATACTTTTATAAAAGTAAGGTAAATTCTGTTTTTATTTTTTTTATTTTAATTTTGAATAGACGCCTATAGAAAATACAAGTTTTATCTAGAAATTATTTAAATTTTATTTGTTCGCGATGAATGAACTTGTCGTTTCAATAAACCATTGATAACGCCACAAAATTACATAGTGATTAAGTTAGTGAGCTTGTGACATAATTTCTAATGGATTACTTACCCAAGAGATTGGGAAATTTAATTGGTAATAACCGATTTAGAAATAAACGTCAAATGAAATCTAGCAATTCACGGTACTTTACCATAGTAATGAGTCGTTCATGAACAGCCGTTCATCTGTGCCGACTCACTGTGATGAGCCGTGAGCATACGACTCCTGCTAAACCGTACCACGGTTGAATTGAACTGTGACTCTTCTTGGCAGACCTTGAAACCACTTAAGAAAGATTGTTTATTTATCTAAAAAGATAAATATATCTCAGATGGTCGACAGTATTCTTACATATTTCTACGATGACGTATCTTTAAATAAGGTCCTCTGTTTATATGAAATCATCGTATATGTGTTTAACTTCTACGAGGCTAAATTATGCCCACGATCGTGGGACTTGAAATCAATATTTGACGCCATGACTCATCTTTAAGAATTTATTTTGAAGGCTTCACGCACGAATGCGTAGAGATAATAATAATTATCGACTTTATACGTGTATAGGCACTGTACAGTGCGTGAACGGCACCTAAAAGTATGGCATCTGGACGTTTTGTACCTTCATCTATACGCTGGGATCTGGGAGCCGTATGAGCCGAGAGTCGTATGAACTGGGATATCGGCTCATGAACTGGGTTCGGCTCTTAATATGTGCCGGCTCTTAAATGAGGCGTCGTTAAATTGAGCCGTAATAAAATATTGAGCTGGTACCGTGATAAAATGAGTCATGACCCATCGCTACTTTACTGGGTAAAAAGCTGTGGAAAGCTTCAAGTCTTGTACAAAATGACGTAGGTATGTTTTTCCGGTTGTTATTGACAGACTACAAACGTTTAGTATAGATTAAGGAAGACATTCGATGTATTTATTTTTGTCACATTTCGACACTACGTGATTGCGGTATAGTCGTGACGATATTATCGTTTATATGTTTCGATGGAGATTCTAAGGGATGAATTTCGACGTCTATTTTTTCCCCTTTATATTATTTATTCTCTTCTTTCAGTCGATATATCTGATATTCCTTAGTGAACCTACATGTATTTTCTCAGATTTCATATCAGAAAATTCTAGTTACACACCTACCTTCGCAATTAATTTCTCACCCGTAAATTGAGCTATTAATATATTTGGCGAATTGCCAAATGATATTAAATAAAATAAAAGGTGAGGTTTTAAAGTACGTAATTGTTGTGTAGTAGTGAAAAATTAAGGGTTGTTTTCGGGGCAACCGGATAATTTAATACACGTATCAATCGGCACACTTTCTTGAATTGATATAAAGTCATTTAAAGTACGAATAACCTAATATAACCCATATAATAATAAATAAATAAAAAATAATTACAAAAAAAAAAAAAGTTTTTTAGGTTTGGTTAGATAAGGTTTTCGGGACAGATTTTTTTCTTCTTCTTGTAATATATATTTATTTATCTGAGTACCGCACAAGAGTCCCAACTGCTCCTAATCATCTGGACCCGGTGAGACTATGGCATCCCCAACTGGGTATGTTGTGGGAAGGGGAACGGGAAGGAGATGAGGCAGAAGAAGGTGAAGAAGTACCTGGCTATTCAGATCTGGTCACCAAATAAGGCTAAAACCATTTTAAGCAACCTTTCGACTTTGAATGGCAGTCTATCACTAGGGCGATACTCAAAGTATCTACCACTCTGGAACATGCCGCAAACATAAGACACATTATTTTAAATGAATAAATTGTGAAATAACAAATTGAATTGAATCCGCGACCTCCGGATTCGTGGCCGAGGATCGTGACCACTAAACCACGGAGGCCGCCAAACACTCATTTTATATCACTTTTTAAAAGTGTATTGCTTCATACGTATGTCGAGTTATCATGGAACCGTTAAAAGCGATAAATAAATATTTTGTTTAGGGTTTTTCATTCGGAATTTACAGAAATTCGAATATTCTTTTAAATTCTCTTTTATAGTGAGAAATCTTAGAATTCGACGAATTCTGGAATGATGGTTTCGCGTTGGAGCTTCGATTTAAATCTATTAGCGAGTACCGACTTATTTCCTTTTAAGCACAACCCCTTCTTAGCGGAAAGTATTGTATAATAGACCAGAGGGTTTGTATTTTATCTGAAAAACACTGAGCTTCTTTAAAAAAGTTTAATAACCCAAAGAGGTTTTCTGATCGATTCAGTACTGAGATCAAAAGATACCAACCGTATAAACTTGTGCCTTGATATATTTTCTAGCCTCGCCCGAGATACTGCAGTTATTGTATTGGATAACTATTATTGAATAATTTATTCGATAATCGTGTGTGATTTATTTTTTGCCACCAGTGGAATCGTAAATAATTCACCAATAAGATACAAGACGCGATTGCCTTAGGAACAGCCAATAATACAATTCGTTATTTACGTATTTCGCAAATTTGATAGCACTCTTCGTGCCATCGCCGCAAGGGCGCCCTTTTAATACTAAATTCACATGTCATTGTCCAAAGTATTTGAAAACCTCCGTGAATAGGAAATGGATTTCTAAGTCATAGGCAGAATAATGAGATTTATTACCACAACAGAACATCGAATCGAAATGTTTGATGGACGAATTCTAACAAGTCAGCACATGTATGTAAAATTTGAATAAAAGCGTATGACGGCCGAATAAGCATTCATTTTTCAATATTCATCATGACTGCCGCTAAACATTGTTTGCAGAAGCAATGAAATGCAACAATCAATTTACGGAAAACTTTAAATTTAATGTAAAAAAAAATTACGCTACAACGGGGGATATTCGATTGAAATATTTCGTGGTTCCAAATAATGAATGGTCGTTCACGACTTGTATAAAGAAAATTTCTGTTTATTTGTCAGAAGCGCCAAAAAATCTTGAACTGTGAGGTTGTGAAATGTGCCTCGCTTTCGTTATGTCGTTTGTTCGTCCTTTTCCAATTCATTTTTATTAATAAGGTATTGGAATCTGGGGTGAGATAATGTAGTATAAGTACATAATAATATACACGGTGTCTGGAAACTTGCGCTACAAGCGGGGATCTGATGAATCTAAATCCCAAAGAGAACACAATTTTTTTTTCATATTTAAAAAAAAATACTAAAAAAGAACCCACAACGCCTGGGTGGGAACCCGACGAATTTGAAACTCAGCCACCGACCGAAACAAAATCAATTGTTTAATTGTTTTCATACAATATTCCACTAGACTGCTTATAAAGAACATACAGAAAAAATGTTTTTTATAATCATTTTAAACTCGCTTTAACCACAGGACGAAATTATTTGTTTACGAAATAGAAAAACGTGAAATATCATAGTTTATTGTTTTAATAAAGTGTTTCAAGAGATTTGGCAAATTGAAATCCCGCAAGGAACCGAATTGTACGGCGAACGGAAAGGAAGATGTGCGGTTATTAAGTACAATATTTGTACAAGTATTAATATAATTTACAGTAAAATATTTCAGACAAGGATGTGTTGATCCAAACCACTCACCTTTCTGTTTATAAAATCAATAACTTTATGTGTAAACTTTAGCGGCCATCTGCTCTGGATAATAGGACCGAACATTTATTCAGTAGAAGTCGTATATTTCCACAATTTCATAAAAACTCCTCGCTCGAGTATAAGTAAAATAAATATTTTAGAATTATTCGAAAAAATGCGAAGAGTTCCGTTCATCGAGTACTGTGCGTAAAACACTCTGTATAATGTCGTCGTTCAAAGTGACTTTCAAAAAGCGAGGGGTGTGTTAGGGTGATAAAAACTAGCGATACATAAAGCGTACTCAGGGCTGGGAAGGGATGATTGTTCCTATCGCACTTTTGCTACCCTGGGACCTCGGGGATATTTCCTAGTCAATGTGGTTACTTTTATAGTGTCACAAAAAGCTTGTTATAGTTGTCACAAGATAAAAAAATAATACATAGACTACACACTCATTTTGTACTCTATTAGGTGCTTTAATTATTATAATGTTACATTAAAAGTCATTTCATTTTGCTAGGAAACAACACCACCCACGTAATTGGCCAACTTCTGTCCTGTAGTGGTCCATCGAGTAAAACGAAAATTGTTTTCAGCTATCAGATTTTGTGAGTGGAAGAACAACATAGGTACTTCAATTAATATTTTGTACATATTTCTAGAGTTAAATTACTTGTGGGGGGGTCTTTGTGTTTTTTAAGGGTTTTTATTAATGGTGTGAACG